>PVIA01000322.1:173132-495233 GCA_004024845.1 Tonatia bakeri | reverse complement strand
TGCTATGAACATTGGGGTGCATAGGTTCTTTTAGATTGGTGTTTCAGGGTTCTTAGGATATAATTCCAGCAGTGGAATTGCTGGGTCAAAAGGCAGGTCCATTTTTAGTTTTCTGAGGAAGTTCCATACTTTTCCATAGTGGTTGTACCAGTCTGCAGTCCCACCAACAGTGCACTAGGGTCCCCTTTTCTCCACAACCTCTCCAACACTTGTTTGTTGTTTTGTTTATGAATGGCCATTCTGACTGGTGTGAAGGGGTATTTCATTGTGGTTTTAATTTGCATCTCTCAGATAGCTAGTGATATTGAGCATCTTTTCATGTGTCTCTGGATCCTCTGTGTGTCCTCCTTGGAGAAGTATCTGTTCAAGTCCTTTGCCCATTTTTTAATCGGGTTGCTTGTCTTCTTAGAGTGGAGTCATGTAAGTTCTTTATACATTTTGGAGATTAAACCCCTGTCTGAGGTATCATTGGCAAATATGTTTTCCCATACAGTTGGTTCTCTTTTTATTTTAATACTGTTTTCTTTAGCTGTGGAGAAGCTTTTTATTTTGATGAGATTCCATTTGTTTATTCTTTCCTTTATGTCCCTTGCTCTAGGGAACATGTCAGTAAAAATATTTCTGCATGAAATATCTGAGATTTTCCTGCCTATGTTCTCCTCTAGGACTTTAATGGTGTCACAGTTTATATTTAAATCTTTTATCCACCTTGAATTTATTTTTGTGTATGGTGCAAGTTGGTGCTCAAGTTTCATTTTTTTGCACGTAGCTGTCCAGTTCTCCCAACACCATTTGTTGAAGAGGCAACTTTTACTCCATTTTATGTTTCTGCCCCCTTTGTCAACCTAAGTGCCCATCAGTAAATGAATGTATAAAAAAACTATAGTGCATTTACACAATGGAATTCTATGCAGCAGAAAGAAAGAAGGAGCTCCTACCCTTTGCAACAGCATGGATGAAGCTGGAAAGCAATATGCTAAGTGAAATAAGCCAGGCAGTGAAAGACAAATACCATATCATCTCACCTTTAACAGGGACCTGAACAACAAAACAAATAAATAAGTAAAATATAGTCAAAGACACTGAAATACAGAACAGGCTGACAGTGACCAGAGGGGAGAGGGGGGAATTTCAGGGGAGAATGGGAAGGGTTTACAGGAACAAATATAAAGGACACATGGACAAAAACTAGGGGGGATGGAAATGGGAGGGAGCCGGGGAAGGAGGGGTGGGTGGGCTGGGATGGGAGTAAAGGACAGAAAACTGTACTTGAACAATGATTAAAATAAAATTTTAAAAAAATCTACCTCATAGATTCGTTGAGATTATGAAATGTTGATGGAAAGTGCTTAGCATAGCATTCAGGACATAGGGTGTACTCAGAAATGTTGGTTATTCATATTTTAGTTGATTTTAGAGAGAGAGAGAAAGGGAAAGGGAGAGAGAGAGGAGAGAGGGTTAACTTTGTTGTTCCACTTGTTCATGCATTCATTGGTTGCTTTTTGTATGTGCCCTGACCAGGGACAACCTTGGTTATGGGGATGACATTTCAACCAACTAAGCTAGCTGACCAGGATTCATATTTTTATAATGATACCTATGCTTACCATTCGCTGAGCCCTATGCTAAGCTTCTGTACTGTTAGGCTGGAAATCATACATGATAAAGTAAATGGAATAGGACTTCCAACACCAGGGGCCACTTAGGCAGTCATATAAGACAGTCATATATACTTCAGGGCCACAAGCAATTGATGAGGGGAAGCCTTGCTTTATAGACATATTCCAGATAATAAATGCAAAAGGAGTTTGAAAATTTAAGTATGAATGTTTTGGAACCCTTGGTGAAATAATGGATACAGGAAATGATCATCAATGATAGCTAGCATCATAAAGAGCAAATCACTTGTATCATATTTTGCCCCGTATAAAGCATTCTATGTGCCCAAATTTTTCAGGGAAAAATGAGGATATGTATTTATACATGGGTAGTACCTAAAATACCTTGTATCTGCTCTTGTGTTTTGTAATTATTTATTACATAAAATTTCTTGTACCATAATATCATCAAAAATAAATGCTAAAATTCCTTTAGAATACAAAAACCAAATGTCTAAATATAAAAAAATAAAAGTTGAATTTAAAAATTAGAATGAAAGATTTTTTTCCCGAAAGTTTGGGCCAAAAATGTGGGTGCATATTATACATGGCAAAATACTGCCCTGACTGGTGTGACTCAGTGGATTGAGCACCAGCCTGTGAACCAAAGGATCACTGGTTCAATTCCCAGTCAGGGCATGTCCCAGGGCATGGCCAGGTTCCCCCGTGTTGGGTGCACAAGAAGCAACCACACATTGATGTTTCTCTCTCTCTCTCTTTCTCTCTCCTTTCCTCTCTAAAAATAAAAAATAAATAAAATCTAAAAAAAAAAGAAAAGAAAAAATCCCCAAGGAAAGAAACCACAGTATCTTTTAAAAAATAAATATGAGTATACAGGGCTAGGAAAAAGTAGATTTATGGTATGGCAGGCAAGATCTGAGGCAGGCAGTAGGTGTGTATATACTGCCAATATTTGTTTGAAATATGTGAAAACTAGATTCTTTTGTTCTGTGATCTTTTAAGGAGTTATACCAAGAAGATACAACTCAGAGAGAACGTGCTGAGTTGCAGTTTGTGGTCTAAATGGCCATCTGGAATCCTCACAGTTACAGTGATGCCCCATCAGGCCTAAGGAACCCACAGGCACAGTGTCCAAAGTTGTCACAATCAAAAACGCTAGACCTGTGGCATTGAACAAAATTCTTTCTTCTTCTCAGCTGAAACAGAGGCCACCAAATGTAGACCATGCTTAAGTCAATTATAAACAGCCTAGATTCAGTGAATTTGTACAAAGACCTTTCTTTTAAAAAATCAGTAAATTTATTTTACATTATCCTTAACTTTTGAAACCCTGTTGTTTTGCCTTTTGAAACTAATAGGAAAGAGGGAAGGCAGTGGGGAGGACAGTCTTCTCTGTTATTACTGAGACTGGAGTCACTTTGTCCCTAATTTGATGTCCCAAGATGTAACTGTATCAGTGAGGGTCTTTACATATTGTTATAGGTTGTGTCCCCTCCAAATCTATATGTTAAAATCTTAACCCCCAGGACTTCAGAATGTAACCTTATTTAGAGATAGTGACTTCACAGAAGTAAGCAAATTGCAATGAGGTCACTGGGCGGGGTCCTAACCCAATATGGTGTCCTAAGAAGGGATAATCTGGACACAGACATGAATGTAGGAAGAACATCATATGAACATGAAGATGGTCATCTACACGCCAAAAACCGAGGCCTGGAATAGACCCTTTCCTCACAACCAGGGTAGTTCAGAAGGAACCAACTCTGCCAACACTTTGATTTTGGATTTCTGGCCTCAGTAACTGTGAGACAATAAATTTGTGTTGCTTAATCGACCTAGTCTGTGGTACTTTGTTACAGAAACCCTAGCAAACTAGCCAGATACAAAACATCAGAAATCCTTTCTTAATAGTTGAAGCAGAAAAGGATATGATAGTCTTAATTCTAAGCAAATGCCAGAAATCAGACTTGGAGACTACTCTCCCAGGAAAACTGCTCAAATTAGACGACAGCATGACTCCACTGGACTCACCACAGCCACTGCCCAGGACACAGACCCACAAACTGAGCTGACAACTTTGAGCTTGGACCTCTGCCACTAATGCCTCAGGAAGGGCGATGTCTCTGCTGCTACCCTAAAAATGGATCCCACACAGGTATTGCCCTTTTCACATTATCTCCAACCCAAGGGCCTGGGGGGTTAGCATCTGATTTAGATCCCAAGCTGCATTCCTATGCCCTAGAAATGAAAAGAAGGCTGAGAAAATGAGTTTTTGCCCTAATAAATAGGGGAAGGATGGAGATATCCACAAAGAGGATATTCCCAGTCATAATTGAAGAGTCTTCATAGATTCTGACAGGAAAAAAATGCACATTTTCATTACATTGCCTTAGTCATTGTAGCCAAGTCTTTTTGCCTCCCAAGTACCCATTTTCCCCATCTTCTAAGAGAACCCTGATTGCATTGCATTACAGCTAAGTACATTGCTATCTGGAACAAAGTCTGTGTTCCCCAACCTCTCTGTAGCTAGATATCATTCTGTAAGTTCTGGTGAATGAGATAGAAGCAGAGAGTTGTCTGTGACTAAGAAGGCAACTCAGCCTCCTTTTGCCTTTTCTGATACCTGCATGCAGACACATGGCTAGGACTACAGAAGCCATCTTAGTCTATGAAATGACCCTGTGTATGGAAGCCATGTGTTGAGAATGCCCAAACAGAAGACAAAAGGAAGCAGGATCCCAGATGACTTAATGGAACCACCAACTCTGGATTACCTACGTGTTGATTCCTTTTGGATGAAAATGGTCCTGGCCAGTATGGCTCAGTTAGCTGGGCATCCTCCCACAAACCTAAAGGTCATAGTTCAATGATTTGATTCCAGGTCAGGCCACATGCCTGGGTTGCAGGCCCTCAGGCAGCTAATCTGTGTCTCGCCCTCTATTTCTCCTTCCTTTTCCCTTTTTCTATAATCAATAAAAAATTGTTTTAATTAAGAAAATAAAGTTGACAAATTGAAGACAATTTTTGGGTTCTGTTTTAATAACAACTTTGGTTTTCACAACACAATGATGCTGGGTAAAATAAAACCAGTAAACAGAAAGAAAACAATAGACAGAGACTAAATTGGGATAAAGCTTGGTTGCTTTTGTACACTAAAGAAGATATCTAGAAACATATTTCATTTTTAATCCTGTACCTGCTTCTGTCACTTTCACCCAAACTTGAATTTAGTTTTAGATAATTAGTGTACAATTTTAAAAATATATAATAAATCACACATAGCAGAGGTTTTATTCCATAAACTTGGTACTCTCGTTTTTACATTTAGTTCAGTCACAGCTTATAGAAGTTGTACAGTATTCCCAAAAGAATGGCTCTTTGATTTTCACGATTCTCCCAGTGATTTTTCTTTTCTCCTCAATGGTTAATCTCTTGTGGTAAACTGTTACATAATCATCCTCAGTGACTCAAATGTTGTGGTATCTGTGCTCATGTATAATGTCCTCTCACAAAGACTCTGGGTTTGGCTGTGTGACTTGCTCTGCTCAATGTGACACCAGCAGAAACTTGATCAATGTTTGCACATTGGGTTTTTCTTTTAGTACACTGTCGATTACTGTGTGAAAAAGCCTGATCTAGCCCTTTCTGGTGTGCTTCAATGCATTGAGTGCCAGCCTGCGAACGGAGGGGTCCAGGGTTTGGTTTGATTCCTGATTTGGGCACATGCCTGAATTGTGGCCCAGTTCCGGTGGGGGTGCATGAGAGACAATCACACATTGATGTTTCTCTCCCTCTCTTTCTCCCTCCTCTCTCTCTAATGATAAATAAAAGCTTAAAGAAAATAAATTAAAAAAAATTAAAAAACATTTATTTTTTTTTAAAAGCCTGATCTAGTCTCCTTAAAAGTAAAAGATCATATGGAGAAAGAGAGACCTGGCCTCCAACTGCCCACCAAATGATTGCAACCCCTTGAATGAGTCCAGGTTATACCAGCAAAAGTTCCATCTAGGAAATTTCGGCCCAAATTGCAGAATTGTGAATAAATAGTTTTTCTCTTTTTTTGTCTTTTTAAAATTTTATTTTATTTTTTTCACTTCCATTTAACCCCCTTATTACCCATCCGCACAATCACCACACTGTTGTCCATGCCCATGAGTCCTTTTTTCCTTTCTGCTCAATCCCTCCACCCCTAACCTCCCCTGCCCCTGCCCCATTGTAGTCATCCTGCTCTCTATCTATAAGTCTGTCTCTATTTTGCTTGTTAGTTCAATTCGTTCATTAGATTCCACATATGAGTGAACCATATGGTATTTGTCTTTCTCTGACTGCCTTATTTCACTCAGCATAAGTGTCTCTAGGTCCATCCACACTGTCACAAAGGGTAAAATTTCTTTCTTTTTTTACAGTCGAGTAGCTTTCTATTCTATAAGTGTCTCATGGTTGTTTTATTCACTCATCTACTGATGGACACTTGAGCTACTTCCATATCTCAGTGATTGTAAATATTGCTGCAATAAACATAGGTAGGGGTGCTTATGTTTTTTCAAATAGCGTTTTGGGTTCCTTTGGATATATTCCCATAAGTGGGATTACTGGGTCAAAAGGTAGATCCATTTTTAATGTTTTGAGGTATCTCCATGCTACTTTCTACAGTGGCTGCACCAGTCTGCATTCCCACCAACAGTGCAAAAGGGTTCCCCTTTCTCCACATCCTCACCAGCGCTTGCTGTTTATTGATTTATTGATGATGGCCATTCTGACAGGTGTGAGGTGAGATCCCATTGTGGTTTTGATTTGCATTTCTCTGATGATTAATGACATTGAGCATCTTTTCATATGTGTATTGGCCATCTATATGTCCTCTTTAGAGAAATGTCTATTCAGGTCTTTTAACCATTTTAACTGCATTGTTTCGGGTTTTTTGGTGTTGAGTTTTGTAAGTTCTTTATAAAATTCGGGTATTAGCTCTTTATCAGGTGTATCAGCAAATATGTTCTCCCATTCCATGGGTTGTCTTTTTGTTGTGTTGACAGTCTCCTTTGCTGTGCAAAAACTTATTGGTTTGTTGTAGTCTCGTTGGTTTTTTTTCTTTTGTTTCCCTTACCTGGGAGATATATAGGATAAAATACTGCTATGAGCAATGTCTGAGATTTTACTGTCTATGTTTTCTCCTTGAATTTTTATGGTTTCAGGTCTAATATTTAAGTCTTTAATCCATTTTCAGTTCATTTCTGTATGTGGTGTAAGAAGGTCATCTAGTTTTATTTTTATGCATGTATCTGTCCAATTTTCCCAACCCCATTTATTGAGTAAACTCTTTAGCCCATTGTATGTGCTTGCTTCCTTTGTTGGATATTAATTGGCTATGAAGGTGTGAGCTTCTTTCTGGGCTCTCTATTCTCGTCCATTAATCTATGCCAGTACCAAGCTGTTTTGATTACTATGGCCTTACAGTGTTTGATATTAGGTAGCATGATTCCTCCAATTCTGTTCTCAGGATTGCTGTTGCTACGTGAGGCCTTTTGTGATTTTGTATAAATTTTTGAAATACTTCTTCTAAGTCTGTGAAATATGCCATTGGAATCTTGATAGGAATTGCACTGAATCTATAGACATTTTAGTGATGTTAATTCTTTTTATTTATGAGCACGGTACGTGCTTCCACTTATTTGTATCTTCTTCAATGTCTTTCTTCAGGGTCTTATAATTTTCTGAGTACAGGTCTTTCACATCCTTGGTTAGATTTATTCCTAGGTATTTTACTCTTTTTGAGGCAATTGTGAATAGGATTTCTTAAATTTCTCTTTCTGTTAGTTCATTATTGGAATGTAAAAATGCAGCTGATTTCTGAATATTAATTTTGCATCCTTCTAATTTGCTGAATTCGTTGATCAGTTCCAGTAGTTCCTTGGTTGAACCTTTGAAGTTCTCTATGTATACTATCATGTCACCTGCAAATAAAGACAGTTTTACCTCTTCCTCTCCAATTTTGATGCTTTTTATTTCTTCCTCTTATCTGATTGCTATGGCTAGAACTTCCAGTACCATGTTGAATAAAAGAGATGACAGCAGACATCCCTGTCTTTTTCCCAATCTTTTTAAAATATATTTTATTGATTATGCTATTACAGTTGTCCCATTTCCCCCCTTTCACTCCCCTCCACCCTGTACACCCTCTCCCACCCACATTCATCCCCTTTAGTTCATGTCCATGTGTCATAAGTTCTTTAGCTTCTACATTTCCCACACAATTCTTACCCTCCCCCTGTCTATTTTCTACCTACCATCTATGTTACTTATTCTCTATACCCTTTCCCCCTCTCTCCTCCTCCCACTCCCCTGTTGCTAACCCTCCATGTGATCTCCATTTCTGTGGTTCTGTTCCTGTTCTAGTTGATTGCTTAGGTTGTTTTTGTTTTTCTTTTTGTTTTAGGTGTGGTTGTTAACAATTGTGAGTTTGCTGTCATTTTACTATACATGTTTTTTATCTTCTTTTGCTTAGATAAGTCCCTTTAACATTTCATAAAATAAGGGCTTGGTGATGATGAACTCCTTTAACTTGACCTTATCTGGGAAGCACTTTATCTGCCTTTCCATTCTAAATGAAAGCTTTTCTGAATAGAGTAATCTTGGATGTAGGTCCTTGCCTTTCATGACTTGGAATACTTCTTCCCAGACCATTCTTGCCTGTAAGGTCTCTTTTGAGAAATCAGGGGACATTCTGATGGAAACTCCTTTGTAGGTAACTGTCCCCTTATCTCTTGCTGCTTTTAGGATTCTCTCCTTCATTTTTGCCTTGGCTAATGTAATTATGATGTGCCTTGGCATATTCCTCCTTGGGTCCACCCTCTTTGGGACTCTCTGAGCTTCCTGGACTTCCTGGAAGTCTATTTCCTTTGCCAGATTGGGAACGTTCTCCTTTATTATTTGTTCAAATAACTTTTCCACTTGTTGCTCTTCCTCTTCCCCTTCTGGTACCCCTATAATTCAGATGTTGAAACATTTAAAGATGTCCTGGAGGTTCCTAAGCTACTCCTCATTTTTTTGAATTTTTATTTCTCCATTCTTTTCTGTTTCGTTGTTCCTTTCTTCCTTCTGGTCCACTCTATTGATTTGAGTCCTGGTTTCCTTCCCATCACTATTGGTTCCCTGTGCATTTTCCTTCATTTCTCTTATTACGATATAATTCATTTTTTCATCTAATTTACGACCCAATTCAACCAATTCTGTGAGCATCCTGATCACCAGTGTTTTGAACTGTGCGTCTAATAGGTTGGCTCTCTCTTTGTCACTTAAAAGTATTGGCTCTGAGGCTCTGATTTGTACCTCTGTTTGAGCCTTTTTTTTTTTTTAATCCGGTCACACATGTTATGTATGAGGGGCGGAGCCTTAGGTGTTCTCCAGGGTGGGGCAATCCAATCGCTGGGTTGTGATGTTGTATGTGGGGGTGGGGTCTGAGAGGAAACAATGGTGCTTGCTCCTCTCTCCATCGGATTTCAGTCCTTTCTGCCGCTTCACCCAAGCTAACTGGGCCTTTCTGGTTCTGATTCCCATGTGGGTGGGCTTGTGTACATTCTAGGACCCTGTGGATCTCTCCAATACACTCTCCTGTGAGGCCGGGAGTCTTTCCCTGCACCTCAACCCCCACAGGTGTTTTCAATCAGTGTCTCAAGGTTCTATTTGCCAGTGCTGGGACCCTGGGTTGCGTGGTCTATCTCACTGCCCAATTTCACCTGCTTTATCTGTGTATGAATGTGGCCCAGACAGCCAGCCACCTTGTGCACAGTGCCTCGCTTCACAGTCACTGCCTTGCTGGGTCTGCCAGCTGCCTGTGTGCCCAGGGTCCACCTGCTGTGGTCTTGCGCTCGGGATGCCTTATGGACCTGGGATGTGTTATGCATCCAGTGCCACCACTTTTTGTGCCATGACCTCTCTCCACCCAGCTGCCCAACTCCACCCCTCCTAGACCCGTCTGGATGAATGTGTCTATTTTAACTCCTTGGTTGTCCGACTTCCATACAGTTCAATTTTCTGTCAGATCTGGTTGTTATCTTATTTCTAAATTGTTGTTGATCTTATTTTGGTTGTGCGAGGAGGCACAATGTATCTAGATATGCCTCCATCTTGGCCGGAAGTCTCTTTGCCCTCTCTTTTTCCCGATCTTAAGAAGAATGCTTGCAGTTTTTTCCTGTTGAGTATGATGCTGGCAGTGGATTTGTCATATATGGCCTTTATTATGTTTAGGTATGTTCCCCCTATTCCAACTTTGCTGAAAGATTTTTATCATAAATGGGAACTGGATTTTATCAACTGCTATTTCATGTGGTATTTATCCTTCATTTTGTTTATGTGGTGAATCACATTTATTGATTTGTGAATGTTATACCAACCTTAGATTCCTAGAATAAATCTCATTTGATCATGATGTATGAAATTGGTTTTCTATGCCACTAAGTTTCAAGGTTGTTAGGTATTCAGTATTAAATAATACATTTCTTATGAGTGAATACAGTTAAATACAAGAGAGAGAAATGGGGAGACTAACCTGATTCAAATAATCTGCTGTAGAAATATGTGAGAGGACAACTTCTTTAGAAAAGACATGGCCAACAAAAGTGGGCTTTTGATTAATCATGAGTGTAGAAAACATTAAGATGTCTCCACTTCTTTCTTGCTAACATAACCTTGTTTATTTGTGTATGAAAGCAGTGAAGGACCTTAGCAGGGTGGCCCAGTTGGTTGGAGTGTGGTCCCATACACCAAATGGTTGCAGGTAAAATTCTCGGTCTGGACACATACAGGAGGCAACCTATCGATGTTTCTATCTCACAAAGATCTCTATTTCTCCACCCCTACTACACCTTCTTCTCTCTAAAATCAATAAATATATCATCCAGGGAGGATTACTTTTAAAAGTGAGGGTGAGCTCTGGCTAGTGTGGCTCAGTGGATTGAGCCTGGGCTGCGAACCAAAGGGTCACCGGTTCCATTCCCAATGGGGCCACATGCCTGCGTTGTGGGCCAGGTCCCAGTAGGGGGAATGCTAGAAGCAACCACACATTGATGTTTCTCTCTTTTCTGCCTTCCCTTCCCCTCTCTAAAAATAAATAAATAAAATATTTTTTAAAATTTTGAGAAAAAAACTTTATCAAGTTTTTTAAATTTCATTAAAAAATAATAACACTTGTGAAGAGTTTCAGGAAGAGCGCTAAGTCACTCCAAATCCCAGGGAGTAAATCTTGATTCATTTACATCAATTATGACAGTTCCCTTCCTCTTGTTTTTGAGTGGTTAGGAATTGGCAAGTGAGACAATTCTGGCCAAGAAAGACATAAGGAAACATCTTCTGGAGATACATGGGAAAGGTTTATCCTGATCTTAAAAAAGATGTCCAAAGGATAGAGGTCCCATTACTTCTCTTTGAATGTGCGTGAGGAATGAATGCTGTGTTTCCCAGAATAATAGCAATCAGTTGTGAGAGAAAAAAACATGAGGGCAGAAACCAACATGCTAAGGAGGCCAGAGGCCTGTCATTGTGAGCCATTGAATTAACCAGTCTTAGAGCAGTTCTGCCTTTAGATAATTAAGTAATATCTGAGATGATAAGTGATATAAAAAAGAATAAAGCAAGGTAAATGGTGAAAGACTGATGGAGGAATGCGCTATCTTATATGGATGGCTAGGAAAGGTCTCTCTGATAAGACGATGTTTGATACTCAAAGAAAGTAAGGGGGAAGGCTATGTAGGTAGAAGTGTGCCTAGTAAATTCCAGGTATATCAATAAGGCCAATGTGACTGGAACAGAGTATGTGAGGGAAAGAGTGGTAGGAAGTGAGATTAGAGAGAAAAATAACAGGGCCTATTGATGTAGGGTTCTTTGAGTCATGTTAAAGACTGTGGATTTTATTCTGGTGATATGGGTAATCTTTATAGTTTTGAGCAGGGGTGTGACACAATTGGAATTTTGCTTTAGAAAGATGACAATGACGGCTAGAGGACACAAAGGTGGAAGCAGAGACTAACCAGGAGACTACAACAACATCCAGGGAAAAGGTGGTGGTGGCGTGAGCCAGGGTGGCAGTTGTGATAAGAAGGGACAAACTTCTGGAGATGTTTCTAAGGCAGAGCCACCAAGATTTCCTGATGAACTGGGTTGGGAGGTCAATAAAAAAGAGGAATCAACTCTTCCCTGAAGTGGCCAGAGATGACCTTTGAAAATTGTTTGCTATCCACTTGGCACAGAAAACCCCACAAATGCATGCAAATCAAGAGGTTTGAGTCTTTGTGTTCACTCTAAGAACACTCATGAAACTACCCAGGCCCTCAAGGATATGCATATTATAAAAGCCACCAAGTATCTGAAGGATGTCACTTTACAGAAGCAATGCGTGACATTCTGTTGTTACAATGGTGGAGTTGGTAGGTGTGCTCAGGCCAAACAGTGGGGCTGAACACAGCATTGGTAGCCCAAACACAGTGTTAAATTTTTGGTGCACATGCTTAAAAATGCAGACAGGAATGCTAGATGTAAGGTTTTAGATGTAGGTTCTCTAGTCATTGAGCACATCCAAGTGAACAAAGCTCCTAAGATGTGGCATAGAATTTAGAGCTCGTGGGCAGATTAACCCATACATGAGCTCTCTTTGCAACATTGAGATGATCCTTCCTGAAAAAGAGCAGATTGTTCTTAAACCAGAAGAGGAGACTGCATAGAAGAAAAGATAGCTCAGAAGAAATTGAAAAAACAAAAATTTATGGCCCAGGAGTAAATAATTAAAAGTAAAAGCAAAAAAGAAAAGAAAAGAAAAAAATAGGAATCAGAAGTGAATCCTAGGTTTTTGACATAAGCAAATTATTAATGTGGATTTGTTATTTACAAGGATGGAAAGGACTGAAGGAGCAGCAAATCTGAAGAGAAACACAAGTTCGTATTAAATGTGAGATGGCTATTATTAGAAGAAGTGAAGTAGGAAGTTAAAATGTATACATTTAGATTTTAGAGGAGTGTTCAGTCTAGAGATGTAAATTGAGAAGTCATCACTGTAAAGTACGTATTTAAAGTCATGATGATGGGTAAGATTATTAAAGGACTAAGTGCATAAAGAGATAAAAAATCTAAGGACTGAGACCTGGGGCACTTCAACTTTTAGAAGTAAGACAGGTGAGGAGGAACCAGCGGAGAAGACAGAAGGAGCAACCAGTGAAGTAGAACTAAAGGAGTTGTGTCCTTGAAGTGAAGTTTATAAAAAACAATAAAAGAATGATGATCTCTGTTAAATGCTGCTGAAAAGTCAAGTAAAATAAAGACATTAGAAGTTAACCATTAGATGGGGCAACATAGCAATCAATACTGACTTTACCAAGAGAAGTTGCTATTGGGTTGATGGGGATGAAAAGAGAGAATGGGAAAAGAAGAAGCAGGGACAGTGACTATAAGCTACTTGGCATTTTGCTATAAAGGGAACCAGAGAAATAGGATCACTCAAGTTCTTCTTAAAAGCTGGTAGATATTTACCAATAGACTTTTATGATGATAGTAATGATTCTCAAAAGAGGAAAATATTGATAGTGCAAGAAAGGGGAGAGGACAACTGCTGAGTTAAGTGAGAGTTCAGTCAGGAGGGTTGATAACATCTTTGCAAACTTCTAGTATATTGAGAAAGAGGCTCAACAATTCAGTCCCTAGTACTATTCCTCCTCCTTTCTCATCAAATCACAAAACTGAAGACCTTAATGATAATCTAGTCCAAACCCCTTCCTTTTGTAAAAGGAAACTGAGGCATAGAAGGTAGTCACACTTGGCCAAAAGCCATAAAACCTATGAAGGGTGGAGCCCACCCTTTCCACCTCATCATGCTTCCTCTAATGTAGTTTAAAGGGAGGAAGTGAAAAAAAGCTATGTCTGCTTTTCATCTTGGTCCTCTTCTGCCTCCTCTTGGAAGTCAGAGGGATTGACCCTGTCCTTTGTACTCTGCTACTACAGGCTGGAAGGCTGACCTGCACCACCAGCGCTGCCCACTGGCTCTCCTGCAAGAAACACTGTTGCCCGAGTCAATTGGGTGGCCAGGATCTAAACAAGCTTTTAGACCTATTCATCTAAAGAGTTTTGATTCTGAAATCAAGGTAGTTTATAGTCCAGTTTAAATGGACCATCTCCTCAGGGCAACCATTATTTTTTCTTGTAATCCTGGCCAAACTCCTCTCCTTTTACACAGCCCTGCCAAACACTACCATAGCCTAGTTACTAGGCAGCTCCAAAAAGCCATTTGTATTATACCTCGTGGAGCCAAGTATCTCAGAACCAGTGGGACATCTAAAGGTTCCAGGTCCCAACCTTCAGATAATTTTTAAAAATCCAACTATATATAGGTATAAGTCAAATAAAATAAATAGAACTCTTCTAGGTTGCTCAATTAAAATGAATCCCATAAGACATTTTAACTTGATTCTTACTGGAACAGGTGACCACCTGAGAGCTACAGGTTCTTAGTCCTGTTCCCCTGTTTATTGCTCTACCCTAGTTCCTTTTGAGTTTCTTTGGCCTCAATATTAATGGCACAACAAAAGAGAGATACTTCCTTTCTCATTATAATAAATAAATACACCCCCAAATGGGAAGAAACTCCCCACAAATTCACTGTAAAGTCACTAAAGAGCAGGCACAAGTTTGGGGCAGGTCATTCTTTCTAGTAATATTCCTCTGTAGAAATACCTCATGATTTTTATGTGTTTAAGGGCAAAACAATTTAAATACTTCACTTGAGAACAACTAAAATAGCTAAAAAGTTATGATAAGTGACAAAATATTCATTTAGTAATGAGGATACTAAAGATAAGGACTTAATTTTCTTGAATTTTATTCCATTTTAAGGAAACATAGCTACTCAGTCAGGGCTAAATTGCCCAAATATCCAATGAAGCAATTCCTAAAATGATTGATATTATTTAAATGCTGGATAGCATTACCCCTAACATTCTAATTTTGATTATTTTAGGTATGATGATAACGACAATGGAGGAAAAAACAGATTCCACATATTTACAAGGAAAATAAATTCAGTATGTTTTGACCACTGAAAGCATTCCTACTTTCTTCATATTGCCTATATAATAATGAACAGATTTGCAAGGCTTCCTGTTATTAGAATGGGAAGTCAAGGAAATAATATATGAGAAAGAAAAATAAATGTTGTTTAATCTTAGGAAGAATATTACTCCCTGTTCCAAGTTGAAAAGAATTTGTGAGTTAAGGATTGTTGTAATTTATTCAAAGCCATACCTACAGTTTTTCATTCTTGGTAACAAATGTCATAATACGCATGTGAGAAAAATTAAAATTAAGAATATCACCAAGTTTATTAATAAATGTGTTTATAACCAAGTAAATGTAAGACTCGATATATTTATTAGATCTGGCTAGCTGAAATATTCACTTTAAAAGAAAATACTTGTATAGAAATGATGTTACTTAAAAGAGGAAAGAAAGCCTTTTGCTCTCAGCATCATATGTTCCGAAACACATATATTTCTTCCAAAACACATTCTGAATTAGGCAGTGCTTTGTCATTTCCTTTGTAGGACTGCTCAATCTGAGGAGATCAAGGAAAAATTAACTTGTTATTTCTGTATTTATTTATTAAAGTTATTGGGGTGATATTGGTTAATACAATTACATAGATTTCAGGCTTGAATCTATAAATTGGAAAGAACCAGAACTTCAACTATGGGAAGTTCTGTCCTAAGAAATTTTCTGCCCAACTTTTTAAGCCTAGGCAGACCTGCACATCAAAGAATAAAGAAATTTTGGGTGTTTGAAGAATTGGACAATATCTGTAATCTAAGTGAGATGCGGGTATTTGCTTTGCTTCTTTGTCTTGCAAATTGGGATTGAAATAAGGAAAAGAAAGGGTAAAAATGGGGAGTTTTACGTGTTTTAATGAATTTTTAGGTATTATTTTCCCTCCTGTGCTTGCTACTAATTAACATTACAACATTTGTTTGTTCTTTTAAAAACTGGTTAGAAATTTGTAACATTTTTAGAAAATAAATTCAAACAATCGGTTCTACATTCTGGAGATACCAAGTACTACAATGAGAACTGAGATCTCCAAAAGATTCCTCTGTCTGGAGCAGTGCAGTCAGCTGGTTTTGCCAATGATTAAATGGGTCATCTCAGACAAGAAACGATTGTTCAGGGCAAACGTTTCACTCCACTCCAAACTGATGCTCAGGTGCAGAAAGTTCCACACAAAGAGCTCTTCGACAAAAACAGACGTGAGACAGTATTGCAGTGTGAGACTCCACCAGGTCCCTCATTTGGTTCTTCAGGCCCGGTGGCAAAACTATCCGACCTTGGGCTCAGTAGAAATGCAGATGCTGGGGAAGCCCAGGCAAAGAGCTGAACGTCAGGAATCTCTGCGGGTCCGGCCGAGGCCGGCCACCTGCTGCAGAAGAGGGACGCTGGGGACTGCGACTGCACAATACCCGGCTCCCGAAACCACAGAGATTCCTCTGCAGAACGGCCGAGTTCAGGAGCAGGCCTCCTCCCCTAAGCCCTGCACCGCGAGGAAGAGGAGAGTTTGGGCCTCCTCAAGGGCTTCAGAAGCACCAGGCGCGGGGGGCCATTCTGCTCTGCTCCTGGGGTTGAACTCACAGGCGACCAGGCTGCTTTCCTGCGAAGGTGGAGGCCCCCGAGATCTCCACGCGGACCTTTCTCTCTTCCCTGTGGCAGTCTCCCCGATGCCCCACGCTGCGCTAACGCCTTCTTAAGTGGTTGGCTGGGGTCGGGGTGGCACTGGGACTACGCGCTCGTGGAAAACCGCGCTCTGTGATTGAAGTGCTCTCGAAAGTAGGTGTCGCGGCGCGTGCAAGGGCGGGTTTCAGGGGCTGTCCCCAGAAAGCAGACGGAGACGAGCAGCTCTCCTGTGTACCTTGTCCGCCAACTGCCTCGGTCTATCACCCCACACTTGCTGTCCACACCCTGCTTGGCTCTCGGTGTAGCCAGACCCCTACTTTACTTGCGAAGGCAAAGCGCAGGGAGGTGGGATGAAGGACAAGGCCCGCAGTGACTGTACCAAGCTGGTGTTGCACTCCCAAGACAGGAAGCCTTTTAAAATAATCTCATTAAATGCTTTCTACTGATAAAGACAAGTGATAATAAAAGAGAAGCAGGAGCTCACATTTGTCGGTAAAATTTGAGTAACGGGGCACTTGCCCTGAGGCCCGTTACCACGTTAATTTACGCATCATTGTGGTTTCCATGAGCATGCAATGAGCACGTATTATGCAGCAGCTCTACTCGTCCTTGGCAAGCATCATTTTAGGCCCTCCCAGGCACTTCAAATGTGATCTTCCCCACGTTTTCAGAAGCACTGAAGGCAACTATTACATAGTTTTCAAAAGATCTGGACAGCTTGGTGACCCTTGTAAAGAAAGGTACAATGATCCACGGGAAAGGATGTCCAATTCACTTGCATGGTCCTAGGGTCAAATCTGGGAGTCAAGCCCAGGTTTTGATGCTTGGAAGTAAACGGACCAGTGTCAAGACCAGGAAGACTCTCAAGCTGTTTGTTATCATGATAATTTTTTACATCTTTTTTTTAAAGGTTTGAATGTGTAAATCTATTTTACTTAGCCAAAAAGTTACAGCTACAGCTGAATAAACCTATAGTCAATGTAAGTCTTAGTTTCCTAAGGAAAAATACAGAAAACTGATGACTGTCTTTCTAAAAGGTAGTGACTGATTTCCTGTGTCCATAGTGGGCTGTTTAATTCTGTATATCATGAAACCCAAATGAGAAAACATGCTTACCGAGAAGGAAGACTTTTTTCTTTTAAATAGAAAACTTTGTACGTGAAATGTTGATATTCTCAGTTGAAATATCTGTTGATGTCTAACATTATTTTAAATATAACACAAGTGACAGGCGAGCACAGCTGTGATGTTCCTCTGGGAGATTAACTCTTCCTCTGCTAGTCCTCCCTGCACCGCCGAGTTCGCCACACAGCAGTGGCAGGGCTGACAGTGTTTGGGGATGTCAGGCAGCGGTAATAGAGCTTCACAGCTCTTTGCCTAAGTAAAAGGTGGTTAGTAGGGTCCCCGGGTGCCCGGTGGAGCAGGCCGGCAAGGCTGACTCCAGGAACAGAATGAGGCGTACACATCGCCCTGCTTGCAGCTCTGGCTGCTGCTACTGCTACTTCTCTCCGCACCCCACGTCCCCAGCTTCAACGCACAACCACTGTCCTTCCTCTGGGTCTCTTGTACCTGCTTCGGGTTAAGAGAAGAGAGGAATTTCAAAATAACTCTGGAATTGCCCCCATGGGACTGGCTCCTGGACACGGCGGGTTTCTCCGGCTGCAGCTAAACCTGAAGCTTGCAGAAGACCCACAGCCGTGATTTGTTTGACCCTGCCCGACCCAGGTGCAAGCACCTCGCCAGGGACGTGAGGACACTTGGCGCGGGCGCGCGGGTGAAAATGGGCAGGGCGGTGCTTAGCCGTTCTCTCTCCTGAGCTCCTCGAACCTCTCCGCACTTCTCTGGGCTTCGAACCGAAGTCCACGCCTCAGCCTCAGAGCTGAGTGACTGAAATCCCTGGGAAGAATTATGAGGGCTCTGTTGTTGTTGTTGTTGTCGTTGGCTCCGCGTCTGTTTAAGCTTGCAGTCTGGGCCTGGGGTGGGGGTGGGGCTCGTCGCTCCAGGGAGTCCAGAAGGCCTGAGCCTCAGCTGCGCGGACGAGGTCGACAGGTGTGTGCTGTCGAACTCGGAGCTCCAGGAGGCGTCTGGGAATGAGAGCGAATGCCTGGGGCAAGTCCGCTGGGAGGAATCATCTGGCCTTCAAGCCGCTACAGGGTCTGTTGCCGGAGCTGCAGATCGGTCCGCGCCGCAGGGGCCAGAGAAGCGTTAACCCTTCCAGAATAGACCGAGCAGACCCGCACCCCACCCAGCGCGCCTCGCGCTGGTCTCTGGCCGGAGCTCCTTCTGTTAGGCAGGGTACTTAACGGGGAGGTTTTAGCTCTCTAGAACTACAGGACGCGCCGTTTGGGTGTTACTTTCCTATTTTCAGCTCACAGAATGGTACCCAGAACAGAGCAGCGCTCAGAAAAGCAATGGTTCATTCATTTAACGTGTTTGTAGAGCGCCCAGTATGTGCCAGGCACTGGCACAGTCGTGAACAACACAGAGAAGGCATGTGGCTCAGCAAGTTTACGTTTCCCATCGGTTAAATAAGTGAAAAAGGCTTATCTATCAAGAAAAGCTGTAGAAAACAAAGTGTCACCTCTAGGCCACCTTCCCATTAGTAACCTCCAAAAGGACAGGAAGGGGAAACAGCCAGAAAGATAGAATTAGAACCATCCCTGTCCTCTTCCATCTGTCTCTAGGGAGAGGGAATAAAGTGAAGGGTGTTTGGAGGGATCTCCTGTAGTATCAGCTCTGTGTTCTATGGGCATAAGAAAATATTACCTACTTTCCATACCTACCTATGTTCAGCGTTATGGTCTGAATGTGTCCTCAAAATTTATGTTGAATCCTAATGCCCAATGTGAAGGTAATAGGAGGTGCGGCCTTTAGGAGGTGCTTAGGCCATAAGGTTAGAGTCCTTACGAATGGGGTTAGTGCTCTTATAAAAGAGACACCAGAGAAATCCCTTCTATTGGGAGCTTGTGAGGGCTGCTATCTGTGAACCTGGAGTGAGCTATCTGCTGGGGGTCTTGATCTTGGACTTCTTAGCCTCCAGATAAGTGTTTGTTGTTATTAAGTCACCTATTTTATGGTATTTTTTATAGCAGCCTGAATGGACTAAGATATTCAGTGCATTTTATAAGCTAGTGAAGAAGGTCTATCTTTAAGGTCTATACATAACCTGCCAGTTTAGTCTCATGGAAGAGCACCTAAAGAAAAGCTGAATAAATAAGATTTAAAAAAAAAAAGAATGAGGAGGAAGTACACAGGCAGTTCAACAATTAAAAACAAAAAATGCTGGCACCCATTTTCCCTTTTCACAAAGAAACATCATGAGTGTGTCACAGCAACTCTTCACTGTTTTTAACTTAGATCAAGGATTGCCAATTAAAGAATTAGAATCATAAAATGAGTACATCTTGACAACCTTGCCCTGAAGTAGAAATCTTGATACTAGTGGCTCCACTTCCCCTTAAGCTACTTTGGCTTCTGGCTTTGAAAAGACCTAACTGGGCCTGTGTTCTGTGCCTAGATCTTAATTTATAAAGGTGACTGAGTGAAAACACAGAAAGGTCAATGCCACTGAAAGAAATGTTTAATGATACAGCTCTCTAGAAACAAGAGGCAAGAATCACCACACAAGGATAAGATTGGAACACCAGGTTTTGATAGGAGCAAAGGTAGGAGCAAGCAATAGGTTTAGGCCAGAGTATTGAGGCTTCTGTAGGAAAGGTAAGACAGAAAAGGGTAAACTGTTTAGGCTGGGCTATTATGAATAATTTCCTTGGATTTGGATATGGGGTGTTCCCTAGTTGCCTAGCATCTGGCCCTGGAGTGATTAAGGCAGAATAATATTATCTCCTGGGATGTATGGGCCAGAGACAGGAGGGAGGTACAGCTCTGGATTGGCTAGTTTGCATATCAAAGACATGCTTTAGGTTGGGCTTTTTGTAATCTCTAAGAAGTGTCTATCCCTGGAAGGGTCAGTCTCTCCCCAGCCAGAAACTTTTTTAAGAATCAAAACATCATAATATGCAGAAAACTTTAAATATGATTAATAAAGCTTGGGATAAGAAAAAGGGCCATAAGATTCCTGTGTTCTTTGAATACAATGTGCTGAGTCTAACCTCTAGACAGCATACTTTCTTTTCTTCAGCTACAGAAAATGATTTTGGAAATGAAGCTGATTAGTTTTGGTGGACGGTTGATGACATCGAATGAAGTCAGAAAGGTTCAGAGACATAGAATCCAATAAAGGATTCCAGAGTTCTTAGCTAGATTTATGGTAAGATATTGAGATAGGTTTTTATCATAATCAGGTCTGTGTAGAGGAGGTTGAACTGGTTTTTGCAAAGAAGTTATCCCCTATCTAATGGACTTCTTTGAACTTAGAACTTGAGATTGTAAAGCCTTTCATTTGTTCAACAAATCATATATTCATGTATGGTGTCAAATTTGGGGAGCAGGCCCAACAGGCATTGTTATTCTGATTTTAAAAACAGAGCCTCAGGCCCTGACTGGTGTGGCTCAGTTGGTTGGGTGCCATCCAGGTCAGCTGTTCAATTCCTCATCAGGGCACATGCCTGGGTTGCGGTCCCAGGACAGGACACACATGAGAGGCAACAAATGCACGAGGCAACCCAACTGATGTTTCTCTCACATTGATGTTTCTCTCTCTCTCTTTAAAAAAAATAAAATGAAGGCTTAGATAAGTAATTTGTCCAAGGCCACATGGTTAATAGAAGAGTCCTTGATAGTATCTGGGTTTTAAGCTTAGCTTGGCATTCTGCCCACCATTCCTAAATAGTAGTTATATCTCAGCAAGGACATTTAAAAATTTTTTCTTCAACAAGCATTTATTGAAGAACCACTAATAACTAAGTGCTCGGTACTGTGAGAGAGCCTGTGGGAGTATATTTGCTACTCCTTAATATGTTTAATGTTCTCACATAGCTGGTTTGTTCCTTCTTGGCACTATCAGTAAAATATGAAGTTATACACACTCCAGACACAGACTGTTACTGCATTTGGCTTCACCATACTACATATGTAACCTGGGCTCATTATTTAACCTTTGAGCCTAAGTCCTTTTATCCATAAAAACATAATAATGCCTACTTATGAAACTGGAAAAGCTGCCATTTGTGCTTCCTGTCACTGCCAGCCCAATAAGCAGAGACAGGGATTGAATCTTTAAGGGCGTTTTATTCAGAAGGCTTGTGATCTGAAAAGATGGCAAGTTATATATGCTAACAAACTGTCTTATATTCCATTTTAGTTTGACCCTTTTCATAAGAAGAAGAAAAGTGTAGGTAAGGGGTTTGGAATTTAAGCAAAAAAGTTAATCAGATAAAGAACTGCAGCATTCTTTCATCTGTTGACTGGTGATTCTCTACCTGTGTCCTCAGTGGTGGACACCTCACTCTGGAGTACAATGGCTCAGATACCATCTTGATTGCATGCAGTCCTCTGGGGCACAAAGGTGGAGCTGCTTGTGGTCTTCTGGAGTCAGGGTGGATCATACCCTCAGTTTCTGAAATAATAGCTTTTTACATGCATTAGTTATTAAGCTTATTGTCTATTACCTAAAACTACACTTCTCCTATTCTCGAATCCCCCATCACTTATTAGGCTTGTTAAAGGCTAAATAAAATATGTACAGGTAACTATTATTAACCATGGTTACATTTCAGGTAGTTAATAGATTTCACACATAAAGAAAATAGAAAATTGATTACCTGGTAGTTGAGTAAAGATTTCTGTATTCAATGATGTGAATTAAAACAACTACTCATATTTTTTATAATTATATTTTACTGATTAGGCTATTACAGTTGTTCCAATTTCTCCCCCTTTGCCCCACTCCATCCAGCACCTCCACTCACTCAGGCAATCCTTACACCATTGTTCATGTCCATGGGTCATGCATAGATTCTTTAGCTACTCAATTTCCTATACTGTACTTTACATTCCCGTGGCTATTCTGTAGCTACCTATTTATACTTCTTTTTTTTATTTTTTAAAGATTTATTTATTGCCCTGGCTGGTGTTGCTCAGTGGATTGAGCACCAGCCTGTGAACCAAAGGATCTCCAGTTTGATTCCTAGTTAGGGCACGTGCCTGGGTTGCAGGCCAGGTCTGGCCCCCAGAAGCAGGTGAGCAAGAGGCAACCACACATTAATGTTTTTCTCCCTCTCTTTCTCCTTCCCTTCCCTTCTCTCTAAAAATAAATAAAATATTTAAAAAAAATTTTTTATAAGTAAAATATATTTTACTTATTTTTAGAGGGGAAGGAGGAAGAAAGAGAGGGAGAGAAATATCAATGTGTGGTTGTCTCTCATGTACCCACCTACCAGATACCTGGCCCATAACCCAGGCATATGCCCTGACTGGGAATCAAACCAACAACCCTTTGGTTTGCAGGCCAGCACTCAATCTACTGAGCCACACCAGCCTGGTCCCTATTTGTACTTCTTAATCTCCTCACCTCCTCACCCATTCCCCCATTTCCTACTCTATATCTGGCAACCATCAAAATGCTCTCTATATCCATGATTCCATCTCTGTTCTTCCTGTTTGCTTAGTTTGTTTTTTAGATTTGATTGTTGATAAATATGCATTTATTTCCATTTTATTGTTCATAGTTTTGATCATCTTCTTTTTCTTAAATAAGTCCCTTTATCATTTCATATAATAATGGTTTGGTGATAATGAACACCTAATTTTTTTCTTGTCTGGGAAGCTCTTTATCTGCCCTTCAATTCCAAGTGATATCTTTGCTAGATGGAGTAATCTTGGCTGTAGGTCCCTGCTTTTCATGACTTTGAATATTTCTTGCCAGCCCCTTCTAGCCTGCAGTTTCTTTTGAGAAATCAGCTGACAGTCTTATGGGACTGCTTTTGTAGGTAACCACCTACTTTTCTTTTGCTGCTTTTAAGCTTCTCTGTTTATCTTTAACCTCTGGCATTTTAATTACGATGTGTCTTGGTGTGGGCCTCTTTGCATCCATCGGTTTGGGACTCTCTGTGCTTCCTGGACTTGCATGTCTATTTCCTTCACCAAATTAGGAAAGATTTCTTTCATTATTTTTTTCAAGTAAGTTGCCAATTTCTTGTTCTTTCTCTTCTCCTCTGGCACTCCTGTGATGCATATGTTGGACTGCTTGAAGTTGTCATAGAGGTTGCTTACACTATCCTCATTTTATTAGATTTTTTTTCTTCTTATTGCTCTGATTAGTTTTTTGCTTCCTTACATTCCAAATCATTGTTTCTTGGCTTCATCCAATCTACTGTTGTTTCCCTGTAAATTGTTTTTTTTTTTTTCTGTTTTTTAAAATGATTTTTATTTACTTTTAGAGAGAGGGGAAGGGAGGAAGAGAGAAAGAGAAACTTTGGACCTGGCTCATAAACCAGGCATGTACCCTGACTGGGAATTGAACTGTCAACCTTTTAGTTCACAGGCTGGCACTGAATCCACTGAGCCACACGAGCCAGTTTTTTTTTTTTTTTTTTTTTTTAATTTCAAGTACTGTATCCTTCATTCCTGACTGGATCTTTTTTATGCTGTTGAGCTGCCCATTAAGTTCTCTGAGCATCCTTATAACCTGTGTTTTGAACTCTGATAGCTTGTTTGTTTGCATTTTGTTTAGTTCTTTTTCTGGAGTTTCAATCTGTTCTTTCATTTGGGCCATGTTTCTTTACTTTCTCATTCTGGCAGCCTCCTTGTCTTTGTTTCTAATTATTAGGTAGAGCTGCTATGATTCCCTGTCTTGGTAGCATGGCTTAATACAGTAGGTGTCCTGTAGGGTCCAGTGGCACAGCCACCCTTATCACTCAAGGTGGGTACTCAAGGTGCACCCTTCATGTGGGCTGAGTACACCTTCCTGTTTTAGTTGAGCTTTGATTGCTATCAGCAGGTCAATGGGAGGGACTTACCCAGGCCAGTCAACTGCAAGGATTGACTGTAGCCACTGACCACCAACCTTTACCCTCTGTGGAGGATGAGCTGTGGGAAAGCAGGGTTGTGGTGCTCCAATGTGGTCTGTAGCTGTCCACTGAGTGTGCAGGCTCTGAGTGGTACAGGCCCAGGTCAATCCCCACCTGTTTTGCCCATGGCCATCCTGTCAGAGCTATAAAGCAATCTGAGATGGCTGCTACTTGTGCTGGGCTTAGAGATGACCAGGCAAAGCCAAGCTGTGAACCTAGGCTGGTTGCTGCTAGTGCTGGGCCTGGGGACTTGGCAAGAGGTACAGAGGCTGGCTATTGCTTATTAGAGAGGATTTAAGAAGTTGTGAGGCATGAGTCAAGGTCAGTCATTCATACGGAAAAGCAACTTAGGTGGGCCCACATGTTCGGTGGGCCAGAGTCACTGGAGATCTCCAGGGCAGGGCAGCATTAGTCAGGTTGATGGAGCCTCAGATATGGCACCAGCCAACCTACTCCCATGGCTCTGTGGCTCTGTGGGGGGGAGGGTTCAGAAATGGCCTTTACCTACCTTTTGTCTGGGAAAAAGCTGTCCCCCAGCTCTCACCTTGATGTCAGACACTTCAGTTCCTCCCTGTATGCCACTGGTGCCTTTCAAGCTGCTACCCCAGTGCTGGAGCTCAAAGTGAGTGAGTCTGATTAAGTCCATGTGTGGGTTCTGTAAAGGGCACTACTTTGGACTCCAGAAGTTTCTTCCATCAACTCAATCCTTGCTGGTTTTTGCAGCCAGAAGTTATAGGGACTTACTTTCCTGGCATTAGAACCCTGGGCTGGGAGTCTGGTATGGGGGTGAGACTCTTCACTCCCAAGATATTCCTTCTGAATTTTAATCTACCACATGTGGATGTGGGACCAGCCTGTTCTGTTTCCATCCAGTCTGGATGGATATAGTTTCTTTAATTCTGTAGTCGTCTGACTTCCATTCAACTTGATTTCTGATGGTTCTGAGTGGTGGTTGTTTTATATTTTGGCTGTAATTTTGATGTGGTTGTGCAGGAGGCAAATTTTGTTTGTCTATTAAAGACTACTCATATTAAATGTTTTCTAATTATTAAATTTACTATTTGTAAGTAGAAATACCAGTAGAGTCAAGTAAGATAAAATCCTAGATAAAAGGTTGTATCATTAGCTCATCAAATTCTGGTATTTTCTGTAAGAATTTCACTGAATCATGACTTTCAAATTAAAGAAAGCTTTTAAATCAGCTTATCCAAGGCACTTCTCTTACTGGTAACTAGTGCCTGATTCTCTTGCCTCCAGTGTTACCAATCATCATCTCTTGTCAACTAGTTCCTGTAAGCCCATCTAAAGCCTTGCACTATGCTCTGTATTCCTTGAGTTCTCCCCTCCTATCATATCAGAGAGAAAAAAAGAGTGAATATTCTCATTTACTCAGTTTTAAGAGTCACATGAAAAATTATTTTCCAAGTGCAGTTCCAAAAACTTTTTTAAAGTTGTGAACTTAAAGAGATCATGCTATTCCTCCTTTCCAGCATTTTAAATGTCTTTGAACAGAAAAGTGTTAGAGTTTTTTCTCCAAGAATATATAAAAAGTATAACATATACTTTGTGAACTAGACTAACAAATAAAATCAGTGCAGTTTGATGTAATGGAGGTGTCCGACTGCGCATCTCAACAACAACAGGAACTTACTGTGTGGGCATCCAAGAGCACGTGGGATTTCAGAGCTGATAATTCAGGTGAGAGTTAATTCAGTAATTTTAGACTCCACTCCATTACCACAGAAAAAATTCTAGCTTTCCTCCTTTATAACTTCTTTCTCGACAGTGAGAAACCTGGATCTCACTATCTACAATCCATTTACTTATTTTTCAGCTCAGCATTCTTGTAAAGCAGGTTCAGAATTGTTAATCTACACTCCTGTAAGGAGAAAATCTATAAAACACAGTGCAATGTTGATGCCTATTTCTTTCTGTCTTTAGCCTTAGAGGTTCCAGGGGAATACAATTTTTAATCAGAATGTTTATGTAGAAAAATTTTTGCCAAGACCCCATACCCTAGCAGTTGTCCAGTTCAAGCTAACTAATCCCATTATTACTTTAATGTCCTAATGCATATTCATCTACATTTTTCCCTTGCTTATACATAAACAAGAACACAGGCATAGAAATATTTGTGTATGTGTATTTGTTCTACAGAAAACATTTGGTCTGGGAGTAGAGTTTGTGAAACAGAATTTTTTACAATCAACCCAAGTAATTCTAAAGTAGAGTCAAGATTAAGGACCATGACTAAGATTAAGGCCAATCATGTTAATTCTAATCAAAGCTGTGTTTAGGTGTGCAGAGCCCCAGGCAAATATTTTGTATGTGTGATCCTATCTACATAAAGAAAACGAGCAAACAAAAGAAATAAATAGAGAATGTAGTAAATGGAAGTGAAGCTGAAAGTTCACGATGTACAGAAAAGCTGAGGAGCATACAAATTACATTAAACTAAGCAAAGACTAAGAAGTAAACAGTGCAGAGATAATATGAAGTAGCTGAGATGAGAAAACAAGAGAAAACACACAGAGAGAAATATGCTCAATTCTGGACAGTTTTCTAGTTATAATTTTGGTGTTAATCCATGTTTCTTTTTATAGTGAATTGTACATTGCTGAAAGTTACTTAGGCAACCAAAAGAGTATAATTAAAATACAGACTCAGAGATATTGCTGGTTCAGTTCCAGATCACCAAAATAAAGTAGGTATTGCAATAAGGTGAGTCATGATTTTTCGCTGGTGGAGGGTCTTGCCTTCTATTAGTAAAAACTGAAACACCTACCCTGACCAGTTTGGCTTGGTTGGTTGAACACTGTCCCAACAAGGCAAAAGGTTACAGTTTGATCTCTGGTCAGGTCACATGCCTGGGCTCAGATTCAGTTACCAGTTGGGGCACATACAAGTAGCAAAGGATAAAGGTTTCTCTCTCACATCAACGTTTCTTTCCCTCTCTTTCACCCTCCCTTCCCCTCTTCATAAAAATAAATTAATTAAATCTTTAGAAAAAAATAAAAACATCTGTGAAATACAATAAAGTAAAATGCAATAAAAGGAAGTATCCCTGTGTTCAGATTTGAAATAAGTAAGAATAAGAGAGAGAACTGGTCAATGTTCCAGGGATATGGATGTCATGGAAGAAATTAGGAGAGCATTCAGTCCACAGCCATATGGTGAAATCCATTCTTTTTCTGTTTGAAGAGAAAAGTATATCCAAGTCAGCTTTTAGCCCTGAATGGTGTGACTCAGTGAATTGAGCACTAGACTGCAAAACAAAGGGTTTCTGGTTTGATTCCCAGTCAGGGCACATGCCTGGGTTGCGGACCAGGTCCCCAGTTGAGGGTGCATGAGGCAACCACACATTGATGTTTCTCTACCCCTCTTTCTCCCTCCCTTCCTCTCTCTCTAAAAATAAATACATAACATCTTTTTTTTTAAAGTCAGCTTTTAATCTTTTGGGAAGACCACTGAACAGATGGACTTCATCAGGGTCCACATATCTTGTTTTCATTTTTGCAGACTCAGAAACTTGAGCTGCCAGCTTACTGAGTCTGCACCATCTCTTAGATCTAGATACACAATAATCAAGCCCACAGAAATTCATATATTAAAAACCCAATAGCCCTAGCTGGTGTAGCTCAGTGGATTGAGAGCTGTCCACTGTCTGACTCACAGTTAGAGCGCATGCCTGGGTTGTGGGCCAAGTTCCCAGTAGGGGGCACACAAGAGGCAACCCCACATTGATGTTTCTCTCCCTCTTTCTCCTTCCCTTCTATTCTTCTCTAAAAATAATAATAAAAAATATATAAATTAATTGATTTAACCCTAGCTCGTGTGGCTCAGTGGACTGAGCACCAGCCTGTGAACCAAAGGGTCACCAGTTCGATTCCCAGTCAGGGCACATGCCTGGGTTGCAGGCCAGGTCCCCAGTAGAGGGCACACAGGAGGCAACCAAACATTGATGTTTCTCTCCCCTTCTTTCTCCCTCCCACTCTCTCTCAAAATTAATAAAATCTTAAAAAAATAAGATTCTTTAAAAAAATAATTCATTAATTAAGATAATAATAATGGCCACATTGACCAGATACTTTTATTCATTGCTCAGAGCACTGTATTTCTATAGACAAATCCATGTGGAAAAATGAATTATTATTGGAAGTTTCTTGGTAAATATACAATTTAGATCAAAAGCAGTTAGACAAACAGAAGAGCAAGCATCAGAATGATGCTATGTCATAGTCAGTTGGTCATTATTGGCTTTTAAAATGAAAGAAAAGGGGCATGAGCCAAGGAGTGTAGGCAGCCTCTATAAGTTGGAAAAGACAAGAAACACAGATTCTCCTTTATATCCTTTAGGAAGGAACACCTTGATTTTTAGCCCAGTAAGACCCACCTGTTTCGGACTTCTGACCTCCAGAACTGCATAATAAATTTGTGTTGTTTTAAGACACTAAGTTTATGGTAATTTGTTATAGCAGCAATAGAAATGTCATATAGATACTTTGCCAAATTTGAACTTTCTGACTTCCTTTTATGTACTCCATACATTTCCCTTCCTTAAATACCTTCTATTTATTGCAAAATAATATGACAACTTGGTATAAACTTTTAGTTGCAATCCAGATAGTCTTCCCAGCTGGATCACCTTGGCTGGACGTAAAGTTTTTACTAATTTTTTTACCTTTGTTGTTGTTGTTATTATAGGGAATCTTCTTGGAAATGGGACATTTGTTGGTCTTTGGAATCTTTAGACAATAAGAATACTGGGCTTTAGCTCTGAAGTTTCTTATTGATACATTGTGTTCTCTCAAAGGTCATCCCAGACTAACTGAAATCAGAAAGTGAATTCCAGAATCCCTCAAACTGGAGAACCCAGATCTAGAAGTGTACAGGGAAAAACAAATACCCAGTGGCATGACTACACTAGCACACTGTAAATCAATATATTTGATTATTGTTCCCAGTGGAGTACAAATGCATTAAAGTATCAAGGGCTAGTGCTAAGTGGTGAAGTACATCTTTCTTTGTATCAAGGTGGCACTATTTTCCTTATCTGTGAAAAAAGAACTCTTGTCTGGGTTGTAGAGTCTAAACTTGTGAAAATAATGACTTCCACTCTTAAATAATGGAAGCTAAAATAAATGAGTTATTGAGCTCCTGCCATATATCAGGTACTATTCTAACTTCATTTGAGGTTTATTTAAGCCTCACCAGAACCCTGTGACTTAGGAACTATGATTATCCCTGTTTTACAGATGAATAAACTGAGGTTCAAAGTAGCTAAGTAGTGCTCTACCAGAAGGTTTAGAGGTTTAGTCATCTTCAATAAACTTAGGCATCCAGGAATTGAAATAAAGGAGGCACAATAAATGACTAGAAAGAAGAGAAGATATTTTTACAATAATGATTGCTAGTACCAAAGCGAAGTCATGACAATTTAATTAAAAGTGAGAAGATGATCTTCAATAATAGTTTTTGGAAGGAGAAACTTCTACCACAAATCTGGAATAATGAGTTTATAGTAGTTTAGTCATTATAGTTATATTGAAGCTGTATAGTTGGGTGAAAAGCTTATTGCATTAAGAATCAGAGGAATTGGATTCTAGCTGTTCTCACCACTAACTAGCTACGCGCACATGATAAAGACACCAAATTTCCAGCCTTTAGTTTCTGAGAAATAGTATTCATGTTGCTGAGGAAAGCCTTGTAGGAAAAGAGATAAATGCTTTTTTTGCCACAAGAGAACCAACATTAGTAACAAGAATTTAATGATCGCATCCCTATTTGACAAGCACAAGGTAAACGGAAGATTAGAAGGGACAAGGTTGATTCCATTAAGTTTAAATTAAATAGGTAGTGAGGACTGAGAAACGATATTCCTAGAATTATTTATTTATTTATTTATTTATTTATAACAGTTGTTTTCCTTAAGATTTTATTTATTTATTTATTTAAAGAGAAGGGAAGGGAGGGAGGAAGAGAGGGAGAGAAACATCAACGTGTGGTTGCCTCTCATGCATCCTCTACAGGGGACCTGGTCCGCAACCCAGGCATGTGCCCTGACTGAGAATCAAACCAGTGACCCTTTGGCCCACAGGCCTGCGCTCAGTCCACTGAGCTATACCACCCAGGGTACAATATTCCTAGAACTATTTAAAGAAAGCTTAAAAAAAAAAACCTAGCAGCAATCTACGTGGCCCATCAACTTTTGCTAGGTAAGCTGGGCTACCTAGGTATTTTAACAGCTCTTGTAAATTACTCTATTCCATCAGATATCTTTAAATGAAGTTAGCTTTCAGCTCACATCATTCAGTTAACCTACCTTTACAGTGCACCCTCAGAGATAATATACTCTGGAATTAATGAAGCCTAAGCTTCAGGCCCCTCTTTCTTGGCCACTGGGAGCATGGAGAGCTCCTGGGCATTTGGACTTCTGGGTGAGAAGCAGAAACTGGGTTGTACATGCAAAGCATTTCTATGTAGTATTTCCAGTAAATTGCCTAAGAGAGTTCACAGAAGGAAGGGACCTAAATCTTCAAGACTCTAGTAATTTATGATTTTTCTTTTGCTTTCTAAATACTTTTTAGCCTAATATTTCGTCCACAACATCATACTGCTTTTCTTTAAGCACCTTGCCCCACAAATACCAGTTCCTGCTGTGCCTATGTGTTAAGGCCCTGAACTACTAGTAAAAAAAAGTTCAAGGAGCTCAGTTTTGTGGAAAGAAGAATGCAGAATTAAGTATAAAACAATGCTGGCCTAGTGGTAGAAAGAGTGTAGTGGCGGCACACAGAACAACTTTTATCAATACTAATTTATCACAGTATCTTTAACTTCAGGATATTGTCAGTCTGGCAACCTCAGAGAGTTCAAGAAATTCCCAACCAATGTGAAGTAGCCACGGTCCTGGCGTTTCTTAAGCTACTGCCTTTCAAACTTTTTTGACTATAATCTGCAGTGTAGCAGACAGTAGTTCATCAAATATACTACAGACTCCCTTACATTTCTCAGCCTCTTTGCAGTTAAATTAGAAGCATGTGTTTATTTTGGTCAATGGGAAGAGAGGAAGTGACAGTGTTGTTTCCGGTTCAAGTCTCTCACCACTGATTAAGAGCCTGTGAAAGTCCTGAGCACTCTCCCTGGAAAGATTTTAAGCCTGGAGGCAAAGAACCAAGATGGAGTAGTTGAAAGATGAAAACATACTAGATTCTCAAAGACCTAGAGAACAACCATCAAGGAGAGCATACTTTATGGGAGTGACATGTGATATAAAATACTTTACTTTAGGCTACTAAGATGCATTTCACATCTTTTTTTAAATTGAAATTTTATCTTTCAGTTACAGTTTATATTCAATATTATTTTGTATTAGTTTCAGGTATATTGCATAATGATTAGACAATCATATAATTTACAAAGCATTCCCCTCTGTACCCACCTAGCACCACACAGTTATTACAATATTATGGACCATATTTCCTATGCCGTACTTTCTTATTCCCTTCACCTTTTTCACCCAACCCCCTTCACTAGCAACCATCCAACTGTTCTCTGTATCTAGGACTGTTCTATTGTTGGTTTATCTTGGTCTTTAGTTTCCACATATAAGTGAAATCCTATGGCATTTCAAATCTGGACGTAGTACATACATCCATATATAACTGAATCAGATTATTGTATGTAACATCCTTGTTGTTTCTAACATACCTAATGTTTTAAAAAGTTCACTTAGGAAAATGCTTTCTTTTTCTTTTTTTTTGGAGGGGGATGCTTATTATACTCAGTTTCGACCACACCCTAACTGGTCTCCACCCACACTGTGAAAAAGACTTGGTCAAACTACCTGAAAACACTGGTCGTCTATGAAGAACTTCCAATTGTGTCCAATTTCTGGAAAACTAATAAGAAGTTTTACAATAACTACAGTATCAGTAATAGAAATGAAAACTACAGATTATTTCATCTTGTAAAATTAAAGTATTGCATTTCTGGCTGTATGTTTCTATTTAGTACATATATGTGAAACTAGTGGTTCGCTGGCATTAAAACAGTATCGCTCTAAATGTTTCCGCTTCACTGCAAAAGAACTCTATTTTAGAACGCATACCGCCTGGTGCCAATCGGTTCTGGTAGGTAGGTCCTTGAGGCCAAAATCTCTATTTCTCTTTCTCAATTTGCAGGAGAAAGAACCAAAGGCAGGAAACCTTTAATACAATCTCACCGCGCTGCTTCGGAGGCCTCTAAACAGGAGTACGGAATAACAAAACCCGGAGTGGCAAACCTACTCGGAGAATGGTTACGGAACCTAGAACACCTAGTAACGCAGGCTCTACGCCCGAACTGGCAAGAAGCTCTCGCGAGAGCCCCTAGACTGCCGCGAGCGTTCGTGAGCACCAGTTCCCATTAACTATTTCGGTGCATCCACAGGCTGTCTCCTCCCAGCTGGCTTCCTCCGCTAACGCGGGGCGGGTCGGAACTTTTATCCATAGGAACTGGTTTACACAGTAGAGTGTTGCCGGCCGGCGTCAAAAAGAATAGGGTGCCATCCTCTTCCTCTTACCGTCGCCGCCGCTGAGCGGAGCCGGGTAGATCAGATAGAGCAGCGCGGTTACCAGGCGGGCTGGGTCTATGGTCGCTCCGCGAGCCGCTCCGCCGGCTGGTGCTTTTGTATCAGGGCAAGCTGTGTTCCATGGCAGGGAACTTTTGGCAGAGCTCCCATTAGTAAGTTACCTTCTGTCTTCTCTCAGGGCCTGGCTCTAGGGGGGGCGATGAGAACGGGGCCTGCGACTCCCCTTGGCCTGGATCCTGGACCCTGTCCCTGGATCCCAGCCCCTGTCCGGAACGCCGCGGAGTCTCCCGCCTTGCGGCTACGGCCGGAAGCGGGATGCGTCTCTCTCTGGCAACTCCCCTCTCCCTGCCCTTTGGCCGGTTTCGGGCGAGGGGGAGGGAATGATAAGTGAGCGGGAAGCGTCGGGGGAAGGGGAGTCAGTCTGCGAGGTGGGAAGACTCCCGAGTTGAAGATTCTTGGATTAGCTAGGCCTGGAAGGGGGTTGGGGTGGGATGAGTTGGGAAGGGCAAAGGTGTGGGAAGTGTGACAAGGTTCAGGACTGTGGTGCTGGCCGTTCAGGACAGTTGCGGTTCACTTTGTTTAGGATCTCGTCAGTGGGTCGGTATCGTAGTGTTTTTGTTAATCACCTCCTGTGTTGAGTGGGTTTAATATTCCGAGGAGAGGGGGGAGTCAGTCATGTTTCACTAACTGCTTCCTGCCACTACTTTATGTCTACGTGGAGTTTTATGTTGGTAAGGTATAGGGCAGGTGCTCTCAAAATTTATCCATTTCATTAGCCTGTGCCTTATGTTTTATAAGAGTGTATTTTTTCAGTAACGTTGCTGATTTCTTTAACCTTTTTCATGATTAAGTTTTTGTTTCTGTCAGTGACCACGGAAGAGCCTTAGTAATATTAAAAACATTTTCCCTTGAATACATTTGTTTAAGCAGTCAGGAAGGTGGTTTGACTAGACTGCGCAGTTGAAAGGTAAACACAACCTGACAGAGGTTATATCTTAGTGTAAGTAGTTTTTAATGCCAAGAGCATTAGTAACTGTAATTTAAATTTTGATTCCGTGAAAAAGGTGGATTCCATTGTTCATTGTTTTTTTTGGCCCTTTGCAGGAAAAAGAAATAGTGGGTTTGGAAACCTATTTTCAGAAATGTAGATTCTTCTCTTGCTGTGGAGTAATTCTGTGGAGATGAAATGCTATAGAAGTTTTACTTCTGATATTTTTATTTTACACTGACTCATTGAAATATTTGCTTGGGCAAAATTAAAATAGAGAAAATTTAGGTATTCTGATAACTTTGAAGGAAGGTGAGAGAATTGACAGCCAGCTAGCTGTTTGTCAGAATTTGTAGATTTTTTCAACTTAAAGATTATGCCCCTCTTCTGATAAGCATTATGCCATAGTGAGAATGGTTATCAAAACGGGGGCAGCATCTCTTTTATAAAAACAATTGTTTTTTCACTTTTCAAATATAAAATTATTATAACATCAAATGTGTTTTTTGAAACTACCCTTGCCTCCCAGTTGAAATGGTCCTGGTGGAATGGGCACACTTTGCCTTCCTCTGATTCCTTGAGAATCATGGAGTCCCTGTTCTGCAAAAGGTAACAAGTATGAAAGAGAAGATGGTTCTGGAAAGACACACAAAATAATTATGAAAACTATTGTTATAGGTGATTTTGGTGAAAGGAAAGTTGACATGAAATATGCTGTATTTCATGGCTTTAAGGTGCACATTTTAACATTTCTGGATAGCATTTTTTCTTCTTAGTACATGAAATAATAGTGTCATCTTAAAAGCAGTGTCATCTTAAATTTCATAAAATGTGGTATTTATATCTTCTGAGTTTATACTATGCACAGTGAAGAAAAACTTAAATATTTGTGAAGTTTATTTTTTAAAAATAAAATGACTGGAGATGAAAATAATGATAATCCTGGAACAGAGCAAATTACAGCATTTTTTCAGAAAGTTGTATTAGAACAACACATTCTTTGATCATGATGCAGTCATGCTAGAAGGTCACTAAATACTTACTAGTAGGCTGAATGAATTAATGAACAGGTAATAAAAATTAAAAAGATAGCCCTGACTGGTGTGGCTCAGTGGACTGAGTACCAGCCTGTGAGCCAAAGGGTTGCGGGTTGGATTCCAGTCAGAGCACATGCTTTGGTTGCAGTGCAGGTCCCCAGTAGGGAGCACTCGAGGGGCAACCACACATTGATTTTTCTCTCCCTTTCTCCTTCGTTTCCCCTCTCTAAAAATATATAAAATCTTTTTTATTTGTTAATTAGAAGTGTAAAACCAGCTCTGGATGCTTTATTGTACCAAAGGGGAAATTGAAAATTATGTAATATTGAGGAAATAATGAGATCAATATATATCCATATATTGTAGTTAAAGCCAAATTTACAAGAAAAATCAATATCCTGAATAATTGAGAGAGAATACAAATAAAATATTCTCCGTAAGAAGACTAAAAAGGAAATGCACCTCAGAAAAAAAATGAAAGTAATACTGATACTGCCCTAGCTGGTGTGACTCAGTGGATTGAGTGCTGGCCTGTGAACCAAAGGGTTGCTGGTTCAATTCCCAGTCAGGGCACATGCCTGGGTTGTGGGCCAGGTCTTCAGTAGAGGGCACTCAACAGGCAACCACACACTGATGTTTCTCTCCCTTTCTTCCTCCTTTTCCCTCTCTCTAACAATAAATAAAATCTTTTTTTTTAAAAGGGGGAAAAAAAGCCCTGGCTGGTGTAGCTCAGTGGATTGAGCGTGGGCTGCAAATAAAGCATCGCAAGTTCGATTCCCAGTCAGGGCACATGCCCGGGTTGTGGGCCAGGTCCCCGGTGGGGGCCATGTGAAAGGCAACCACACATTAATGTTTCTCTCTGTTTCTCCCTCCCTTCCCCTCTCTAGAAATAGATAAATAAAATCTTTTTTTTTTTAAGGGAAAAAAAAACTAACACTGATATTTATTAGAAGGAAAAAAATAAATGGTCAGAAGTTGTAAGAGTTGATTCTTTGGAAGGTAAAATGAAAACAGACTGGACTAGTGCTAGTTGAATCAAGGTAAAAGGATAATGCAATCATACAAAATTAGGAATAAGAGAAGTAAATAAACTCAGATACACATTTACCAAAGGGGAAATTTTAAAACAAATTTTAAAAGTTACCAAAGAACTACTCCTTAAAAAATGTTCCAGGCCCAAATTACTTTATGGCTAAATTTTTTCTCACTTTTCAAGAGAATCTGCTATTGAAATTACTTTTGTTCACACTCAAAGAAAGAAGGCTTTTCATTTTTCTTTATGACGCTGCAATAACAGTGGTAAAATCTACCTAAAGTAGCACTAAAAACAGTCTCACTTTTGAGTATTGATGCAAGCATCATAGAGTATTAACAAATGGAGTTCAACATTACCTTAAAAATTTTTTAAATGACAGCATTTTTGTCATAGAATATAGTTAATATTAGGAAATCTGTTAATAAACAATGAAGGCATCAAAAAGATACCTAATAAAAGTTCAACACCTATGCTTGACTAATGCTCTTACTAAAACAAATAGGATGTTTTCTCTTTTTTTAAAAAATATTTATTTTTAGAGAGAAAGGAGGGAGAAAGGGGGAGAGAAACATCAATGTGTGGTTGCCTCTCGAGCGCCCCCTACTGGGGACCTGGCCTGCAACCCAGGCATGTGCTCTGGGACTGGAACCAGTGACCCTCTGCTTTGCAGGCTGGTATTCAGTCCACTGAGTCACACCAGCCAGGGCAGTAGGATGTTTTCTTAACATGATAAAAACATATCAAAACATCAACAAGAGACAGTTAATGGTGAAACATTAGGAAAATTACTGTGCCTGTTTAACATTGTTCTGAATGTACTACTCAATGCAGTTGATAGGATGAGATATAAAAAGAAGGATAAAATTATCAGTATGTGGAGATAAAATTAGAAAGTTGAATTAATTGAAAAATTAGAAATAACAGATTTAATAACATGACCAGTTACAAATATAAACAAAGAAAGCTTTCTATTAAATGAACAATAGAGATATAATTTACAATAGCAACAGGAAATACAAGGTACTCAAAAATAAATTTAAGAAATGTACAGGACCCACATAGGAAGAACTTTTAAAAAAGATTTTATTTATTTATTTGTTGTTAGAGAGAGGAGAAGGGAGGAAGAAAGTCAGGGAGAGAAACATCAGTGTGTGGTTATCTCTCGTGCACGCCCAACTGGGGACTTGGCCTGCAACCCCAGGCATGTGCTCTGACTGGGAATCGAACCGGAGACCCTTTGGTTTGAAGGCCCGAGCTCAATCTACTGAGCTACACAAGCCAGGGTAGGAAGAAAAAAATTTTATTAAGGATTTTAGTAAGTAGAGTTTGAATTCTCACATTCTAAAGGTATCATTTCTCCCTATATTGATCTTTAAATTTAATGCAAGTCCAGACAAAATTTTTAATGGATTTCCTTTCTTGGGATTTGATATTCAGGTCTTAGAATAATAATTGTAGTAGAGTAGCCAGAAATTTTCTGAAGCATAGTAGCAAGAAGGGGGTATTTTCAGCCCTGGCTGGTGTAGCTCAGTGGATTGAGCTCAGGCTGCGAACCAGGCATCGCAGGTTCGATTCCCAGTCAGGGCACATGCCTGGGTTGTAGGCCATGGCCCCCTGCAACCGCACATTGATGTTTCTCTCTCTCTCTCTCTCTTTCTCCCTCCTTTCCCTCTGTAAAAATAAATAAATAAAAACATAAAAAAATTAAAAATGGGAAATTATAAAGAAGATTCAAAAACAATGATAAAATTAAACATTAGGAAATACTTTGGTGACATTTGGATGACCATTTAACAAACATTTAGCTGGAGCTCTGCACTATCTGTACCAAAATAAATTCCAGATGGATCACAGATTGAAAGAAAAAAGCCTTAAGGGTATTAGAAAATATGAATAAATGTGTGTGTATATATATATTAAAAATTTTGTGTCAGGGCAGGCCTTCTCATGCATGATAAGCATAAAGTCAAAGTAAAATATGGGTAGATTTCAATATATAAGTGATTGAGATTTCTGTATTACAAAATAACTAAATACTGAGAGATGATGCTAAACTTGAGAAATTTTGCAGCATATTTGACAAATATTTATAATTCATAATATAGAAACTTTAGATCAGAAGAATCTCTTAAACATGAAAAATATGACTATCATTAGAAAAATGGTCTAATATTAGAATTACAGTGTACAAAAGAACTATATTTGGCCAATAAAGACTTGGAAAATGTTTAACCTCAGATGTACACTTAAAAAAATAGTAAGATACTAATTTGTTTTTAAGTTGTAAATATTTAAAAGATTGGCAATAACCCATAGGGTTAAACATTTTAAGACATACCCATGTACTCTTAATAGAAATGGAAATTGGTATAACTTTTAATGGAACTTAAATGATAATTTATATCAAAGATACCAGCAAAACTGACCCATCAGATCTAGGAAATTATTCTAAATATGTTATTAATCAAATACATAAGGATAAATGAAAAAGATATTTGTTGAAGTATTACTTGTAATGGTGAAAAAAATAACCTACATACCTATCAATAGGGATTAACTAAATGATTTCATCCATAATGCTGTGCGGCAGTTTAAAAGGATGCTGAAACATTCATTGACAAAAGAATTTCCATTACATACTGAATGACAGAAGAAAGTTGCAGAATAGTTTTTTGGAGGATCATGTCAATTTCATATCATTGATTAAAAATAGTAGATGACTAGGCAGGAGGAAGGAGGCTATCAGTGAATAAGTTCTGAAGCAGCTTTTAACATGATTGGAATTGTGAGGTAGGAAAATTAAGTGCTTTAGTTACCCATGAACAACTGAGAAAGATGTATCTCAAATTCAGGGCACCATCGATTGGTGCCAAATAATTTCACCGTTATTTTATATATCACTAAGCAAGAAAAAGCATGCTGCCAGGTAAAAGGCTAAGGCATCACTGATTGTAAGATGCATGTTGATATCAGAATCAATGAAATACAGTAAAGCTAGTGACAGACTGAGAAGGAAGATAGAAATTATAGTAGTTTTTTTTTTTTTTCAGGGCATACTTACACTTATTAGTGAGATATTTCTCAGTGTTGGAGTTTCAATAAGGGTGGAAAATACTGTCTTTCAGGGTTATGTGTACTTTGTATTTCTCAGCATGTAGGTAACTTGTTTAATATTCGAATGTTTTCTATAACTTTGTTATTTGATTTTCTATAACATGTTTTGACATCTTTGCTTCTTCCAGTTTGCAATGGATTTTGGATAAACAAGATCTGTTGAAGGAACGCCAAAAGGATTTAAAGTTTCTCTCAGAAGAAGAATATTGGAAATTACAAATATTTTTTACAAATGGTAAACTTTTTTAAAAAATTGATTGAAATGATACTGTTGATTAACTCTGAACTAAAATGTTTTTGTTTGGTAATTTGTGATGAGCTGTCTTAGTCCCTACTTAACATTTTTATTTTTGTTACTTTCTTTTAAATTCAAGAACTTCGTTTTATTACAAAATAAACATTGAAGATCCCCTCCTTCCCCAACACCCTACAAAATTTTTGAATGTGAAATGTTCAATAGCCTATCCATTTTACTTATTTAACATTTTTATTTACACATGTAATCTTTTTACAACTTACATTCATTTAATCTTTTTAAGTGATCTAAATAAAGTTATTTTTAAATCTTAATGGCAGAGACATTCAAGACAGTTTCAAAATACTTATTAATTATTTCTAAGTCTTTATTATGCATTATTAAATTCCATTTAAATTGGCTAAAGAAGATTACCTTGAGGATAAATGATTTTTTGGCTTGACATGCTAAATTGAGCAGTGCTATCTTATAAGTTTGCTTTGAGAGAAAGGGGTTTAGAGGCAGAAAATCCTTACCCTGCCACATGGTGGCTTTTCTAACCTTCAGTTTACTCTTCTGCAAACCTAACTCTCTGTTGTTTTGAGAATTCATTATGGATTTTTAAATAAACTTTATAAATCAATAAAGTAAGTTTGATGTTAGATGTTAAATATTTTCTTTTTATATTCTAAAGATAATATGAAAGGCATTGAAAATTCTTAGAAGGTAGAGGAGAAATGCCTATCATTTGCCCTCCTTAATACAACAGTAGTGTTTATTATGGGGCAATTTCTATTTTTTGTTGTTTATGCATATCTATATTTTAAGACAAATTTGTAAATTCTAGTATTAGCACTGTGATCCAACTAGAGCTTTCTAACATATGTAGGTTTTTCTCTGTGTTAAAAATGAATATAATTATGATTTAGTCACATGGAACTTACTGTTCAATGTTAATATTATAATGATACCAGAAGATACATTTAAAACTTTATTTTTCTTTTAGTTATCCAAGCATTAGGTGAACATCTTAAGTTAAGACAACAAGTTATTGCCACTGCTACAGTCTATTTCAAGAGATTCTATGCCAGGTAGGACTGTTTTATTTTGGGAATGCTATACTTACTTGAAACTCCTGTCTAATTTTGATGAACCTTAGAATAGATGAATCATGTGCTTGCCATAGAGTTATCTTAATTTTTTTCCAGTACACACTGGAAATTTTCTACATTTAACTTTCTAAGTTTTCTACATTTAACTTTGTTTTATTGTTTCTTAGGTATTCTCTGAAAAGTATAGATCCTGTATTAATGGCTCCTACATGTGTGTTTTTGGCATCCAAAGTAGAGGTATGCAATAATTTTCTGTTTTTCATTAAAGTGTACTCAATGTGAGTTGGCAAATCTGCCCCAGTTTTCAGATTACCTGTGTAAAAATAATAACAAATGGTGATTTATGCAAAATACTGAAATTTGTATGAAATCGAAGAAGTATTCACACATCTTTTATTCATTTAACAAACACAGCACTTATTATGTATAAAGTGCTATTTTAAGTACTTTTACAACTATAACTGACTTTATTTTTATAACAAAGAGATATGTAGATATATAAATGAGGAAAGTGAGTCACAGAGGTTGAGAAATTTGCCTAAGATCATGGAGCTGGTAAGCATCAAATTCAGTATTTGAACCCTGGGAGTCTAGCTCCTAATCCCATGCACTTAACTGCTTTGCTGTACTCCTTCTAAGATATTTATTATTTGGCATTAAGTAGTAGTCTATAAGTGCTACAGATTCTTGCTATAACTGTACAATGTCCCTCCTTCTCCATTTGCTTTCTATGTCCTGTCTTTCCTCCCTACCTCCTGATGATTGGCTGCCTACCCAGCCATAGGAAAAGCAAGAGGGAAGTCAAGGATTGGGGGTGGCCCTAGCTATGTAGATTCTAATGAGGAATCATTTTGGCAATAAGAATATAGAAGTTAGGTGAGGGAGAGAGAAGAGAGATGACAATTTGCAGCTAAAACCAAATCTCTGCTCACCTTTACCTTTTCAGTATTTTTGAGAGGGCTCAGGTAAAATCCAGGCAATAGTAGCTATATTGACTGGATAATAATCCATGTAGCCTTGGCTGGTGTGGCTCAGCAGACTGAGCTCCAGCCTGCAAACCAAAGTGTTGCCGGTTCAATTCCCAGTCAGGGCACATGCCTGGGTTGCAGGCCAGGTCCCCATTAGGGGGTGTGTGAGAAGCAACCATACATTGGTGTTGCTCTGCCTCTTTCTCCCTCCCTTCCCCTCTGTCTGAAAATAAATAAATAAAAATCTTTACAAAAAATAATCCATGCAGTTTTAGCATTATGATACTTATGTTTCTATTTTTAGCTTATGTCTTTAGAAAAGTAACTTGTATTCTTGAAAATTGAAGATAATGTTAACCTAGTAAGTTTACATTCTTTTTGATACTCATTTTGAATTTTGTTGTAGTCATTATCTAGGATTATTTATAACATTTTTCTTACCTATTACCAAAAATAATGAGAGATGACTCTAGAAATTAAATTAAGACAAGCTTTCTAGAGGTTTTAGGGTTTTTAATTGTAAGTGATAGTTTAAGGAGGCAGAACCAGCTTTGTTGTTAAGTTCTTTAATAGAAAACAAAATATTTATAAAAGTCTTGTATTATGGGGGTGTTTTTTTCCAAATATTACCATGTAATTTTATGTATCTGAAGCACACCTGTACGGGAACGTAGACAAAATTTTTATAAACTTTTGATTATTAAACTTACTGGGGTGACATTCGTTCATAGGGTCATATAGGTTTCAGGTATACATTTTTATGGTACATAATTTGTATATTTTATTGTGTGCTCACCACCCAAAGTCACATCATCTTCCATCATCATATAATTGGCTCCCTTTACCAGTTCATATTTCTCTCACAGATTAACTTGGGGATTTTATTTTAGTTTTTAGATTATTTATTCATCTATTTATTTTTAGAGAGAGGGAAAGGAAAGAAGGAGAAGGAGAGGGAGGGAAACATTGATATGTAGTGACCTCTTGCACACTCCCTACTGGGAACTTGGCCTGCAGCCCAGGCATGTGCCCTAACTGGGAATCAAGCCAGGGAACCTTTGCTTTGTAGGCCTGTGCTCAATCCACTGAGCTATACCAGCTAGGGCAAACTTGGGGATTTTAATTTGTCTAGTCTTTTAGTATTATTTTGTTGTATGATTTTCTAAGTAGAACCCTGTTTTATATTATCATTTATTGGGTGAAAGTTTGAACTTTAAGAATTTTGGATAAAAAAAATTCTTCCTAGAAAAAAATGTATCTTTTCATAGTTGGTTATAGCACTATTTTTTTTTAACTCTAACTATGACCAAATCTTTCCATTTTATCCAGTGGGGTAGGAATTACGTATATGGAAATAGTACTATGTCAGGTGTTTACTTTTTTTTAAAGATTTTATTTATTTATTTTGGACAGAGGGGAAGGGAGGGAGAAAGAGAGGGAGAGAAGCTTCAATGTGTGGATGCTTCTCACACGCCACCCAACTGGGGACCTGACCTGGCCCACAACCCAGGCATGTGCCCTGATTGGGAATTGAACCGGCAACCCTTTGGTTCACAGGCCAGCACTTAATCCACTGAGCCACACCAGCCTGGGCATCAGGTGTTTACTTTTTAGTTTTAGTTTTTATAGTTTGAGATTTAAATGTGAATATAGATATACAAGGTCCAGCAGATAAGGCTTGCTTGAGCGTAGTTGGTAGGGTAATAATGTGGCTGTAATAATTTATAGTTTTAATTTGAATAATTCACCTAAAATGTCATATGGTGTGCTTGAGTGTAATGTTATGTTACATAATTACATGCTTATGATTTTGTAATAAAAAGAGAGGTGTTATTTGTGCCGTACTCTGTATATACACACATATGTGCCCCTGCCACCCCTTTCCCCAAGGATAAGGATACAGGTTGAAGTGTTTGAATAGATTATATTTAGCTTAGTTCCTTTTATAGAATAAGGAATGAATTCTTAATTTTTCTGTTTTAAAATGAAATGAAGGCTTTAGTAATCTTGGTAGGTTAATCAGATTAAAAGAGTAAATGTATGTAAGGTGGATCACCTTGTAAATTTTAGTCATTTTTACACTGGTAGCATATTAAATTCAAAGAGGAAATGGGAACTGACATCGAAAATCTTATATATACTATGATATTCTTCTCTTCCTGTTCCGAGAAGAATCATTGTGCGGTATTTTTGAGTTCTTTTAGTGATATTAAAGTTTTATCTTCTTCGGGAATTCAATTGTTATATTAAATGGCATGAGTTATTTCTGTTAGTCTGGGTCCAACTGAACAGAAAGCATACTTAATATTCTTGCAGTTAAGTGTAGAATCTAAAAAATCTCCTTGGAAACTAATTTGAGTGCAGAAAACTATCATGTCACTTTAAGGCTTGGTTTCTAATTTGGTACCTGTCAGTGATGTTAAATTATAACATTATTTAAACACTTGTCTTAAATTGTAGCAGTTTTAAGGAAAAGTAATACATTTAGAGGTTTAAGTACATCGTCCCTCAAACAGGTGGAAGACTATATAATCATGGGGGGAAACACAGGAAATTCTATTTTGAATAGACCTCAGATACCTTTAGGTTCATTGGGTTTCTGTGTACCTGATCTTACCCACTTTCCTTTCTCTAGGAGTTTGGAGTAGTCTCAAATACAAGATTGATTTCTGCTGCTACTTCTGTATGTAAGTGCAAAAAGTCTATCCTACTTGAAGGATGTAATTTGAAGGAAAACTCCATGTGGCATAAATGTTTTTCAGTTTATAAGACCTGTGACAGATTAGTTGGGTTTATTAAATCTCCTGAGGTCAACAGAAGCATAAATACATGGAATAGACTGACAGCTGTGGAGTTGGGTGATAGAACTGCATGAAAGAGGTTAAAGGGATTAACCAAAGAACCTGTGTGCATGGCCCATGGATATGGACAACAACACGGGGATTGACTGAGGTAGGGGAGAGGTAGGAAAAGGGAGAAAAAGCGGGGAAAACGAATAGCATAAACAGTAAAAAAATAAATAAAAAATAAATCTCCTGAGGTCACCTTTATGGCTATGTATTTGACTAAAAAATAAAATATAGAGCTTTTAAAACTACTTATAGAATTAAGACTAAGACATTACTTTTAATGTTAAAAAATGGGTAGTAACTAATGATCCAAAAACATTGACTCAGTGGTTCTTAATTTCATTAAGAAGAATAAATTAAAATTATTTCCCAATTTTATTGTATTTTATTGCTTCCTAACAAGTAGCCTTTGTGTCATTCTTCTGGGTGGAGTAAACTACTTCTTTAGCTACTGTAATGTATGTCTTTGATGAGAATGATGTATTTTCCCTCCATATTCAAAAACATGGTACAGGCAAAAAATACAGACTTTAGTCAGGACAGCTAATTGTTCTATCACTAAACAGCAGGTATAACCTTGAACAAGTTGCTTTACATTTTGGCCTTAGTTCTTTTGTAAAAAGATGGGGTTTAGTTGCCTGTGAGTTATGACAGTAAAGGAAATAACATTGTAAAGTAACTATTGTTAAGTATTGTATACAAAGTTATTAACATTATATTATGCTCCATCTTCATAGGTTAAACAAAAAGGCATCACTTAACAAAAGAAAATTAGATTATTTATTTATTTATTTTTATTTCTATGGTCTTACATAGAAGAGACAGAAGAATGCTTTTGTGTTTTAAGTTTGTAAGCCAGGATAATTTTATATTTTGGGGCCATTCCCCTTTTTGAGAAGAGTGTAAAATCTAATTTAATCTTTACTGTGCTATATCTTATTTTTTCGAGGATGGAAGAGTAGTTTTTCCCCAGAGTGTAATATACTAATGCCCCAGAACATAATATAGATATTGATGAAGCATTGAACTCCCTCTGGAGAATCATATTATTTTTTAAGGGCCTTATTTTCTTCTTACATTATTAGTCTCTGCTTTCTGAATTTTTTAGAAGTATGTAAGATACCTATTACCAAGATTTGTTTGTTTGTTTCTCATGCAAAAACTTAAAGATACATTCACAAGAGTGTTTGGTTTTCAATGAACAGAAACTTTTATAGTAAACTATTTTCTTTATTTCATAAATTTTATAGTGCATTATATAAGCCTGACAACTTAGGTTTTAAATTTCAGCTCCAGTGCTATGTGACAAGTTGAGCAAAATACAATCTCTCTGTGTGCCAGTTTCCTCATCTGGAAGATGAGGATGTTAATAATATCTATGTCATAGGGCTTTTGAGAGGATCAAATGAGTAAATAATGATAAAGCTCTTCAGACAGTGCCTTGTTTAGTAAATTAATTTGCTGGGGCTGCCATAACAAAATGTCAAAAGACTCAGTGGTTTAAACAACAGAAATTTATTTACTCACAATTCTGGACACTGAAAGTCCAAGATCAAGATATCAACAAATCCGTTTCTCCTGAAGCCTCTCTCCTTGGCTTGCCGATGGCCACCTTCTTGCTGTGTTCTCACATGGCCCTTTCTCTGTGCACCTGTACCCATAGTGTCTCTTCTCTTAAAAGGACACCAGTACTATTGAATTAGGGCCCCAACCTTATGGCCTCATTTATCCTTAATTACCTCTTTAAAGGCCCTATCCAAATACAATCACATAGTGGGTTAGGGCTTCAATATATGAATTTGTCGGGAGGGGGGACACACAATTCAGCCCATAATACTCATTGAACTTGAATGACTGCTGTATCATGAACAGCAGCATCATGGTCACTGGAAAATACCATACTGCATTCAGGGGTGGACACAAAGATAAATACATGGAACTAGAAGGCAAGAGAGTAAGACATGCTATATACAAATATTAATACAGAAGAAAATAATTGGCACAAGAGACTTAGAGAGAATGCAGTGAATGATTTGATTTTGAAAAGATTGTTTTTTAGATGAATCCAGAAAGACTTAAGTAGAATTTGGTAAAGAAGGATAAAATTTGAACCTGGAGAAATACAGAGGAAAAACAGTCTAGAGGCATTGAACAGTTTGGTCAAAAATAGGGAAAGCTAATGATTTTCATTCAGTGAATGATGAATAAGGAAATAGTGGAAAATGCCTGATGCTCGATCACTGACCAGCAGTGACCGAGGAACGCTGCGGATGGCTCGTCAACACACGAGAAATGAACATACACAGAAAGAGGCAATTTTCTGTGGAGAAGTAGGGATGGAGTGGCCACTTTCCAAGTGGAAAGGGCCGGGGCCACCCTCTCTAGGGGAGGGCATGTGTTCTCCTGTCCCAACAGGCTTTTTATTGGGTTCGTTTGTACAAGAATTCAGGTAAAGCTCATTACTCATTGCAGGGAAGTAAGGATCAAATAACAAGGAACTCTTGAGGGCCTACTTTGAGTCAGGGTCAAAAGAGCTGTAAAACTTTGAGGAACAAACTTACTTCCTCTTGGACCCTTCTCATTTAGTTGAAAGCATTCCAAACAAAGCAGGTTTCACAGGATTTTACATATTCTTTCTTAGGCCTGATCACCCGGGGAACCTGCCCTTTCTAGTACAGGGTGCACCACCCTGTCATTGTTTCAGGCTTAGGTGGAACAAGGGGAACTAAGACAACCAAGAGATAAGGAGATTTTCTCACGGATGGAATGAGCACTCAGGCTTTGTCAAAGCCGGGGGGTGAGAGTCCATCACCCCCTTTTTGCCATAGCCCCCAAAGTCCTTCCTTGGGGGCCTCCCACGTGATTGTGCCTGTCTTAGGTCGTTCCCCCCTTGGGGAATCTTACCCGTCATTGGCTAACCGACCAAGCATTGGGGTCCAGGCAGGGTGAAGTAAAAGGAGCAGAAGCGGCGCTCCTGCCAGGGAGATAAGCTTTTGTTTCCTTGGCGGCTTAGCCTAGGTAGGGGTTACAGCTTCTGATACCAGGCAGGGCAGTTCCCAACAAATGCCCTATCTGGCTAATGCCAGGTAATAGAACACTTTTGGTAAGGAATCTGCATTTCATTGTTGGCAGTGGTGGTACCATTGAAAGCTTTATTTTCCACATGAGGGTGATTCCAGAATTGTGCATCAGGATGGTGAATCTGGCAGAATTATGTCAGATGAATTGAGGGAGAGCAAGAATTAAACTAGACACATAATTGAGGTTTTTTACATGTTACAATGTGGCTTAACTTTGCAGACATTATAAGCGAAATAAGCCAGTCACAAAAAGATAAATACTATATGAGTCCCCTTTTATGAGGTGCCTAGAATAATCAAATTAGTAGAGATAGAAAGTAGAAGGGTGCCTGGCAGGGGCCAGAGGGAGGGCAGTAATTGTTGAGTGAGTGTAGAGTTGCAGTGTTGCCAGATGAAAAGGGTTCTGGAGATGAACTCTGGTTATGGTTGCACAACGGTGTGAATGTACTTAATACTATTGAACTGTATACTTAAAAACGGTTAGAGATGGTAAACGCTCTGTAAGGTGCATTTTACCGTGAATATATATAAAACTGCAAACTAGTGAATGCTGTCTCTGCAGGGTGCTGTGAGAAATAAAAGCTAACAGTTTTAAGGTGGAAAAAATTTTAAGTTATTGAAGTAATCCAAGGGAGCACTAATAAAGGCTTAAAATAATGTTTTGACAGTCAGCAAGAACAAGCAAACTAGATTTGAATGATAGAGCCAGTTAGACTTTTGAAAAGAAAGGATTTAAGAGCAGCAAGAGGAAAGCAGAGAATAACCTACAAAGGAGTTCCCATAAGACTGTCAGCTGATTTCTCAAAAGAAACTTTGCAGGCAAAAAGGGACTGGCAAGACTTATTCAAAGTGATGAAAAACAAGGACCTACAACCAAGATTACACTATCTAGCAGAACTATCATTTAGAATTGAAGGGCAAGCAGATAAAGTGCTTCCCAGACAAGGTAAAGCTAAAGGAGTTCATCATCACCAAGCCATTATTACATGAAATGTTAAAGGGACTTATTTAACAAAAAGAAGGTCAAAACCATGAACATTAAGAAAGGCAACAAATTAACTATCAACAACTGAATCTAAAAAACAAAATAAACTAAGCAAGCAACCAGAACAGGAACAGAATTATAGATATGGAGGTCATTTGGAGGGTTGGGAGAGGGAAGGGGAAGAATGGGGAGAAAGGCACAGGGATTAAGCAGCATAATTGGTAGGTACAAAATAGACAGGAGAAGGTTAAGAATAGTGTAGGAAATGGAGGAGCCAAAGAACTTATACTCATGACCCATGGACAGGAACTAAGGGAGGTTCTGCTGGAGAGAAGGGGGGTACTGTGTGAAGGGGGGTGAAGGGGAAAGTGGGACAGCTGTAATAGCATAATCGATAGAATATACTTTAAAAAAATAAAGAAGAGTCAAAAATGATTTTTGAGGTTTCATGCCTGAGCATCGAGAAGGTGAAGGTAGTACCAGGAGAAGAGAATAAGTGGGTTCTGAAAAGAAGTACATTTAAAGTTAGACATTCCAGGTATAAATGTATCAGCACAACATACTCTTAGAAATGTGAAGCCAATGACAGAAATTTAGGAGTTGATAAATTTTAAGAAAGAGATAGAGTTGCATAGTGTCTTGTGCTGCATAGATGTGTTACAAAGAAAAAAGCCAGACCTTTGGATTTGTGATCTTCAGGGAAGAACATGATGTCATTAGACACTATGGGGTGGGGGTAGAAACCAGATAACAAAGAATTAAGAAGTGAGTTGGTTTTGAGAAAAGGAGAATCTAACTATAATATAAATATATGTAACAACCTCAGTGAAGAGGGTTGGAGAGGGGAGTTGCTTACCTAACTTTGGAAATGAGTATAGTCTGTAAGATTAAAGGCAAAAGGAAGTGTACATAAGCATTGTAACTTGTTAACAATTCTGATACTGCTCCAAATGTATGGTGAAGTTGAACAATTCCACTACATGGATATATTCATTGCAAATAGATGGCAGATGTTAAGAGCTACGTTTCCCATTGCTAGAATGGGAATTCACGGATAAGCAAGGAGAGGAGATCAGAATGATCAATGTGGTCATCAGTTAGGGTTAGAGACATCAGTATGAACTGCATTTACCTTTACATAGATACTTGTAAAATGTGTAGATACATGGATTTATGTGTTTGTGAATGAGTGTGTGGGGGGGGGGCTTTGTCAGTTAAGAGGGTCTCTAGGCAATGAGTTCACCTAGTGCTCCAATCTTTGTGTTTAATACCATTCTCTAATAAAAAGGAGCTAGGGATCCTTGAAGAGATGGCTGATTCTAGGACTGAAGCAGGAAAAATACAAGATAGACCTATAGCACCTTATAGTGCCAGTAAGTAAGGAAGTACTTAAAACCAAAACTAAAAGCCTACATTAATTGGGATTTGTTAAAGAGACACACAATCCAACTGAAAGAGCTCTCAGTGGCCAAATCTGGAAGAATTTCAGCAACAAAGTAAAAAAAATAATATTGGATTATAACCCAAAGTGCAAAATAAATACCCATGAGTTTGTATTGCTAGAAATGATTAAATAAATGGGGGAGAAGAGACAAATCCCCCCACATAGAAGAATTTAAAATACTTTATGTAGCTAAGTCCACCCTTAAGTATAGGAAGCATAAATACCCATTCCTTAGGTGTTGGCTGTGTATATAGTGACTTCCTTCTAGTGCATACATTATGAAAGTGGGCAGGGCAGATAATTTTACAGTGGAGAAGCCTGACAGACACTACCCCAGCCAGATGATTAAAGTCAATATCAATAGTGATAAATCACATTAATGGTGTGTACATTTGATGTATTCTGATGAAATGGCACTTTATCTCTGTGGCCTTCCTTCCAAAAACCCCAAACCCCAGTCTAACCATTAGATAAACATCAGACAGATTCTAGTGGAGGGTAAACCTACAAAATACTTGACCAATATTCTAAAAACTGTCAAAGTCACCAAAAACAAGAAAAGTCTGGAAAACTGTCATAGCCAAGTGGAATCTAAGGAGGTATTGAGGTATGGAATGTTGTGTCCTGGATGAGAGCCTGGTACAGAAAAAGGACAATAGGTAAAAACTAAAAAGATCTGAATAAACTATGGACTTTAGTTAATAATAATGTATATATAGGTTCATTAATGATAACAAATTTATCATACTAATGTAAAATGTTAATAACAGGTGAAACTGGGTAATGGGGTGTTTTAGTCTGCTTGAGCTGCTATAACAATATACCATAGACTATTTCTTACAGTTCTGGAGGCTGGAAAGTTCAAGATCAAAGTGCCTACTTTGATCAGTTCTTTGTTCAGCCATAATTTGTTTCCTGGCTTGCGGACAGCTGCTTCCCATAGTGTTCTCACATGGCAGAGAGAGGAGAAGTGCTGGTTTCTCTTCCTCTTCTTATGAGAAGAATCCCCTCATGGGAGTCCCACCCTCATGACCTCTCCTCCAAATAACATCACATGGGGTTTAGGGCTTCACAGTCCCACTTTTGGAGGACATAGACATTCATTCCTTAACAGGAAGTGTATGGGAACTCATATCTTCTGTTTTTTCTAAAAATTTAAAACTGTTCTAAAAAATAAAGTCTACTTAAAAAAACCAACAGGAATATAATTTGGTAGAGGTTTTATTTGTCTTTGTTTTTAAGGGAAACTTGAGCATATTTAGTAAGTGATGGGACAGATTTACTGGTGGAGGAATGGTTAGAGGTGCTAAAGGAAACTAGTGACAATTAAGTAGATAAAAGTAAATTCATAAATGGTATAGGTAGCAAAAGAGAGGAGGGATACATCCTCCAGGTTAGAAGAAAATCAAAAGCATCATGTAAATTTAATCTCAGTAAATCAGGTGTCAAAACCCAGGGGTGAGAGGTGTAAATTTGTTTTATTTAGAGATCATTTTACCTTGTCGATTAGGTACCATTATGTAAGTACCTGTTTTACTTTTACACTTTACATCTTATTTACATGAAAGAATTGTAAAAGTCAGAAACCTTAATGGAGATGTTTTCAAATTAACTAAGGGAGGAGAGGAAAGGCAATTTCCTAGTGTCAAGTTCAAATGGTTTAGGTTTCAAATCTTGGCAGATGTTGCCTATCTAAATTAGTGGTTAGGATACTCAATTTACAAAATACAGTACATAAAATAAATGAAATTTTTTTTTTCTCTCTATACAAATGAGAGCTGTACCAAATGGAAGTGATCACAAAACATCCCCTAAAACCTGTGAATAGTCACTTGATTGAATAAAATGGTGTATCTGATGATTTGAGTACAATTATGTCAAATAGTACTTAAAGGTATATACCCATAGCATTTTGAGGAAATGGAGGGTTGATAATTAATAGTTTTCTCATTTGTACTTAGTTATTAAGAATAGTATTGACTGTATATGGGTTTATGTGTGGTATGAAAACAGTCCTAGAGACATTTGTACATTCATTCATGCTTTTATTAAAATATATCTTTTGATAAACAAATACCTATTTATTATAAAAAGTTTAGAAAGTACAGATTAGTAAAACTCCTTAAATCACAGAGATAAACACTCAAACATTTTTTGGTTTTATTATTCTTCCAATTATATTTATATGTTCACAAATATATACATATATATGTATCCACATGTACATATATATTTGTGAATATATTCCTTCTAAGCTAAATTACCAGTTGCAAATTATTGCTTTAAAAATTTTGTATAAAAAATTATTCCTGTGTTTTATCTTTATGACCAACACTTTGTGTTTGTCCAGTTGTGTGGGAATTGTATGAAAATGGCGCTAAAGAAGAGACTGTTCTAGGGCTGGGATGATGTTAGAGATGATAAAACCCAGTGATTTTTTTTCTAATTCTTCTATTTTTTAAGTTGCAGAATCTTAATGTATTAAACATGTAATTAAGGCTCTGTATTGTATATAAATGGGGGTCTGGGGCTTCCTGCCACTCATTCTTTTTCCTCACCTAGAAACAAAATAATTTGGATTTCTAAGCATCTCCAGGCACCCTACTAAAAATAAAAATGATTTAGCACTACCTCTAATATTCCACAGTATTAAAGAAATTTGGGGTTAATTCACTTTCTCATTTTCTCAGTTTAAGTTGTTTTTTGTTTTCTACAGTAAAAACTAGATTTTCATATGCCTTTCCAAAGGAATTTCCTTATAGGATGAACCATGTAAGTATATTGTATAAAGTAAAACTATTTGTGAAAGTTGCACATAGATTAGTTCCATTTTCTTTTAAATTGAATAGTCTAGAAATGGCAGTTTTGAATACTACAATATAGACTTTAAAGAAATCACAGTTAATTGCTTCTACTATTTTTAAAGATAACTCATAGCAGTGGTTATACGACCTTGGGTGCTCATTAAATCACTTCAGGAACTTAATGATACCGTGTCAGGGCCTCTACAGACCAACTAAATGAGAATTTTTAGGCTTGAGGCCTGGGGACTGGTATTTTCTAAAAGCTCCCCAGGTGATACTGATGTCCAGCTGAAGCTGCTATAATGGAATAGTATGAAAACCATATTTGAAATGTTATATGTTTTAGATCATCTCTATTGACATTTTATTTTTTAAGGTTTTATTTATTTAGTTTTAGAGAGAGAAGGGAGGGAGAGAAACATCAGTGTGTGGTTGCCTCTTGTGCACCCCTAACCAGGGACCTGGCCTGCAACCCAGACTTGTGCCCTGACTGGGAATTGAACCAGCGACCTTTCAGTTCGCAGGCTGGCACTCAGTTCACTGAGCCACACCAGCCAGGGCTCTATTGACATTTTAATAGGCATGTTCTTTCCGCCTTGTAAGGGATTTCTTCATTCCATTAACTTGTATTTTTTGGTTTCATTTTTTAGTATTCTTTCCTTTCACTGATTTATAATATAATAAGAATAACATTTAAGATAATTGCATTTTTGCATTTGTTGAATGGAAAGTATGTAAGTGTGCTTATATGAGCATTCTTATTTTGAGCAGCCTTATATATGAGCAGCCTTTAAAAAAGGCTGGCTTTTTTTAAGGATTAAAATGCTTTATAATCACAATTTCAATCATTGTAGTAATAGAAAGTAATTTTATTATATATGTTAATTCTATTATGTTACTATGTTTATTTTCTTCATTTTAAAAAGTTTTTAGTAAAAATTTGTGATAAATTACTATGTCTATAAATTGTTAGACTAAATAGACTCATCTAATTTGGTTTCATATTGACATTTATAATCTTTTTAAACAGATATTAGAATGTGAATTCTATCTTTTAGAACTAATGGTAAGTATATGTCTTCCCTGTGATTAATAGAGTAAAACTTATTTTCAAATTTAGTGAAGTCAGAGTTTTTTAAAGAAATTATTTGTAGGGAGGTGCATTTTAAAACCATACAAGTGATACATAGTGGTGAAATCATAGTGCCTAGTAGCATCATCACGTGTATCCTCTCGAAAGCCTGTAAAATAATTTGTATATCCTACTTAGGATGGAAATATTTTTCTGTTCCATAGTAACTATAATAAAAGGATTATAAGCCAACCAGTCAGGGCATTAAACCACTGTCAATTATTTGCACAATTTGTGTATGTGTGTGGTGTTATTTAAAGATAGATTATGTCTTTGGCAGAATTCTGCTCCTCCAGTTGGGAATTATGGATTTATAGGCTAATAAGAGGTTTCAGTGTGTTGCAGATGTGACACTTTGAGTCTCTAAGGGAATGGATGCTGACTGACTGCCAACCGATTTACCAAGGTATATTCCCGAGAGAGCACTGCCTTCACTATCATAGTAGAGCTTAGGGCTGCCATACTGCTTTCTTAAGAAAATAAGAGGGAAGCGAGCATGAGTTAGAGAAATACATATGAATATACAATTACAAATCAGTTGGGTAATGATAAGTTTTTTTGTGTTGTAATAAATCTGTTTTTATACATACACATTTTTTAAACTGTTTCTAGGATTGTTGCTTGATAGTGTATCATCCCTATAGACCTTTGCTCCAGTATGTGCAGGACATGGGCCAAGAAGACATGTTGCTTCCCCTTGCATGGTAATTAGAACAGAAGTTATTCATAGTGTAACGTGTTATTAGCTAGGAAGATTGACAAGTAAATATTAAGTTTAGTATTTTTAAAGTAATTAAACTAGTGCCCCAAGATATTTGATGTTGAACAAAATATCTACTTGTTGAATTTTAATAACTATATTGGTACAAATGCTAAAACGATAAGGATTTTTAAATTATCTATTTGATGAATATTTCCATTCAAGTTGATTATTATGAAAAACAGACTGTTTACATAATGAGACAATTTGTCTTTAAAATTACCAGAATACTTTTTGGTGGCATTCAACATAAATATCAATCCATTGTATGATTTCTGGTTTCCTATCTAATTTTCAACAAATTAGAAAAAAAATCTGTTTAAAATTTATTATGAGGTTTTAAATATTAAAACATTTAGCTGTAATTTTATTCATTCAAATATGCTTATTTATTGAATTATTCATGTATCCATCTTTTTCCCTTGCTGTTTTCACCTTTATATCTGTGCTTCAGTAATATAAAAGAGAAATGATATGTACAAAGATGGGAAATACAGCCCTCTCTGGAGCAAAATGTACAATCAGATAAGGTAGTTCTGCTTTCAGTAATAATATGATTTACATTTCTATAGGAGGATAGTGAATGATACCTACAGAACGGACCTTTGCCTACTGTATCCTCCTTTCATGATAGCTTTAGGTATGTAAGTGTGGCTTATCTTTACTAGTGAAATTGTCATAAACCTGTTTAGGTCACCCTAAAAGGAATTTCACCCTGTTGTACTTTATGTTTTCATGTTTCATAAAGTAATAGATTAATCCTTGCATGTGAGCTTTCAATAATATGAACTGCAACTGTCACAAATAAGGATTGTTATACCCCTATTCCCCTTTTTTGGTAAGTTTTTAAAAAATTGTTTAAAATACTTTGAACCAGTGTTTGTCTAGGGGGAGAAGTTCAGAATTAAGCCTGCTAGTATTAGTTGTAACTTATATGAAATAACTGGGCCCTTCCTTCATGAGTCTAATAAAAGTCCTCAGAGGTTGAGTAAAGGAGCCTCTGAGGTCCTTATTGCCCTTTTGGTGGGAGAGGTTAGCTACCATTCTGTTATCTGTGGAAAGCAGTACTACAGTGGATTAGAACACAGTGTTTGGAATCAGATGATCCTAGGTTTAAACTTTGCTTCTTTTGTAATTGTGGGGGAGTTATCTAAACTTCCTCAATTTGTTTCCTTGATTCTAAAATGTGGGGGATACTAACAACTCCATACAGAGTTGTTACAAAAATTAAATGAGATACCTTAGAGAGCACCAAATATTTTCTGCCATATATTAGGCACTTAATACTTTGGGGTGGAGGAGCACTTACTACTTTTCATTCCTGTTCTTCTTTTCTATTGGTATCCATGATACTTTCCTCTTGATCCCTCTCCGCCCATACTCTACCGGTCCAAACTTACAGTTTTCTCTTCTTTCAATTAGTCCTTAAATGTTAATATTTCTTATCCTTACATTAGGGGCGGTGCATGAGTTATATTTTTATAGTACTGGAGGCTCCATGAAAGTACTATATTTGGAAGGATTCTAAAGTGGCATCTAGGTTCAGTGGGAAGGAAAGCTGGGATCTGCATGGATAGGAAAGAGGGAATATCAGGCCATGTGCCACATCTTTGCCATTTCTCCTATCTTCATTCTTCCTGGGTAGTCTCACTGAGGCCTGTGGCGTCTATTTCTTAGGTTTTGAAACATTTAAATTTCTTCATTTAACCAAGATCTTGTTCCTGAGCAGTTCTATATGTCACTCTACCTTGGCATCTCACTGGCACCTCAGACTCATGAACAGGACTGAGCACACTACTTTGCCCCCAAATGTGCTCCTTTTAATGTCTATACTAGCTTGGTGCGTAGCAGTAGTTAGTTACTTTATTTGGAAACGGAGCAGTTAGCCTCTTTCATCTCCCTCGGTTCCTCCATCTAGTTAATAACCAATACCTGTTGTTGAGTATTGGTAACCAATATCTTTAGTAATCTCATAGCCATCATCTCGTTTCTGTTGAGGTTACCACGATAGTCTACTTCCTGACCAATAGGCTCCAGAGTCCCTGTTCTTAAAGAGCCAATCTATCCTTCACACTTGAGCTAGGCTAGTGGTTCTCAACCAGAGATAATTGTTCCTCTAGTGGGTAGAAGCCAGGGATGCTACTAAGTATCCTATAGTATACTACCCAGTCTCAGAGAGTTGCCCAGCCCACAATGTCAGCAGTGCCAAGGTAGAAAAACTGATCCATGATTGTCCCCCAATTAAAACTTTTAAGTGCTTCTGTTAATTTTTGGATAAAGTCTGTAGCTTCTTTTTACCAGTTATATGCATACCACTCTCTGTTCCCACTCTCATCTTTTTTTATTTTTTAAGACTTGGCTCAGATTTCACCTTTCTAGGAACAGTATCGCCTCAGCAAAACTCCCGATATAATTTCATGCTGGGTTTAGGATGTCTCTTCTATCTCTAATGTACCCTACATAAACCCTTATTATGGTGTTTTCCACTGTGTTTTAATAACCTATTATTATAATTTAAGCCTTTTTGCCTCTAAATCCCTCCTGGACATAGGCTGTACTTTGTAGCTTTGTTTGACTTGGGGCAGCCACTGCATCAGTTCACATTTGAATCGCTGTTTGCCTAGAATGTCATCCTAAGCAAAGTCATATGTGTGACCACATCAGGGAGCATAACTGAACAAGCTGGTGTGGCATCAGGATAGTCAAGCTGCTCAGTAGGAATTATATTGGGCAAAATTATGATGTAGATTATTGTCTTTGAACATTTTTACTATCTTTGTGAGTTGTATATAGTTATATATGGTGTATTACATTTTTTAAAGCTCTATTATTACAACACAGTACTAGTGTGCCCAGTTTTCACCTAATTTGATATACTAATAACTTTATTTTTTTAAAGAGTTTATTTATTTATTTTTAGACAGAGGGGAAAGGGAGGGACAGAGGGAAACATCAATGTGTGGTTGCCTCTCATGCACCTCCTACTGGAGACCTGACCCACAACCCAGGCATGTGCCCTGACTGAAAATCGAACTGGTGACCTTTTGGTTTGCAGTCTGGCACTCGGTGCAATGAGCCACACCAGCCAGGGCTGACATACTTTAAAAAGCAAAGGAAATTAACACTACTTTTAGTTATTTCAACATATCAAAACATAGTACTGTTGAAATTTATCTGTATATCAATTGGCTGGGGTTTTTGTTTTGTTTTTAGTTTTTCCCATTACACCGACTTGTGATTACTTTTTTTTTTCTTAATCCTTACCCAAGGACATTTTTTCATTGTTCTCAGAGAGAGAGAGAGAGAGAAACATGGATGTGAGAGAGAAACATTGATTGGTGGCCTTCTCCTGTGGGGCCCTCCCCCCACCCCCAACCAGGGATGGAACCCGCTACCTGGGTATGTGCTCTGACTGGGAATTGAACCTGTGACCTTTTGGTCTCTGGGACAATGCTCCAACCAACTGAGCCACACCAGGCCAGGGCTCTGGTTACATTTTAACCACTATCTTGTGTCACTGTTGAAAGATCACTTCTCTGCTTCCTTATCCTCAATGGATTTTATTCCCTCTCTAACGTGCCCTGATTCTCAGGGCAACTGCACTGTGCCAAGCACACAGTGAGGAGCTGGAGATGTCAAAAACTTTAATATAGTCTAGTAATTTTTTCTCTATATATAAGATGGAATAGTCAGTGGTAACTATTAATATGAACTTATACAGTTTTTAAAAAGAATATTGGAAAATACACATGAAAATTTTCACTGAAAATTTTATCTTTGGTTTGAGTCCGCACATTACATGTTTGTAATTAAACGTGGGCCTTTGTCTCTTCTTTCCAGCTTGCCTACATGTAGCCTGTGTTGTACAGCAGAAAGATGCCAGACAGTGGTTTGCTGAGCTTTCTGTGGATATGGAGAAGGTATTCTTTAAAATTCCCTTAGTGGAATATAAATTTGAACATTTAAAAGTTAATGCCATATTTACTTATCATGAGCCTAAAATCTTAAGATGTCTACCAGGCTAAAAAGATTTTTGGTAAAAAAATAATAATAAAGAAATATGTTTGACAAGAAGAGTTGATATTTAGGTTCTATTTATCTTCTTGGTTTAGCTTAAACAGAATAGTAAAATTTTAGTTTGATCAGTTGAAGAGCAGCGTCTGATTTTCAGGGTTATTTTAAAATCTCCCTAGTGATCACTAAATACTACCATAAACTTCTGAGACACAGCCTGTGTCCTGGCAAAGTGGTTTTTGTCCTTTTTTCTATCTTTTCTGCTGAAATGTTGTTGATAGCATTAAAATCAATCCAAGGTTAGGTATATTCACATGAGGAAGAAAGGGCTAATTTGGAAACTGGATTTGACATTTGTAACTGTCAATTTTTTAGTTCCTTAACTTGTTTACAGTATTTAACAGAATTAAAACATCTTTTGTGTACTACTTCCCATTAAATTGTTTGAAACAACTGGTTTTAGAAGCACATACTGTGTAGTGGTGAACTGCATGATTTAGACCTCTCTTCCTAGTACCTCATTATTTTGCTTTGGTTTAGATATCAGCAGATAGAAGGAAACCAGCACAGAGAGATGAATAAGGATGGACAGGGCATACATGTTAACACAGGAGAGGCTAGAAGGAAAAGCCTAAATAGCAGTGTGGTGAAAATACTGCTTGCACATTTACCAGGATTGTCGAGCCTGAATACTTAAGGACAGAGACTCTGTCTTCTCACTGTTTTCTGCAGGATGCCTAATATGTGATGCGTATCTTTATATACTAAATGCTGCTTGATATAGCCATTGAGAACTTTTCAAATGTTTTCTTCTAGATTTTGGAAATAATCAGGGTTATTTTAAAACTATATGAACAGTGGAAGAATTTTGATGAGAGAAAAGAGATGGCAACTATTCTTAGTAAGATGCCGAAACCAAAACCTCCTCCAAACAGGTACTTTGTGGACTTTAATTTTCTATTCCATTTAATTATATGTTTCTATGCATTATCACATTTTTTCATAGATTACATTATTTTTTTTGCTTAGAATTTCTTTTAGAACCTCATAATACTTACTATTTTTTTAAATTCGTGACTTGATAAGATTAAAAATGTCTCATTTTAAAAAATTAATTGGATTATCTGTATAGTAACTTTTCCTAATGCAGTGGCAGGTCTATTACAGGTATCCCTCAACATATGGCTATATAGGTTACATAAATTTAAACAGAACAGAATTAGGCCAGTTTATTGGAAATTCATAGATAAAGAATTCTGTAGTATTCCTGTCACTTGGACTCTGTGCCATCTTCCAGCCCTCACCCACTACTGGCTATTATCCTGTTTTATAAATTCCAGTAGCAGTTTTCAAAAACTTAGATTATTAATTTGATATTGTAAGGATAAAGAATTTTGCTTTTTGAGTGACCCATATGGTCCGTGGCACCCAATAATATAATTTTGCTAAATATGAATCACTTGTGCTCAGGGAGTTTTTGTTGTTTCAGTAGGATCTGTTCATGTAGTGCAGTGGTTGTTAGCTTCCACTGTGCATCAGATCATTTTGGGTAGGGAAACAAGGTCAAAAGGAAAATAAAGAAATATGGCCCATCTTAATTAACTTAAGTTATAAAACATTGAGATAGATTTATAGATCTGATACGTTAATGTCACTGTTAGAAAAAATAAATACTTATACAAGGAGCTGTTTTAAAGCAGTCATTCAAACAGCTACCTTTGGATGCATTTTTTGCAGAAATTCCCTGAGTGATTCTCCATTAGTGGCAGGGCCTGAAGCTGCAAGATGATGGTGGACAAGATAAGGCAATAATCCTATTGCCACAGTTACTGGTATTTTCAGTTTTAGTTACTTTTATTTTAAATATTCAGCATTTTTCAGGAAATTACCATATTTCTGATTTATAAAGGTTTGCTATATTTACATAAGATTTTAGTATGCCTTCGAACAATTATTTTTTTGGAAGAACACTTCTTGATTTTCATAACTGGTTAATAGAAATATGATTTTATATGTAAGATTTAATTTTATAGGAAATTTGTTCAGAAGCTCTGATCTATATGTTGAGTGATACCTGTAATGACAATAAAATCCCATACCCTGATTTAAATTTTTTTAGTGTATATGGATACTAACTTTAAAAAAGCTTGTTATGTATGAGGATACTAAGTTACATAAGAATAAAAATATAAAACCAAATATTAGTCTTCTGGATTTTAATTTTTCCATATCTGTGTCTTAAAATTGTGAGTGTCTTTGTTTTGTAAATTTGTACCACAGAATAACTAACTTTAAAAACTAGTAGGCTTATCAGGGTATTGAAAATGAATCTTTTAATTGGTATAAAATCTTTTTCTTCCCCACTTACACAGTGAAGGAGAGCAGGGTCCAAATGGAAGTCAGAATTCTAGCTACAGCCAATCTTAAAACATTCCGAAGAATTCCGTAGTGGACCAGTTGGAAATAAACCATTGGACAGATTTCAGTAATGTCTTCAATGGAACACAAATGAAAACGAATAGCTTGTTTCTGTCAAGCATATTGGGAAGTGATTTTATTTTTGCAAAATAAGTTTTTCTTTACCTAATTTGATTCTAGTACATAATTGATTAAAGTATCTTGATTATAAAAGTTTGGAAAGGTTCTAAGGGGACCTGTAGACATTTCAAAATTAATAGTTTTTGATTAGTATCATTTTTCTTAATTTGGATAATAGAAATTGTAGCTTTTTATTAAGCCAGGAAACATGAAGCATAATTTGTGTAAAATTATCTTTGGTCATTGAAGGACCAAAAAAAGGACATAAAAAGTGAAATATATGAGGGTTTTTTCCCCCTCCTTAAGTTAAACTTTAAAACTGTATTTAAGGAATCAAATCTTACAAAATCCTGGAAGATTTTGGTAATGATGTTGATAATTTCAGGGAAATTAATCAAGTACCTATTGATTTTAAAGTGTATTTTATTCAGTAGTTTTAGTATCTTGCCATGGAAGATACTAGCCCAGCCTAGCAGAAAAGTGCAATATGTATAGCATACCTTGACATTTAAAAAGTTATATTAATTCTGTAACCATTTTGAAATGCTGGGCAAATTTTTTTTAAAAACCTACATGAAGTCATTTGCATTTGATTCACAGTTAAATCAGGCATTTAGAAAGCTAATTGGATAAAACATAGTATGGTTGAAATTTGTAACATTTTAATGTTAATTTTTACTCTACTGTGAAAAGTTTTTTATATGACATACACACACTAGTTTATTTTTGTGTCTTAGTGTGGATTTACAAATTTATTACAGGTATCCTGAGCCAGGAACACAATCAGGTTTCAGGCCAGTTTGATACTGGCTACTCTTAATTCTCATGAGCGTAGGACTTAAGACTAAATGTTATGTCATTGGGACTGTGCTGTCTGTGGAACTTAATAAATTAATCATTTTCTTCAGACTTGAAGGAGAGTGATAAATAAAATTTGGAGTCATAGGATATTGATGTACAATTTAAGGATTAAAAATTTTATAAGTCAATTGTGAACAATGAATTATAAAATTAAATGTTGATTTCCTAGTATAAAATTGCAAGAATAAAAGTACATTCTCCAGCCATATTGACCAGTGTCTTGATTATTTATCTTATTAAATCTGCCTTATTTTTTTCCTGAGAGTCCTTCTTCCTTTAGACAAGTATTAAAGCCTTCTATAGTTTGTCAAGTGGGTAATTTCGAATGGTTTAAAAGCAGACTTAGAGGTCTGCTTTCTTGTGGGAAATAGCAGAGAAACTGGGTACGGAGATTATGTATAAAGTCAGTACCAATGACAAATATTGGTCTCCTAGGCTCAGAGGGTCAGGATAAGAAATGAGAAAAAAACTTTCCTCAGATCTGAAGGAAGTAAGATTGGGCTTGGGTTGAAAGAACGGAGTGACTATATCATAATCATTGATGTAACCTAATTTTTCATTTAAGTTTACCTATATTGTTTTAAAACTTTTACTTTGGAAATTAATACATATGACTTAAAATTTTGTTTCCAACCTCTTATAGAAATTTTAAGTCAACATATATAGAATAGATGAAATAGTGTAATGAACCTCCACATAGCGATTACCCAGCTCTAACAGTTATCATTCATGGCCAATTTTATTTCTTCTAAATTCTCACCCATTTCCTCCAACACGCATATTATTTTGAAGCAAATCAAAGATACATTTCATCCATACTTATTTCAGTATGCTTCAAAGATAATTGCTCTGTGAGAGAAAACTATAAAACTATAAAAGTATAAACCTAAACAAGGATTAGTCATAATAATTTTATAATATCAAATATTTAGTGTTAAAATTTTCTGCTCTGAAATATTATGAAATATTGTTAAATAATTCTAGTCAGGATCTAAATGAGGCCCACACATTGTAATTCACTGATAAATCTTTTAAAATTCATAGATTCCATCATCTCACTTTTAAAATTCTTTTAAATCTTTTTTGGAGAATTTTAAAATTCAACATCATATTCTGAAGCTTTTCCTTTGGGATGGGTCCATTTTTTTCTAGAGAGGAAGCTTCTAGCTTTCTGTCTGAGGGGGTGCGAACTGAGGGGGCTGTCAGTTCTTGGAGACAAGTGAAGTCAGGGGGCTAGGTATCATTGTTCAGTATTCAGTTCCTCTTTATCTTCTATTTCCAGTAAAGGATCTCATTGTCATTCCTGCCCCCAGATGTTCAGCTGCAAGTTTCACCTGCCTTCCTTACCCATTAATGTTAAATGAATGCAAACAGCAACCCAAAATATCGTGTGCCTATAAACAAGTATCATATTGTATCGATTCACACAGGAAACTATTACTCTCATCTGGATACACTTCAAGCAGATTCTGCCATTACCATTCTTTATTAAAATTTCTCTCCCCTTTCCCTTATTTTGCTCGTGGAGAACGTTGAAGCACAGAGAAGAGGTAGTAACAAAATCACATTTTTTTCACTAATAAACTGCTGCCCTTTTAGACAGTGAAAAGTAATTGTTACTGGATGGTAGAAGAAGCATTTAATTTTCCACTTGTCCTTAATAATACAAATTTCTCGGCAATTAGCTGCTGATCCTACCTCCATCCAGTATTTCTATGGTATATACATACTAAATAGCAAAAGGGTGCATTATCATAGAATCCAAGAGACCTCACTAAGATCATGAGACTAGTAAGCAAGAAATGTAAATGAAGGAAACCTGAGACACCAGTTAATGCAGAATTCTTGAAGTTGTCCACTGTTGACATTTTTTCTATGTCACATTTCTAAAACTTTGATATTGCAAAGGTAATCAAAAGTGATACTCTCCCATCATTAAAACAAAACAGCCACTTAAATATGTTAAATAATATGCTATATTTTTATGTTTTGAGTTATCTAATACCACAGACCTTAGTAGTGGTTTTCACTCTTGAGTTTCACTGTAAAAGTCAGTGCAATTTCAGATATATAATTGTTAAATTTTCATTTCAGAAAAAGTGATAACTAAAATTTTTTTACCAGTTTAATATAGTAAATAAATTATTCTAATTAATTTATTAGCCCTTAGTTTTTAAAAAAGATACAAGTACAATTATATTTGGGTATAGGATACCCAAACAGGATACATTATTTATCATACTCTTTTTCTTTAAAAAAATACCAGGAATCCAAAGGTATAATTGTACAAACTGGTATGTCTCAAAGTTGAGGGTATGTTAACAATATTGGTAAAGCCTATGTTCTCTCTCTCCAAAGGAAGCCATTATGAATTTTGTATTTATTATCCTCATAACTTGTTATGCATATATATATGCATATGCATATACATGTAAATAAATGGCATTTTGCTTGTTTTCAGATCCTTGTATATGTTTCTGAAATTTGCTTTTTCTCAACACTGAGAGTCATCTATGTTTATATATCTATCTATCATCTATCAGTTTTTTAATTTTTTAACCCTCAGCTGTGGCTAATCTGTTAAGCTTATCTACTATCTACTGGATTTTAAATTCTAGAATTTCTATTTGATACGTTTTTATAGTTCCCATTCCTGTAATAAGCTTTTCTGTTTTATCATAAGTTATTGAATATATAAACCAAAGTTATTTTAAAGTGGCTGAAAACTCCAGTATGTAGCTCTTTTGTGGATGTTTCTATTGTCTTTTTTCTTTTCTTTTTCTTTTTTTCTAAGATTTTATTTATTTATTTTTAGAGAGGGAAAGGAGGGAGAAAGAGAGAGAAACATCAACGTGCGGTTGCTGGGGGCCGTGGCCTGCAACCCAGGCATGTGCCCTGCCTGGGAATTGAACCTGTGATGCTTTGGTTCGCAGCCTGCGCTCAATCCACTGAGCTACGCCAGCCAGGGCTTTTTTCTTTTATTTTTCAATCATGAGGTCCTATTTCTACTGTTTCTAGTAAGATTTGGTAGAATTCTGAACCCCGATATGAAAAGTATGTATCATTTGTGGTTCTGGCTTAGGGTGGGCCAAATCCCACCTGCCACTGGTTTTGGGCTGATCTTTGATCTAAGAATGTTTGCTTTATTTTTAATGGTTGAAAAATAAAAATATTTGGCAATACATGAAACTTATACAAAATTTAAACCTAAGTAACCATAAGTAGTTTTATTGGAATAACAGCCACACTCTGGTTTATGAACGGTCCTATGGCTGCTTTTGTGCTACAGCAGCAGTTGATTAATAGACTATATGGCAGCTTAAGATATTTACTGTCACCAACTCCTGCTGTAGCTAGACAAATGGTATCTTTGTCCAAGAGAGGATTTACTTCTGGTGGGCCTGTAAGGGTATCAAGAAGATCACCTTAACCCATTCAGGCATTTAGTTGATTCAAGCTGGCCTTACCTTTTTCACAAGGGTTGGTCAGTTTCAGGCTCACCTCCACTCCTACAGTAAGCTTTTCAGGGGTTCCAACTAAACTATGTAAAAGCCTGGTGTATTTAACCCAGATTCCCATTCCTTGATGGGTTCAGTAATTCAACAGTGGCTCATTCTGTATAGCTTTCCTTCCCCTCGGGTCTGCCTTTATTGTTTAATACTAGAGCAAATATACTAAGGCAGCGAGGATATGAAAAGCACAATCTCACAGAGAAGGAGAGCTGTTGAGAGGGTGAAGCAACACTAAATGTGTGTGCACATTACATATATGGATTTCCCAGCTTTTCTAGTTCTTGTAGGGAGTTTGCTCTGCTAGAGACCTGATTGACATTACCAGAAATAGAAGCTCAATGTAATCACATCACATCCCTACTCCAGATTCTCCAGTGGCTAATATATATCATTTAGGACAAACCAAGTTCTCACAGTCACTTGCTAGGCCTTACAGGATCTGGATGACAGATGGGTCCAAAGAGGTACAGATGGAAGAAAGCACAGATTTGTTTTACCACCCAGGTACTAGTGCACTAACAAGTGTAAGACATTCCAAAGGAATATACTCATGCTAGTGGTTAGCTTTTTTTCCTGTTTTTTAAAATTATTTTAATTTATATAATAATAGAAAATACATCTTTAAGTGTCCACTTAAATGAGTTTTGATAAATGTATAGACCTGTGAACCACAGGGCATTTCTATCACGCTAGAAATATCCCTCGCCTTTCCAGTTAATCTCCTTCCCTCAACAGGAGCAATTGATGTTCTGATTTTGATCCCTATAGATCATACTAATTTTTTAAAAGATTTTATTTATTAATTTTTAGAGAGAGATAAAGAGAGGAAGAGATTACCCCTTGTAATCAATGTGTGATTACCCCTCGTGCACCCCCAACTGGGGACCTGGTCTGCAACCCAGGCATGTGCCCTGACTGGGAATCAAACCAGCGATTCTTTGGTTCACAGGCCTGTGCTCAGTCCACAAAGCTACACCAGCCAGGTCCAGATCATAATTTTTAAATTGAAAGTTATATCACTACCATGCTGGTCACAACACTGCCATTAGTCTTTGGATGCAGTTAATGTATTTTCATTATTATTTCATCTACTTAGAAGGACCCCAGATTCTTGGTGTTTTAACGTCAAGTCTGTTTATTAATCTGGCCTAACTCGTAGGCTCTAGTGGATAGAAGATATACTAACACAAATGGTCACACATGATTAGGAAATACAAGTACCCTGGTCTTTTGGAATACTATTGAACTATACTAAACTGTTCAAAAATTAATTCCTGGAATCCCAGCCCTTACATATCTATGGGAAGTCATTTACAGTGTCTTGACCTTCAATAGCCTTTGCAAGTAGGCAGTAATATTCTCAATTTACAGCTGGGAAAAAGATTCAACAAATAATTGACTTATACGAAATCCCCTTCCCGTTAGCCACTGGTGCGAGGGCTAGATTTTTATTCTCTTGCTCATTCCATGGTGCTGGGCTGCACATATACAAGGAAAAAGCGAACCTGCATTCCAAAATTCAGTTTCCTTGTTTCTTCTCTGAATATTCATAGGATGCCCATTCCTTCCATCCTCCAGCATAGTGTTTGGCACTGAAAACATACATCAAACAGTGCTGTAAACATTTTCTCCCTTATAACACAAGATTGATAGAAACTTTATGAATTTCAGTGATTTAGAGATGTAGTAGCTACTCACCATACTATTTAGAGATTTAAAGATTGTTAGGCTACTATTTAGCCTATTTAAAAGATTGTGTTACTTTTGAGTAGTATGAAAAGATAGAGGCTCTTAATCTCACTATACTGCCATTACTAACAGTAATTACAAGTTCTTCAGTATTCCAGCAAAAATGTAGTACATATGAAACCTTGCAATATACATTCTTGAATCCATTTTTATGTTTCATCTATGTACCTGTTAAAGCCCAGAGATACTGCTGTGTCCAGAGCCTTCTTGCTTCTCATTCCAGCTAAACAAGAAAACACTAGACTATCAGATTTGGATGGCTTTACTTCGTTATACTTCTCTTTGAAGTCTTCTGGGTGCATCTGTAGAGCTTCACCTACCTCACCCACTGAAAAAAAATGTAAAGACTCTCCATTAAATTTTATCTCCAGTAAATTAGCTGAATCTATATAATTTTTTGTAATGAATCAGTTTAAGACACATATAACTTACATGGTATATTGACAGACCCAGGGATTTTTCCATACTCAAGAATTTCCCATGTCTCTCTAACATCAATTAACATAATTTTTCTGGAATTCAAGAGGTTTTTAAGTTCCTTATAAGTGACATCTTTAAAAACAGCAGTACAAAAATTGTGGTGGTTTCCTTTTATTGAGTTCACACCTGGAAAGAATAAATAATAAAGGCACCTTCAAAATGGCATCACTATTAATATCTGCAAAGTGAAGGTTGAAAGAATGTTCCCCCAGTTCTGGTCAGCTAACTATACTTGATCTTTCAACTTTACTAAATGGTAGTTTGTGTGTATATTTTGCACAGTCTGACTGAGCAGGAGGATGCAAGCCTATCTTCTGGCCCTGCTTGCTTAATGGCTGGCTTTGTGCCAGCTCTATATTCTACTGTCTCCAAGCCTCTTAATTGGAGTGAATTTGTAAATACACATAAAGCATTCGTTGAGTGAATTGTGCAAATATGTAAATCTTATCATGATCTAAAGTTGCAATATTAAAATTTTAATTTCATTTCCCCTTACAAGCAAAGATAATAAGCCATGTGATATGAGGACTTTGCATTTGAAAGCACTTGTAAGTATTTAATGGTACTGTTTCTGTTAAATAATTGGTAACAATATAGTAATGAGTAAATAACTATAAAACAAAATTAATCCACAGGTCAATACTAAGGATATAATTGAATAAGTGAGTGAGGAAAAGGGACTGTTTCAATTGATAAATGTAGGAGGAATGATGGAAATACCATCATCATAAGGTAAACACCCTGGTAATAGGTGTTGCAGCAAGAACCATTGACAGATGCTAGAGTTAGTAGATGAAAGTATGTAGAGAAACGGGGATAGTATCCCCCAAGAGATACTAATTACACAAAAGGAGACACCTGAAAGATACCACTAACCAGTTATTCAAAGGTCACTAGTGATAAGGTATATTTACAATATGTACCCTGATATGATGCATTGAGGAAAGCACACCACTTCTTTTGTATTCTTGCCAAAAATGCATACCCAGAATCTAATCAGAAGAAAATCTCAAACCAACCCATAAAATGACCAGTACTCTTAAAAGTGTTAGTCATGCTCTGGCAGGTGTGGCTCAGTGGGTTGAGTGCTGGCCTGTGAACAAAAAGGTTGCTGGTTCAATTCCCAGTCTAGGGCACATGCCTGGGTTGCCAGCCAGCTCCCCAGTAGGGGGCATGTGAAAGGCAAGCACACATTGATGTTTCCCTTCCCCTCTCTAAAAATAAATAAAACCTTAAAAAAATAATAAAGTATATACAATGTAATTTTAACTCTGTTCAAATACCTATGCTTTATAAATAAAGGCTAAAGGTAAATACACTAAAAAGAAGTGTCAGTCATGAAAGGTAGACTGTGGAACTGTCACAGATTGAAGCAAAGGATCTGTAACAACTTCATGCAAATGTAGGATCTTGGATTGGGTCTGGAACTATAATATGCATCAGTGAGAAAGCTGGTGTGTTTTTGTTATTTTAAGATTTTATGTATTTTTTAGAGAGGGGTGGGGGAGAAAGAGGAAGAGAAACATTGGTCGGTTGCCTCTCGCAGGCCCACAACCAGGGACCTGACCCGCAACCCAGGCATGTGCCCTGACTGTAATCAAACTGGTGACCTTTTGTTTGCAGGCCATGCTCAATCTGCCGAGCCACACCAGCCAGGGCAGAAGACTGGTGGAATTTAAATTAGGTCTCTGGATTGGTTAATGGTATTATGTCAAAATTAATTTCCTGGTTTCCATAATTGTACCAGGTAAGATGTTTATAGGAAGAAGTTGGGTAAAAATAAAGTATTTTACTTCTTCGACTTTTCTGTAGGTCCAAAATTATATTTTAAAAAGTGAAAGGCTACACAAATTTTAATTAAAAGCAAAGTTAGTGTTCATATTTCACAACACAATGACCACTGTAAGGTAAATAATGCTTCAAATGTTTGAAATATTAAATATAATGTGAACCTGTGTTAAGTAGTGTAAAACTGACATAAGGAGTTTCAAAGGTCTAAGTTCGGAAACAGACCACAATGTACCATCTATGGTAATTCCGTATCTGATAACAATGATATTTCAAATTTATGGGGAATTATACGGTTATGTGCCACTTAACAGTGGGATATGTTCTAGGAAATACATCACTAGGGAATTTTGTCTTTGTGTGAACAAGACACACTGCACTTAACACAAACCTAGATGGTAGCGCCTACTACACACCTAGGCTCCAGGTACAGACTATTGCTCCAGGCTACAGACCTGTGCCGCACATTACCGTACTGAATGCTGTTGGCAAGTGTAACACAATGGTGAATATTTGAGTATCTAAACATAGAAATGGTACTATAAAATTATGGTATAAAAGATAAAACATGGTACCCCTGTAGGGCACTACTTACCATGAATGGAGCTTGCAGGACTGGAAGTTGCTCTGGGTCAGTGAGTGAGGGCTGAGTGAATGTGAAGGCCTAGCACATCACTGTGTACTACTGTAGACTCCATAAACACTGTACACTTAGGCTACACTGAATTTATTTATCTATTTTTCTTCCAATAATTAATTAACCTTAGGTTGCTGTATGTAACTTTTTACTTTATCAACTTTTTGATTTTATACAACTTTTTGAATTTTTTTTGTAATAACACTTAGCTTAAAACAAGCACATTGTACAGCTGTACAAAAATATTTTCATGCCGCCCTGGCTGATGTAGCTCAGTGGATTGAGTGCGGGCTGTGAACCAAAGCATCGCAGGTTTGATTCCCAGTCAGGGCACATGCCTGGGTTGCAGGCCATGGCCCCCAGCAACCGCACATTGATGTTTCTCTCTCTCTCTCTCTTTCTCCCTCCCTTCCCTCTCTAAAAAATAAATAAAATCTTAAAAAATAATTAAAAAATGGTTAAAAAAAAGAATGGCTGTCTTCATTCTTTAAAAAAATATATTTTCATGCCTTTTTGTATAAGCTTTATCTATTTAAAAAATACTTATTTTTTACTTTATTTTTTACTTATTAAACTTTTTTTTTGTTGTTAAAAACTAAGACACAAATACACATTAGCCTGGACCTACATAGGTTCAGGATCATCCACCTTCTCATCTTGTCCTACTGGAAGGTCTTCAGGGACAATAACACACAGGGAATTGTCATCTCCTGTGGTAACAATGCCTTCTTCTGGAACACCTCCCGAAAGACCAGCCTGAGGCTTTTCTTGAGGCATCACTTTTTCAGGAATATGCCCATGGTGGTTTGTTTGGTATACTTTTTTCATTGTAGATTTTTTTTTAAAGCAGATAATGCAACGTGAACATTCTTCTCTGTTAATGAAAACCTTTTGATGATGGTGTCGTTTTCAGACTTTTTAAGGAGCTTGTTGAGGTCTGCAAAGCTTCTGCTAAACCCTTCACTGTGAATTTTTGGGGGGTGGTTCTTTTTCTTCTCCTGCAGTCTCCTTTTCTCTTGCCTCTTCAGCTATGCATTCATGTTCTAGTTCCAACAACTCATCAATCCATTCCTCAGCAACCACCTCCAGGAGATTCTCAATGTCATCCTCATCTACACCCAAGTTAAAGTTGTTTGCCATTTCAACCACAGCCTTGTTGGTTTTTGCAACCTTCTTATCCTTGGCAATTCCTTTGAAGTCAGGCGCTAAACCATCACTAGGAGACAGGAATTTTTCAGCTCCATTCTAATCTCATGGGACTCTCATATATGCATACATGCAGGTCTTCATTGACCCAGACATAGCTTGTTATGTAGCAAGGTGTGTACACAAAAGAATTGAAAAGAGGGATTTAGATAGATATTTATATACCAGTGTTCATAGCAGCATTATTTACAGTAGCCAAAAGGTGGGTACAACCCAAGTGTTCATCAATAGATGAATGGATTTAAAAATGTGGCATGTACCTACAATGGGATATTATTTAGCAATAAAAAGGAATAAAGTTCTGACACATACCACAGGATGAAACTACAACATTGAAAACGTGCTGAGTGAAATAAGCCAGACACAAAAGGGATAATATTTTGTGATTCCATTAATATGACAAAACTAGAACAGGTTAAATTCACAGAAAGAGAAAATAGGTTAGAGGTTACCAGAGCACTGGAGGAAGGATAGGAAGTTACTGCTTAATAGGTACAGAGTTTCTGTTGGGGATGATGAAAATTTTTAGACATAGTGGTGATGAATGATGACATTGTGAACATAAATAATGCCATTGAATTGTACACTCAAAAATGATCAAAATGATAAATTTTGTTACATTTTACCATAATAAGTACATTTTAAAAATAAAATACAGGCTTTCTCATCCTCTTCAGATTTTAAAAAGTTGGTTCATTTTTTGTCAAGATTAGATCTTCAAATACCTGGAATCAAACTCTTTCAACTAGCTGTTTTGCAGATTCTCAGAATATAAAAGGCCAGCAGGTTGAATTCACACTTGTTAACTATTCCTTACTGTTAGGAACTAGAAAAGTATGGTAGTTTAATAAATTACGTTAAACTCAAGATTGTGGCATTTAGCCGCTGGGAAACATAATCACAGAATGTAGCCTGTGTAACTAAAGAAAAGACAGTTGTATTTTTCTTGTTAAAACTGACATTTAACTTTCTCTAATTCAGCTATACTGTTCTTCCCAGGGATGCTGGGAAGAACAGGGTGTGTAATCAGCAGAGATGATTTCCTTACCTTTCTGTACTGAGCCAAAGCCTGAAGCAAGCACGTTTCCTTAACCAGTCTCAGCTCCTCCAGGCCTCTCTTGGTATGAGCCTCTACTCCAAACTAATTCTTTCTGTAAAGCTATAGTGTGGTTTTTGTTTTTGTTTTTGTACAACAAGGCCTCTAATTGTAAATCAACCACTTTATCTGGTGCTGAACCAAAGAAACAGTGATCTGTTCCTACACTGAAGACAAACTGGATATTTGGGATTTACTCAAAGATTATGTGTAGTTCTCTTGAGGATTTCAAGAGTAATATACACTGCACCTGATTTTTACCTTTTTCAGCCTAATCTTTCAATAGACTCTAATTTTGCTTCTTCCACACCAGTAAATCTAACTATACCTGGGTTCTCCCTACAGCCTACATTACAGGACAGCCCACATTATATTATAGTCCAAACTCCTTAGTATAGGATTCAGTCCAAGCCTTTCAACACACCTTACCAGCACAATTTATCAAGCCTTACAATCTTCCTCATTCCTCCTCTCTCTCAATTACCCTACCCTCCAGCTACATCAAAAGTATGTTAAGTCCTGATTTCAGTGACCGCCACCAAGGGTACACCTCCAGACTGTATGGCCCACTGGGGCTTACACTTTCAGTCCCACAGGACCGTATATATTTGCATATTTTAAAAGCTGATGGTCTGGCATGAGTCAGCCTGAGATCCACCCCTTTGGGACACTGACAGGTCTTGGCATATCTTCAACTACTGGGAGCTATTAAAGACATAATAATAAGTGGCTTGGGCAAGCACAAAGGTTTGAGAGACAACCAAGAGCTAAGGCCGTGTTTATTGACAAGTTGAATAACAAAGCTACTCCTTCCAGCTTGAAGAGGGACTGTTTCATCTACTGTAGTCAGCACTTCCACTCTGGGTATTTGTCCAAAGAAAACAAAGACACTAATTCAAAGATATATTCACCTGCATTTCACTGCAGTATTACTTACAATAGCCAAGAAGTGTCCATCAATATATAAACGAATAAAGAAATTATGGTACATGCATACAGTGGAATATTACCCAGTCATAAAAAAAGGAATAAAATCTTGCCGTTTGTGACAACATGGATAGACCTCAAGGGCATTATGCTAAGTGAAATAAGTCAGAAAGAGAAAAACAAATACTATATGATTACTCATATGTGAAATCTTTAAAAATGTATGTAAAAAACTCAGATATGAAGAACAGATTGGTGTTTGACAGATGTGGTGGGGCTTCAACTACTGTGGGTAGGAGGAGGGGAGGAAAAACAGTTGAATTTTTTTTAGTTTAAATAAACTGAATAAAATTTTTAAAAATAAGGGAATTGTCACCATTTTATTTTCATATATATATATATATATATATATATATATACACATACATGGCAGAAAATGGCCCCTGGCTAGTATGGGTCAATGGACTGAGTGCTGATGTGTGACCCAAAGGGTCGCCAGTTCGATTCCCAGTCAAGGTGCATGCTTGGGTTTCCGGCCAGGTCCCCAATAGAGGGGCACGTGAGAGGCAACCACACATTGACTTTTCTCTCCCTCTCTTTCTCCCTCCCTTCCCTTCTCTAAGAATACAATAAATAAAATCTTTAAGTAAATAAATAGTGGAAAATAAAATCCTACCTCTGAGTCATCAGACCTGTTCTAACCACCAGTATCTTTGCCCTGATGTCCACTATGAAATAGCCATAGATCAATGGAGACAGGGCTGGGGTGAGTGTATTGATCTGATGACCTGATTCTCATAGAAGAGACTCCTAATACCACCTTTGCTCCCTTAACTCATTGTTCTTGTTCTTCCAACTTCAGTCACCTTTGAATTTAAGTGGTAGTGAGGGATAGGAGGGTACCTGACCTTCCTACATGTATCATACTTAACTCTGGTACTGTAGGTATTACTTGCAGACTTACTGTCTATGGAGTGAAATCAGTACCTCATAGAATGACCTTGAAAGTTCATAGGCCAAGAAATCTTATCTTTAAAAACACAGAAAAACTCTGTGTTTTTTCCTTTCATTTATATAAGGAGCAGATGAACATAGAAGCCTCCTGTGAAGCACAATGCTTGAGCAAGGAGGGTCTGTAGTGTGCATGTGGTGTTAATGCCACTTGTCTAGCTATTTGAGCTGATGATTCTCAATCTCTTAAATTTGTTTTTCTTGAGCCTAAGTTCCTGATCTATAAAATAAATGTTATACTATTTCCAAGATGCCATCCAAGTAGAATTTCTAGAAATCTATAATTTTAAAACATTATTTGCCAAGAAAGTGGTGAATAGTAAAACACCTTTACATCAACTTATTATTACCCAGATATTAATATTTATCAGACATAATTAATTACCTTGAAATATACCAAACATTTTAAACAAACATAGGTTGTAGCACAGAAAAAAAATACATGTGCCCTACCTACATTTCGTAGTAGTACGAGCAGGGATTTTACAGTCCAATAAACCAGCTTTAATTCCTGGCTTGTCCACTTAGCTCTGTAACCCTAGACAGATTACCGTATTTTTAGGACTATAAGACTCAGCTGACCATAAGACGCACCTAGATTTTAAAGGAGGAAAATAGGAAAAAGTATTTTGAAGCAAAAAATGTGGTAAAATATTTAATAACCCATGACCCCGCTCCACTGTCACCCCCTCCACAGCAAGCCAGGTAAGCTACATTCAGACTATAAGATGCACCCCCATTTTCTTCCCAAATTTGGGGAGGAGGTGCACCTTATAGTCCAAAAAATACAGTACTTACACTCTCTGGAACTTAGTTTATTATTTGTAAAATGGGAATAATCTTTTAGAGTTGCTGTGAGGTTTAAATAATTGACATAGTACATATTTTCACTTTGTCTTCTTGACCTATGCAGTTTCTTCTGAAGGGAATAGCTTTCTCATTCATCTCTACTTGGTACACTTGTTCCCTTCTTTAAGACCCAGTAAAATGCCACTTGATACTGCCACTTTGATCCAACAGCCCCACTTCTGGGTATCTAGTCTAGTAAAATACTTGTATATATACACAAAGAGACAGGTGTGATGATAATTATTGAAGATTTTTTTTTATAATAGTAAAAAATTGGAAACCAAAATGTTCATCAACAGGGGACTGAATAAATACACTGTGGTAATCCACACTGTGGATACATGCAGTGGTTAAGAGTTGTATGTGTTGCCCTGGCTGGTGTAGCTCAGTGGATTGAGCGCGGGCTGTGAATCAGGTATCGCAGGTTCGATTCCCAGTCAGGGCACATGCCTAGGTTGCAGGCCATGTCCCCCAGCAACCGTACATTGATGTTTCTCTATTTCTCTCTCTCTCTCTCTCCCCCTTCCCTCTCTAAAAATAAATAAATGAAATTAAAAAAAAAAAAAGAGTTGTATGTGTTGTCATGGAAAGCTTCTGAGTACCTCAGAAAAAATTACAGGAAAAAGTGCACTGTAGCTCATAATATTATATAAATAATATATATAAAATGTGACCTATAACAGACTTTTATTATATATATTATATATGTAGCATTTTATGTGTACATTTATTTATGTATACTTATAGAAAAGTGTTCAGGATTAGTAACAAACTATACCTGAGGAGGAGAACGGGATGGTGTATAAAAGACCATCCTACAGTATTCTATTGTTTATTTTCATATAGTAAAATGAAAAGGCACCTTTTCTCTAACTTTCTCCAACTCAGGCACAGTCAGTTCTTTCCATTGCAGTCTCACTAGACGGGGCTGTGTGTGATGGCTGTTTACTTGTGTCTATCTCCCCCCAAAATGGAAAAGAGAACTGCAGAGGCCGTATGCCCAGCAGGCCTGGCTGGTGAGACGCTCAATAAATGGTTGTTGAACAAAGGTAAAAACAAACAACAAAGAATCTGCACAGAAAAAAACACAACACACCATAGAGGATGTACAGACAGTTAAAATGAACACCTGGGAGGGGAGGGGTGAGACAGTGTTACGCCAGTCCCCTGGCCTTGAATCCACAAATAACAGTTGTTGCTCAACGAAAGGCGGCACAAAAGTAAAGAAAAAGGACTGAAAGCTTGCTCTGAGTTCTAGACCTAATGTCTCCACTGACCACCTTTGCCCCGTCTTCCCTTCAGCCGTCTGTAAAATTAGCGGTGTTACGTTTACTGCTTTAACACGCTATAATCCTAGGTGAATGTTTCACCAAGCTATAAGGGCTGCTTCCTAGTGGGTCACAAGTGGAACTCGCCGGGCTGGGCTCGACATTGCTTCTTTCCTGGGCAGCAGCTGGTCATCTGGTTGGCTTCCCAGAGTCGAATATTCACCTTCATTGCTCAATCAAGCACCAGTCCCTTTATAAATGCCTACGTGAGCTTCCCGGAGCAATGTTTACTCCACTCCCGGCGTCCCCCAGAGCAGCCTCAGATTCCAATAACCCGGCAACCTATTAAACAAGAACTGCAGGGCGCTACATCCCCAGGTGCCGAGAGGAATGGGTTTGACTTCTAACTGCAAGTCCAAAGAAGCGAGCGCCCCAACCCATCGCATCCCTTCCCTGGGGCCCGAAGTCAGGACTCTTCCTCTCCCCAGGGACCGCCAAGCTCACCCCACAGTGCAGCCTCCGCGGACCCGAGGATCACGCGGCGCGCACTTCCAAACAGCAACCTCTGCAGCATCACCACCTCGCGCACTTGCAACTACTAACCACTTTCCCAGTTCCGTCACTGCTCCAGCCGGTGCTTCTTTTCCTGCTCCTCCCCTTGCTCCAACTCTGGCTCCTCCTGTTCCTCCTCCTCCACCCAATCCTGGCGAGCCAGGTCGGACTCGTGGGCGCCATCCAGCCTGGCGCCGGCCGAACCGGGTAGTGCCACAAGGCCTAATCGCTGACCAAAACGTGCCCTGCTTTAATGTTTAAAAATCTTTTGGAAAGAAACTAAGGATTGGCTTGCTTCTTTTTTTTTTTTTTTAAATCTATGAAGGAGAGACAAAGTTTAAAAGTAGAACGTAGTAAATATACCAAAAGATAACATTTACAGCTTTAAAGTAAACCCATTTCTCCAGTTTGCTTTTTAATAGGATTCTAATATATTGGATTAAAACAAACTACGCGGATGCTCTTCTTAGAATTGCTGTGAACTCCAATAACTAGTTCAACTGATGCCAGTATTAGGATAATCTCATACTGTCATCTTTCCCCCCCATTTGATGATAACTTTGTCAGGGTGAGGTGCAATTATTTTTTTTTTAATGTGGTAGTCCCAACTGCACTCTAACACATTACCACAAGTTTACTGGCTTAAAACAATACAAATTTATTATGCACAGTTCTGTAGGTCAGAAGTCTCATCTGGCTAAAATTAAGGTGTCATCAAGCCTGTGTTCCTTCCGAAGGCTCTGGGAGATAATTTTTCTAATTACCTTTTCCATCTACTAGAGGCTGCCCTCTTTCCTTGGCTAGCGGTTCCCTTCCCCATCTTCAAAGCCAGCAGTTTAGCATTTTCAAATTTCTCTCTAACTTTGATCTGCTTCTGCTGTCACATCCCTCTTTTTCTCTCTGATCCTCTTGTCTCTCTTTTATAAGGAGCTTTGTGATTATACTGGGACCACTAGGATAATCCAGGATAATCTCCCATGTCAAGATTCTTAATTTAGTCCTATCTGCTAAGTCCTTTTGCCAAGTAAGTTAACACATTCACAGGTTTTGGGAATTGGAACACCTTGTGGTGGGCATTATTCAGCCTATTTCATAACGTTTCTTATTACATTGTTTTTAATTTATTCTCAACTTGGTTTCTAAGCACAATAAAAGCTATATTTAATTGTAAATTCACTCACAGTGGGAAATTTAAAAATTATTTTCTAAATGAGATTATTAAAGTATGTGTACAGGAAATAATTTCATTAAGCATGCATTTTAAATTGTTCAGTTTTCAATAATTTAATATTTAATAAAACCACTTCAGATTTCTATACCAGTGACATCACTTACAATTGTATTTTTCCAAATAATTTTGTAACAGTGGAAAATTATAACTGGGAAATTATAACCCACCCCACCCCTCTTTTGACATTGTTTCTGTAAGTGCTGACTGACTAATATGTGGCTTGTAGATAAATAGCATGTTTGTATAAGAATACTAGGAACTACTTTCAAAATATACAAACTATAAACTTCAGGCATCCCAGCTACAGAAGATTTGCTGACTTTCTCCCATGGAGCCAGGATGGCGTAAAGCCAGGATGACTAAACCAGGATGATGCACACTGGACCATCACTTACCATATTGGAATGGACTGTGCTGGTCTGCATGTAGAGAATTTTTCAATCCTCTCCCTTGATCTCTTTGTTTTGCTTCCCTGTCTCTATATAAAAAACCTCTGCCTCCACTGAATGGGGAGGTGGTCTTTAACATGAGTACTTCAACTTCAAGGTGGCCAGCACCTGAAATTAAATCACTCTCCTTTACACCAGCAACTGCCTCTCCAGTATTGGCTTTTGTAGTGGTAGACAGCTAGACCTGCATTTCAGTTACAGTTTGAAGCTTAGCTGTAGTCTCTGTGTAATGTTTTGTAGATTAACTTTGAATCAAGATATCATTATCTGTTGCAGATTCATGTACTCTTCATGGCATCCCAAGCTATCCTGAATATGTGTTATAAACCACAGGTTGTATGACACAGACATGTAAGCAATGTTCATGGCCTCCATGAACCACATTTAATAATTTACATTTTGGTGAGAACATGTGTTACTAAACAATATTTTCCAATGTTCAATGTTTTTATTGTGGAATAAATGGCTCCCATACACAAAACATAAATGTTCATGACTCATTATTTGAGAAATATGTTTCTGTAAGATTTTTTTTTCTGAAGAGGTGAATATATTGCCTCGTACCTAGCACAGTGCCAAACTTGGTTTATTTAAGTGTGGTTAAAGCAAAAAGATCTTGTCAAAAGAGATTGCTCCTCATATTAAGTGTACAAGTTCTTCCTTCAGAGAGAGTCAGCAAAGTTTTTAGTGGGATGAAAGGGAAAGAAATCATTTAACTTTCTGGGAGATTTTAACTTTCTACTAATGCTAAGTTGATATGAATCAATATTTTCAAATAAATACTTAACATTTTTGGAAATATATAAACAGCTGATTTTACACAAATTTGCATTTTTATGTTTTGTCATAATGTCTTTGCAATAACACTGAAAATATATTTACTGGGTACTATTTAAAAATTATCTCCTTTCTTTGAGAAGTAGGTTTTACTTTCAATTAAGTGAAAAGATAAATAATTTGAAGAATATCAGAAATAAAAACTTAGTGCTAGACAATTTTCTCTAACTCATTCCAAGTTTGGGAATGATGATTGCAGTCTCTGGAGATTTTGGTTATGTTAAGGTTGCATCTGCTGGAAATAAAAGTAGCTTTGGAATTTTCTTATTTCTAAGAAAAATTTAAGTGTTGTATGGTTGTTTGCATAATCCCTAAATTTGTTTTTATGAGGCTGAGAAGCTAAATTTCCATATTCTAATTCAACACCCCCCTTTTTAAGTGCAAATTTGATACCAATATATACTTTCCAAAAAAGCTCATACCGTAATGCAGTGTTATATGCAAATTATTTAGATTTGTTCAAGTTTGCATGTCTTTTTCCCCCTCCATGTTCTGTTTCAATCTGATGTTAAAATAAATGAAAACTATTAATTTATGAAGTAGAGAGTTTAGACTCCAAAATTATACCACAATGTGACCTATATTTATTGGGGAATATTTTCTTTTCCCTAGGGGGAGAAAATTCCCTTACTGCAAAACATAGTCCTATATCCCTGTATCTAACACAGTGACTGGCATATGTATTTGGTTATACACATATAATAATTTTTATTGTGGAATAAATGGCTCCCATACACAAAACATAAATGTTTAGTAATCTCCTTAGTCAAGTTCTCTACATGGAAATAATTTTAACTACTGCATTAGAAATGAATTAGAGTTTTTAAGGAAAAGTCACATATTTTTGGCTTATCTCTGGTATCTTTTGACTCGTAAACGAAGGCACTATCCACAAGGCCAAACCTGACCTTTGCTGAAGAACTTTGAAAGATTGCAAGACTTGAAGACTTTACCCATAACCAGCGTTGATGTTTGCATGTCATTCTGATGCCTGAGGGCTCATAGGGAGGCACATCCTAGTGACAGTGTCCAAGGTCTTGTCACTACGCAGGAAAAGAGATCGAGACAGATTCAGCAAAGCACAACAAATTTATTAAGGTGACAATACGCACTCAAGAAGGAGGGGAGCGCGGGCGAACTCGGGAAGTGAGTCCTACCAAGAGATCTAGGGGAAGGTTTCTTTCTATCAGCTACGGGCAAGGGAAGCGAGTGGGGGTGTGGCTCGTGGTCTCCGACGCTGGGGCGGCATTTGTCGTGCAGCCAGTCGCAGTCCCTCCTCTCTGGAGGGTGGCTGTCCGGAGCACAGAGTGGCCTGAAAAGTGTGATGGAGGCCAACGTGGCTGCGAACTCTGGCTGAGACTGGTTTTCTTTTGTATCGAATATTTCTTACCCCAGGAAATTGGGAGGGGAGCAGTAAGGGGACAGGGGTGTTCACCCGCCACGCCCGCAGTGTCCTAACCTAGAAGGGCAGGCGAGGAGTAGAACCTGGGGGGCCTCTGTTCCCTAAGCTAACTTTCCTTCCTCAATTCAATTAAAATATTTTCAAACCATTTACTTTTAACTAAGCAGGTGCAATGTGCAGACCACCTGAAGGGATCATCAAAATTCCAAGAGGTATAGGTGTAGATCAGGAAATTTCCTGTCCAGCAAGGAAATGAGAAAGATAAGGCAATGATAATGAAAAAAGCAAAGTCATGTGTGGTGGCTGTCAGACGTGACTTTATTGTACGGAAGAGAGTGACGGAGGGAAGTAGGAGGCTCTCCCAACAGGCGCCCGGCAACCAGTGAGGTTTAATCCTGACCCCGGGAAGACCAGAGCTCTGCACTCCAGGCTACTATTCGAATCCAACTGGGAGTGTACCGCTATTATTTTAAGATTCGGGGGCGCCTAGGGTGCTGCGCTTACTGGGCTCTGCCCACCTAAGAGAACTTAGCTGAGAGCGGAGCGCCCCGCCCAGTCCACGCCCCACTCGCGCTGCCCCGGGAGGGGGCGCCCAGCCCGCCTACACGTCCCGGCTGTCACACGAGGCCCCGCCCCTGCTGCCCGGAGGGACGGCCGCGCAGGCGCAGTCTCATCTGGTATAGACGCTGAGGCTCGGCCCCGCGGGGTGAGTTGGGGGCTCGGTGCTGGGGTCGCACAGTTTCTCGGTCTTGGTTTTCGCGACCCCAGCCCCAAGTGGGGCGATGCGCCTGGGAGAGAGGCCCCCACGACCTTCCGTGTTCCCGATCAGTGGGGGCGCCAGGCGGTCACCTAGGGCCGCGTGATCCCGGCCGCCCGGTGTCAGGGCGGCGGCCTGGGAGCCCGGGAAGGAGCGGGGCCGCCGGGGAGCGGCGGTGTCCCGGCTTCACCTTGGCCGAGGCGCGCGGCCGCGGGTCACCTATCCGGCCGGCCTCCGGCGCTCTCTCCTCAGTAACGCATTTCCTCTAAAGAAACTTGGGATGTGTTTGTCGTGACCGCAGGGCGCGTGTCTAACCACGGCTTCTGGCGGCACTGTGCAGCACAGGGAAGCCCCGGAGACGGGCCGTCAGGGTCCAGATCCCCACCCCCCCGCTTCCTGGCTCGGGGACGCTGGCGGGTCACTCAGCCCCTGCGTCTCAGGTTCTTCAACTGTAAAATGGGAAAATAACAGTAACCTATCTCATAAGGTGGTGGTGAGGATTAAATGGGCTTAGTATTTTCGAAGTGCTTAGCACCGAGTGTGATGCTCAGTAAAACGATGTGTGTTCATCTTTTTGAGTCTCGTATCTAAGAGGAGAGCTGTGTCCCAATTCCCCCTCACTCTCCTCGCCACTGAAAGTAATTGCCCAAGAGTAGGAAAACAAAAAGTTTTTTTTTTTTTTAGAATATGGGCTTTTGTGTGCATAAACTGCTTTAAGAAATTAAACATTTTTCATCAACTTAGTTATACATCCTACGTTACAGAAGACATGTTAGAGTAATGCTGAAGCTGAAAGCTGAAAACTTTACCTGGGAAACCCCACGAGAAAAATGGTCAGAAAGTATCTGTGCTGAAAAGTGTATGGTAGGCCTGAGATTGGTATTTTTGAAAAGGCTGCTTGCAAGGTTAGCCCTTGTTTGGCATTTGGGAGCAGTATGGTTTGTGCTGAAGTTACCAGCTCCTTAAAAATTCTGGGCCCGGGAGTCTAAAACGGGCTTCCCTGGGCAAAAACATTGCGCAGAGACATTGGTCGATTTGACCCCTTCTGAGAGGGAGAGAATGTTAAGAAGCCTGCAAATGGCAGGCTTCACCTATGTCTTTCTCCATTATGATCGGGTTGTGTGTTCGTACTACACTGCAGTGAAAAACGTTCCCTAATAGTACAACTAATTATATGCTGAGGTGGGGTGTTTTTTTTTTTTTTTTGAGTCCTAGTGTATTTCCAAATGTGAGGGTGGTCTTGGAACTCCCCCGGCACTGTTGATGATGGAAAATATTTGAAGCTCTAATAATTGGACTAATTTCTTTTTGCTTTAAAGGGAAACTGAAAAAGAAACCTACACAGATCCGTGATTGCTAAACAGTGGGTTTCTGTCCAAAATGATTCTGTATGTTTAGACATATTGTATATGTCAGAAAAACCACTGGGAATTGACTTGACATTGCCAAGTTAAGTTTGAGTCAATGTTTTTAATAAAAAGGCCCAGGTCTTTTACAGATTCTAGGTCAAATACCCAGTTCTTTTTTTTTTTTTTTTTAATCATTATCTATGTGTTAGTCCTCTTAGTTATCAAGAGTTTATCTGTACAGTTGGGAAAAAAATATGACCAGTTTCTTATGAGCCATTTTCACCCCTGGATTCTTTTAGTTACATCTGTCTCTTTTTAGGACTCAAGTTAAAATAGTTGGAAGTAAGTGTGTAAGTTTGTGTGGGAGGAAGATCAGATTTGTCATCTGATTATGTCACTTTCAGTAAAGTAGAAAACTAGATTGTATTTCTAGCAAAACTCCTAGATTAAGGAGTATGGAGATAGGGGAGTTGGAGGTTTGGGAGAGTGAAAAAGGTTTCAAATGGCTGTGTGAGGAGAAGGTAAGTTGACCCGGTATAATAGATAATGGGATGACTTGATCCATTTGAGATTGTGTATGAATTTAGGGGACCCACCTCACGTTCTTACAAGACTTTCCCCAGCCTGTTTGGATGCAGACATCGAGAAAGTGGCTAATTGGGTTCATAGGATTGGGGTTCTGTTAGAGGGGTGATATACTCATTCAGGCTGCACACACATACTCTGTTCCTTCTGTGTACACAATAAGACTGTACTCTTTGTACATACCCTAACACCCCCTGCCCCATGTCTACTTGAAATTAGATGTGGCTGTATGACTTGTTTTGGCCACTGAAATATGAGCAGGCATGACAGGTGTCACTTCCAAATGAAGCTTAAAGAATCAGCACTCCCATTTGCTATGCCCCTGTTTCCCTGCCGTGCTGTAGTGATCGTGGAAACACTTGTTGAGATGCAGTTTCTTGTCAGCCTGGGTACTAATGACGAGTAGGAGTGACTGGTGAAGCAAACTGAAAGAACTTGAGGTTGTGATCAGAGAATGAAAGATTTGATTTAGTGATTTCGCAAAGTGGAACTGTAGGGCTAAGCAGATGGGGAAGGTTGGAAGAAGGCATTCAGAAACAACATGGTGGTCAAGGAAATTTGAAGGCCGTTTGCATCTCTGTGACTCTGAAGGCCTTAATTTGTTGTGGCTTAGTTCAATATGATGACTCTTGGACTTAAAGAAATGACTCATAAAATGGTAAATTCAGATGCTCGCTTACTTGGGACATGGTATGATTAAATCAAGATTCAGAATTTATTACTGAATTGAAAGATTCTTCCACCTTGATCAAAAAGAGCAAATAAACAAATAACCATGAAAATTATAGTGTAGTATAATGTCACCCAGCTCTGGAGCAGGGTGACATTAGGTAGAATTTAGGCTAGGCCACTTTTATATTTATTTTTTTTAAAGATTTTATTTATTTGTTTTTAGAGAGAGGGCAAGGGAGGGGAAAGAGAGGGAGAGAAACATTGATGTGTGAGAAATACATCAATCTGTTGCCTCTTGCACACCCCCAAGTGGGGACCTGGCCCACAACTCAGGCATGTGCCCTGACTGGGAATTGAGCAGTTGACCTTTCAATTCACAGGCTGGCACTCAGTCCACTGAACCACACCAGCCAGTGTGCTGAACTACTTTTATAGAGACTCCAAAGTCTCTGTAGTGGTTTTTAAAAAAGCTTAACTTGTATCTAAAATCTTTAGAATTAACTGAGTTTATAGAAATATAAGAGAAAGAGGTAAATAATGCCATGAAGGAAGAGTAAAATTCAGTATGGAATATTATACAGCCTTGCTACTGAAAGTGTGGTCTGCGGACCTCCAGCAATGTCTTCCCATTGAGATCTTGTTAGACAGGTGGAATCTCAGGTTTTGTACCAGCCTTGTATACTCAAAAGCTACCTTTTAGCAAAATCTCCAAGATGACTCATGCACTGCCCTGGGTGAAAATGAATTTGACACCTCTGATACAAAGGAATTATTAATTTTCTTAGATATGATAATGATGTGATTATATAGAATATTGTTATTCTTAAGAGATACATACTGTCTGTAACTTTCAAATAGTTCAGCAAAAATAAATATACATACATGTATGTATGTACATTGATTTTAAATAAATATGTAAAATGTTCTAGATGTGGAGTCTAGATAGTATATGGGTATTCATCATATTGTTCTTTTAACTTTTGTGGAAGTTTAAGTTTTTTCATAATAAAAAAGTGGGAAAATACAATAGTTTTAAAAGATAGAAATTTATTTCTCAGAAGTCTAGCTCTAGGTCATACAGCAAAGATGGGGTGGCTCTACTATGCTTGGCACGTGGCTTTACCAACTCTTACTCTCTTCTAGCTAGTGCGACAGGAGAAAGGGAAGGGCAAGGGGAACACATGACCCAGCAGTGGCACTTGTTCCATTGATCAGAACGCCATAGTTTTTTCATCGTCCAGACAGCGTGTATCTAGGGACTAGTTGGTAAAAGTCAAGTGTAAAGTGCCATTTGTATATTGGTTTAATAAAGGTTTTTTTGGTTCTAGCTGACTCTCCCCTGTTCTGCCTCTGTTGATTTGGTAGACCAATTACAACTGAAGTAATATCAATTTTAATATCCATTAAGCAAAATACATGACATTTTAATTTTGAGGATTAAACTGTCTTCCTCCCCCGCCCCCTTCACCTTTTCAGTAAGTAACAGATGCGGGTGAAAGAGCCATCCAAAGTTGTAGCTGAGAAAGCCAGAAGAAGTAAAAGGCCTCCTGTACCTCACGATGAAGACTCTTCCGATGACATTGCTGGTAAACTATGATATCTAGCATCCTAAAGAGTGCTGCAGAAAAGAAATAACAATATGTTTTTTAATTTATTTTTTTAATTACAGTTTACATTCAATATTTTGTATTAGTTTCAGGCATACAGCATAGTGGTTAAACAATGTGCTTGTAATTAATAAATTATTTTCTTTTTATTTTTACCATTTTCTGTGTGAACTTTAAAAATCAGCTGCCTAGTTCCAAAAAAATGCTGTTGGTGTTTTTATTGAGATTGTGTTTAGAATTGGCTTATTTTTGTTGTTATCCAGTTTCTCATGGACGTCGAGGATTTTCTTTGCTTTCTTACCAGTTTGTTCATTTTTTCATTTAAAAAGATGTTTTTAATATACTTCAGTTTTTACATGGTTTTAACCTAGATACTGTTTCAGGATCACTAGATTGCTGTATTGAAGGAAGTCTGAATTTTATCTTTAAATATTCTATTCCGTTAATAAGATTTTCTTCAGGAATTCCGAATATCATGTTAACTCCTTTGCCTGTCTTCCATAATTAACATTTTTCCTAAAATCCTCTAAAACTCCTGTTTCCTTTTCATTTTGCTTACTGTTCTTATTTTTATTCTTTGTTTTGTTTTCAGCAGTGTCTGTCACTTTATGGGCTTTAGTTTTGCCTTCATTTTTATAGTTTTATTATTTTTTTTGTCCTCCTCTCTCCTGAACTCTGCCAGTCACCTCCTAGTGTTTTGCCACCTCATGCTAGAGTGTTTGCTTCTGTCTTCTGTTTTTATTTCCTGGCAGTGATTGCTCTGCCATGATTTTCCATTTCCTTTCTTCCCTTCTCTTATATTCTCTTACCATAGAATTTGCATCTGATTTTTCTTTGATTACTCATTCTTTGATGTAAGGTTGTATTTCTTGGGCCAGTAAGTTTTTATTATTATTTTAAATCCTCACCCAGGGATATGCTTATTGTTTGAGAGAGAGAGAAAGAGAGAGATATCAATGTGAGAAGGAAACATCGATTGGTTGCCTCCCACATGCACCCCGTGACTGTGGAGAGATCCTGCAACCTAGGCATGTGCCCTGACTAGGTATCAAACCTGTAACCTTTTGGTGTATGGCACCCCGCTCCAACCAACTGAGCTATTTGGGCAGGGCTGTGTGCGCGTCTTAATAGAAACAAAATATATTTAAAATGCTAGATACATTGTAGCTGCTCAATACATAATTTCCTTTATTTTATTTATGTATTAAACTTTTATTTATTTTTTATTTTTTTTAAGATTTTATTTATTTATTTTTAGAGAGGAAAGGGAGAGGAAGAGAGAGAGAGAAACATCAATGTGCGGTTGCTGGGGGACATGGCCTGCAACCTAGGCATGTGCCCTGACTGGGAATCGAACCTGCGATGCCTGGTTCGCAGCCCGCGCTCAATCCACTGAGCTACGCCAGCCAGGGCGTTAAACTTTTATTTTTTAACTAATTTTAGATTCACAGGAAGGTACCAAGAAATATACAAGGGGGTCCCATTTACCCTTCGCCTAACCTTTTCTGGTTCAAAGTATTGTATTTCTATAGTACAGTTCGGAACCAGAAACCTGACATTGGGCCCATCCTTAGAGCTTATTCGGATTTCACCAGATACACATGCATTTGTGTGTGCACACACATGCATTCGTAGCTTTATGCAGTTTTATTACATGTGTTGCTTTCTATAACCACCACAATGAAGCTACCTGATTGCTAAAACAGCCCCGGGAGTTTATGTCTGTCTATTGACACAACTCTTTCTCCCTGTCTTCAGCCTTTGGTAATCACCAATCTGTTCTCCAACTCTGTAATTATGTTATTTCACAAATGTTCTGTAAATGGAATCATGTAATATGTATCCTTTTGAGTTTAAATCTTAGTGCTTTTCATTACAGCATTTCAATGTCAGCAACTTTGCTTATTGATGGTAGCATTTTGGTTTAGCAAGGAAAATGCTCAAGTTTTGTTTTATCTCATTCAGTAGGTTTCACGTGCCAACATGTAAGTCATGCTGTCAATGTGAATCATGTGAAAAAAGCAATAGCTGAGAATCTGTGGTCAGTTTGCTCAGAATGTTTGAAAGAAAGAAGATTCTACAATGGACAGCCCGTACTTTCTTCTGATATTTGGTTGTGCCTCAAGTGTGGTTTTCAGGTGAGAAAAATGTTTTTTATGTGTGTTTGCCTTAAATATTTTCCTTAATGCTTATTTTTAGTTTGATTGTTAGTAATGTTTAGAACTTAAGGTAAATTTATTCCATGTTTTGGTAGAGCTCTCTAAGGCTGAGCTTAGAAGTGTTTAAGGTAAAGCGAAGGGCATGTTTTGTTCAGAAAGTGTGGTTTATAAAAACTTGAAAGGAAATCTAACCCACTAGCAATGGTTCTCATATCTAGACCTGTCTTGACCTATTTCTATTTGTAAGGTTATTTTTTTTTTAAGTTTGAGCATGTTTTAAATTTTGGTTAATTTGAAACAAATGTATTTGTAAATCATACAAATAGTATTCTGCTCATCTTTAGGGATGTGGTAAGAACTCAGAAAGCCAGCATTCACTGAAGCACTTCAAGAGTTGGAGAACAGAGCTTCATTGTATCATAATTAGTCTGAGCACGTGGATTATATGGTAAGTTAGATTTTGTACTTATGCCCACTATAAAAATATCCTTTTGTTTAGTTTCACAGGTAAAATAATTAAATATATTATACTAGCTTATGTTTTTTAGCCTGAATACAACCTATGGAAAACATGAGTACAAATTTTAAATAAGAAAAAAGTTAGTCATCCCTCTACTTTTCTTTAACATTTTCTTTGTACAGTCAGGAAACATTCCTTCCAGTTTTTTTGTAATGAACTTCTAATATAGGACCCAACATTCAAGAGGAGGAATGTGCTTGAATCAGTCAAGTGGTTTGGCGATTTTCTTCAAGGAAAAGGGAACTTCTTAGGCGATTCTGTTAATACTGTGTAACTTTGGTTGGGAATCAAGTCCAGTTCCCTCACTTTATGTATGAGGACACTGGATACCATTTACCCTTTTGTGGTTACAAAACAAAAATCCAGGCACTAATACAAGTCTTTTGATTCCCTGTCTCTTCTCAGCACACCACATTGCTTCAGTGGTTAGGCGGACACTGTTGAAAAGTTTTCAGTGTATTTTACAACAAAAGTTTTCTATTGGAATTTATAGGTGCCTAGGCTTCCTTAAGTGAATTTTCAGAAGTCAAGTTTTCTTTAAGACAAAAATATTTTAACTTTGTGTTTTTATTTCAGGTTTCTAAAATCAGGATATTTTGGCCTGTAGGACAGATATCATCTTATAATTTAACTCAGCCACAGGGTTGGATGGTTGCTGCATTTGTGTTTTTGTTGTTGTTGGTCCCAAGTCATAGTATTGGGGAGAAGGAAGCAAGAATAGAGGGAAGTTAGTATGCATTGGAGCCAGGGCAGTGAGGGATGATGCCTCATGTGGCAGATCAATAAACATTCCTCTGTGGTTTTAAAAGAAGCAACAGCCTCAAACCATGGGGTGCCTCAGAATCACTGGAAGGGCTCATTAAAATACATTGCTGGGTTCCAGGCCTACAGATTCTGATCTGGTAGTTTTAGGGTAGGACCTGAGAAATTGCCTCTCAATGGTCTCCAGGTGTTGCCAGTCCTGCTGGGCTGGGGACCACAGTTTAAGGACCACTGAAATAGGAAAAAGTGGTGGGAGAACTGAGTGGTAGCTGATAGAATAGTCCCATCTTGAGTCAATCTGTGTCAGAGTTTATGTTGTAGCTCTTGGGATCATAATTATGGTCTGATAATTTCATGACTTAATTTCAGCAAAAAAGCATTGTTAGTTATAGTCTAATTGATTTTGTAATTTTGTTTTTATATTTAATTATATAACTTTGCTTTCAAAAGAAGGGTGATAATTTTAATTGAGTTTTGTGAGTGGATGTGTTAGAATTATATTATAATGAAAATAATTTAAGTCACATTTAGGGGTATTTCAAGGGAATTCTCTTTTAAAAGAAGAAATTCAGGTTTGTTACTTGCATTGATATAAAATTTAAAGATCATGGCTATTTTCTTTTCCCTTTTATTTTCTCTTTAAAAAACTTTTAAATTTTTTTTAATTTTCCCCCATCTAATTGTTAAATGTTAAAAAGTTTAACAATTTCAATAGAAAACTTCACTAATTTGGATTAAAGTGAGGGCCAGCCTGAACTAAGAAAAAACCTGAGAAAAGAAAGGAATGTTATAGATTTGATTATTATGGCTAACAAAATATTGCTAACTGTGGATTAGATACTGCTTTTACAGATATTAATTATTATTAGCACAGTTGTTTCTTACCTCTAACTTCAGTTAGAATCACACAGGTCGAATTTTAAAACCCGATAGGTGCCAGTGGTCCTCTATTAAGTCAGGGCTTCTGTATGTTTAAGTTCCATTGGTGATTCTCATGTCTAACCAAGGTTAAGGGGCACTGATTAACACTTCAAGTTAATATGCAAGGTTTGTCTGGGAAAAGCCCAGCCGTTACTAATATAATGAGAATGGTTTGGTGACATCCATGTGACCTGGCAGCCAAGGGGAGTGGACTGGGATGCACATGTGTGAACAATGATGACTTCACTCTACTAGTAAAGTGGGGTGATAGATGCTGTTGAGTGAGCATGTGTACTGTGTGGTGGTCTCATTTAAAATGACTGAGTAGAGCAACAAATCTGCATCAGATTTTCCATTAAGCTTGAACATTCCTCCATAGAAACTATTCAGATGATTCAAAAGGCCATAGCCGTGGGTAACTGGTGATTGGCAGCTTCACCACAACCATGTTCCTGTTCATGCATCACATCTCATGCAGAGTCTTTTTTGGCAGCACATCAACTCACCCAGGTTACTGAGCCTCACTCACTACAGCCCAGATTTGGCACCCTGTAACTTCTTGCTTTTCCCAAAACTAAAATCACCTTTGAAAGGGAAGAGATTTCAGACCATCTGTGAATGTGACATTCAGGAAAATACAACGAGGCAGCTGATGGCGATAGGGAGAACTATGTGATGTCCCAAGGTGCCTGCTTTGAAGGGGACTGAGGTGCCATTGTCCTATGTACAATGTTTCTTATATCTTGTATCTTCTTCAGTAAATGTCTGTTTTTCATATTACATGGCTGGATACCTTCTGGACAGATCTCATATGAATGAGTGCTTTTAAATGTTCCTCATCTGTAAAAAGAAAATATTATACTTATATAAAGCTATTTATTTTGAAAATGATAATACTTTTTTACTGTTGTGAGGAATTAAACCAGAAAATACACATAAAGCACTTAGAACAATGCCTGGCTTGTAGTGTATGCTCGATTATCTTTTTTGTTATTTCTAATGGAAACAAATAGAATTGTTTTCTATTATTTTGAGCTGTCCTTTTTTTCCAAATCCACTGTCATTGTACAGTTTTTATATATTTTATTTTTGTACTCTTAATGTTACAATATATTTTATAACAAATAAACATTAAATTGTAATTGCAGTAAAAATTTATTAATACTTCAATACTTTGAAAAGGAGCAATTATATTTTTAGTATTTTTGGCAATAGTTTAGTGTTTTTGGCATCTGTGTATATTGAGCATGTATTATAATGTAAACCTGGTAATTGTAATTTAAATTTTTTTAATTCCATCATAGCCTATGGAAAAGGCGTTTTGGGAATGTCTTCTGTCACTCATTTCCTTCACAGATTTATCTATTTATCTATTTCTGTGTGCAGGTGATAGAGCAGACACTTAGTAAATGACTGACTAGTTTACAATATTTGACTTAGTAAGCATTTGACTTAGTTCACAGCCGTTGATTCTAGGACCACTAAGTGTTATACATAAGAAGACTGTGAATATGTAAGTTAGTGTTGGTATAATGCTTTTATAAAACTTTCATTGCTTTTAAACACATGTTTTTATTTGATCATTGGGCCTCATGAAGATAAAGGAAATAGATAATGATAATGTACAGAAGAAACCTTTATCAATACTATATGCATTAATGAGTAAACTTAGTGGAGGGTTGTTTTCTGAAAAGGTGTGGGCTTTTTAAAATCGTTCTCTAACCTCTTCTTCCCGAATAAGTCCCAAACAAAATAAAACACTAATCTCATCCAGTCTTCCCCACCTTGATAAGTGGATCCTCCATCACTTAAGTATTCAAGCCAGAGGTTGGCACTTATTTTCTTCCCATTTATTTTATTTTATTTTTTAACCTTTTAACAATAGTAGACAAATAGATAGTGATTTTCTCTATACCTATTACCCAGCTTTAAACATTACTACCCACAGCTATTCTCATTTCCTTTAAACCAAGACTTCTCGATCTCAGTACTGTTGTCATTTGGGCCGATAATTCTTTTTGTGAGTGGACTGCCCTGTACATTACAGGATGTCTAGCAGCATCCTTGGCCTCCCTACCCACTGGGAGGGAGCTGCTTCCCTAGTGTGTCAACCAAAATGGTTTCGAAACATTGCCAGATGTCCTGTGGGGGACAAAATTGTTCCTGTTTGAGAATCACTGACATACCCTCATCCACTTCTCCCTTCTTGTGGCAGTTACTTTGACACCTTGCTCTCCTTCGTCCCTTATCTTTTAAATCTCATTCATTCCTTTGATACCTGCAAATATCTAAGATAAATGTGTTCATTTTTCTCCAGATCCACTCTTTCTATCCTCATCTGCTAGTATTCCTGATGCCCTCCAATTTGACATTAATCAGTGATAGTTTTGAATTTAAATGGGATCATATCACTCTCCTGCTTGAAAATCCCTTAGGGCATTCCATTACACTTAGGGTAAACTACCAAAACTTTAATTTGAATACTGAGGTTTTATGTGAACTGTCCACTGCTTATTTCTCTAGACTCTCCTTGTGCCTCGCACAATTTAAAGACAAAAGTAGATAAGCACCAACTTTATTACCTGATGTGCAAAATTATTGAAAATACTTTCATAATATTTGCTTAAATTTTGTTTTCAGGTGTTACGAATGTGATGAAAAATTATCAACGCATTGTAATAAGAAGGTTTTGGTTCAGATAGTTGATTTTCTCCAGAAACATGTTTCTAAAACACAAACAAGTAAGTTAAGCAATTTCTAAAGAAATTTGTATTCAACTGTAGTATTTTTTGTTTGGTATAAAGAGTTCATAAATTCATAAAGAATGCCTTCAGTTTTAAGGTCGCCTCTCAATACACATGCTATATATCTTTGGCAGCTATCCTGTGTTGTATTTACATAACCAGTAATGAGAAGCTGGTGAGGGGAGTGGCTAGCTACATCATGGGCTTTTGAGTCAGATAGTGCTGAGTTTGAATTTAGGCTCCACCTGAGTTACTCACTGTCTATATGGCTTTTACTCCTTAGTTTCCTTATTAAAAAGTAGGATAACAATTCTTTCATATCCAGTTGTTGTAAGGCTGAGATGTTTTCTAAAGATTTAGACATAATATATGTAAAAATACTTGAGTAATGCCTGACACATATTTATGAAATGATATCTGTTATTCATTATGTAATGGTAGTGCAGTTCTGACACTACCTAGAATTAGGCTAACCTGACAGAGTGAGGGTTCAATGCCCCCCACCAGATGCCCTCACTTCACACAGCATCCTCAGGCTCAGGGGTTCCCAGGCCACCCACATTTTTGAACAACTGGCTACAACCTCAGGGGTTTCTACTACCCACTTTGGTTCAATAATTTGCTACAGTGATTCAGAGAACTCAGGAAAGTGCTAACCTTACAATTATAGTTTTATTATAACAAAAAAAAAAAGAGAGAGAGAGAGACAGAGAGACATAGAGCAGATCTGGGAAGGTCCCCAAAATGCAGCTTTTGTATCTTCTTCTTGTGGGGTCAGGATGCATCACCTTCCTGGCATGCTCTTGTGTAACAATATACAGAGTGTTATTATTAACCAGGGAAGCTCACTGGATCTTTGATGTCCTGTGTTTTTATTGGGGTTTCATTGCATAAGCATTGCCGCATGATTTAACTCAGTCTCCAGTACCCCAGCCCTCTAATCACATGGTTGGTCTTTATGGCATGCCTGGCTCCCAGAGTCATTTCATTAGCATAAACTGTCTAGGCACCCACAATGAATATAAAAGACACTTTGTTAACTTTGTTAACATAAACTATCAAGTGTGGACCAAGGGGCCAACAGGAATTGAAAGGACACTTCAGCTACTCTGGATATCCAAGGATTTAGTGAGTACTTCTCAGGAACGTGGGATAAAGGGCAGCCAAGTTCTTTATTATAAAGTAGTAATGTATTATACATTGATTAGACACTTTGTTATCTATCTGATGTGTAAGCAATATATAATACATGTTAATACAAATTAAGAATAATAGGGAAGCAATTTCTTCATTCAAAAATATTAAGTGCCTACCATATGCTAGGTTTTATACTTTATTTGATATGTAGTGGTAAAACAAAGACATTTTATCTGCCCTTTTGGGGTTTATAGTATAGTGGGGGGGACAGACAAAAATAAGCAAATATATAACTTTTGATAAGTGCTAAAAAGGAAAGGAACCGATTGCAGAGATAATTGGTAACATATTGGTCACAGTGGTCAAGAAAGACCAATATGGCTGGAGTGTGGTTTGCTGGGACAAAGTAGGATGAGGTGAAATTAAAAGGTGTATAGGCAGGTCACAAAGGATACTGCAAGGAATTCCTTGGTAAAGAATTTGTATTTGATTGGAAGTGTAATGGAAGCTATTAAAGTATTTTGACCAAGGGAGTAACAGTTATTTCGTCTTTTTTAAAAAATATTTTTTTAGCCATGGCTGGTTTGGCTCAGTGGATTGAGTGCTGGTCTGCAAACGAAAAGGTTGCCAGTTCGATTCCCAGTCAGGGCGCATGCCTGGGTTATGGGCCAGGTCCCCAACTGGGGGAGTGTGAGAGGCAGCTGATATATGTCTCTCTCCCTCTTCTCCCTCCCTTCCCTTCTCTCTAAAAATAAACAAATAAAATCTAAAATATATATTTTTTAGTAAATATATATATTTATTATATATAATATTTTATTATATATATATTTTAGAGAAGAAAGGGAGAGAGAGAGGGAGAGAAACATCGACTGGTTGCTTCTCATATGCATCCCTACTGGGGTCTGAACCCGCAACTTAGGCATGTGCCCTGACCTGGAACAGAGCCAGCGATCTTTCACTTTGTGGGGTGACAGCCAACTAACTGAACCTCACTGGTCAGGGCAGTTACTTCATCTTTTTTTTAAATTTATAAGATTATTCTGATCGCTAGATGGAGAAGAGACTGGTGGGGGTTAAGGGTGAAGGTGGAGCAGTCTTAAGGAGGTTAAAGGAGGTGGTAGGCCAAGGGAGAGACTAGTAGAGGCACTGGGGGAAGGTGAGCAGAGTAAAATGTGATGAGGGAGAGTGGGAGGAATGAAGTGCAAACCTCAGCATTTCAGTTAACTAGGTGAGGGGAGTGAATGGACATGATAATTTTGAAATGCCTTTGGAGCAGAATTGAATTGCTTAGTACTTGACATCAGAAACAAAAAAATTTGTATCAAAATATAGTTGTCAGCCATAGTTTCTGTAGTCCAGTATATGTTGTATTTGTTAGCTATGGCTCTGAGACAGTAATGGTGAGGAAATGGAGGAAGAACTAGAAGTAAACTCAGGTTCCTGGACAGTAGAAGAAATGATTAATTTTATCGCACTTATTCATTCAACAAACATTTATTGAAATCTTACTCTGTTATACTAGTTATAGCTCCAATAGCATTCAAATCAAGAATCAGGAAAGATATGGTAGGGATAGCTACTTATTATTTCAGGAATAGAGATGTTGGTCTCAATGCTGCCTCCTGAAAACTGCACATTAAATTTGTTGTCCACAATAAGATAGGCAGGGATATGATGCCAAGGGTGGCAAAAGTGCAGTTGTGGAAATTATTTTCTCTGTATTTTTCACCTCAGAGTTTCCTTGAGATTTAAGAAAGCCAGTCTGATTGTGTTTAATTTTACAGATTTCTTGAGTATTTATTGTCATAAGGAATGTAAGGTAGGGAGAAAGAGATAATATTGTAGAAAGAACAAGGGCTTTGAATCTGGCATTCTGGTGTTCAAATTTAACTCTTTCTGTCAGTCACTAGCTATGTAACCTGGGGTAGATTACAGCTTGTCTGAGCCTCATTGTCATCAGCACTTTTACCCTCTTTCCATGGGGCTTCTGAAATAGAAATTGATAAAACAGTTCCTGCCCCAAAGAAGTTTAAGATCTAAGAGAAACTGTGAGATAAAAAAGTAGTGATAATGTAAATAGAATTTGTATTTTGAGAGATGTTTAAACAAAGTCCTTTAGATAATCAAAGAGGGATATAATGATCAGTTGAAAGGAATTCAGAAGGAATCTAGGATGAGTTGGCTTTCAGGCTGACCCCCTAAAGGATGAACTTGGGATAAGTGGAGATGAGAGAGGAAATCATTTCAGGTGGTGGAAAGGACCTGTGTAAGCTTTAATTGTGTTTAGGGAGCTATGGGTAGCACCTGAAATGGTGGGAAATAGGTTCTTGAGGGAATTTGAGAATGTATAGAGCTTTCAAATCTAGAGAGAGACGTAGTTCTGAATTCAAGGTTTCCAGAAGTTCCAGGGCAGAATGTGGGAATTTTTGTTTTCCAAGCTACAGGATTTGTCAGGCAAGTTTGATTTAAAATAAGAATCCTTGGCATTCTAGAAGTAAGTTTTGGGGGATAATAATTTGCCTATTCTTTCTTTCATGAGGCTTTAGTATATTTTTTATCAAATACTTTAAAAACCAAGTGTAGAAGTTGCTATTGATGTTTGTAAGAATGCTTGATATGATTATGAAGCTGTATTTGGTAATTCAAAAAATATGAAGCTGTGTGTATTGTATTTAGGTAGAAGAACAAGAATGATTTGAAAAGATTCTTTTTATATTTTGCACTAATTAAAGATAACTCTACTGAGAGGAAAGCCTGCACGTCTACCTTAAACATGTTTTAAGAGCCGCAGTGCCCGGACTAATGTCCAGTACAGCTGCGTCTGCTCCTCTGCACAGAAAGTCTAGGCTGGTGCCCCATCCGTCTCTTAAAAACAACTAGCTCAGGGAACCTCAGCTTTTGGATTAATAGTCCGTTAGACTCTGAAAAATCTATTGAGGACTTGAAGAGCTTTGGTTACATAGGTTGTGTATCAATACTTATCATAATAGAATTTAAAACCAAGAAAATTAAACTATTAATTTACTGAAAAATAGCAGTAATTTCATGATATGTTAACATTTTAAAGAAAGAACTATTTTTCAAAAAATAACACAGACATAATAAGTGGCATTGTTTTACATTTTTACAAATCTCTTTAATGTGTGGCATAATAGAAAAGAGCTGGATTCTCATCCCTGCTTCTGCACCCAATCTGTTATGGTATCACCTGGCATGTAGCCTCTGGAAGCCTGCATTGTGTAACTGAGAATGACTGAAAGTAAAAAAAGGAAACAACATTAGACTTATAAAGTACTTCTGACCTTAAGGACCTTGAAAGGAAGGTGTTTTCTGATGCACTTTCAGAACTGCTGGCCTAGCACATTTCTGTCTTTTATTTTCTGTCTACAAGTCTGCAGCCTTACTTGCTCTCAGGCTCAGCTCAAATCCTACTGCAAGAACACTTGCCTAACTCTTTGTCTGAGCTCCTTTCTTCTATGCAGCATACCTTAGATTGTAAGACCACAGGGTTTTGCACTGTTTAGCTTTCATGTGTTTATGTGTCTGATTTGTAAAACTGTATGTTCCTCGAAGATTGTACCCTGGCTTATACTCTTTTTTATTCCTATGTGGCTAAGCAGAAAATACTTGCTGAACTGAACAGAGCTAGCATGTAACTAGGTTTTACTGGGGAAGTAGATAAGCTTTGCATTTTTGCCCCTCCAAAAGCCTTAGTATTAATATCAAAATTTTAATTATTTATTCATTCTTTTAATTCATTTGCATTTGTAGCCAGATGCTGAGTGAGATATTAGAGATACAGTAGTGAACGAGACAGATCTATTTCTCAGTTCCTGCCATTATTGATCTTTTGGTCCAGTAGGGGATATTGATGAATCACAATTATAATTGCTTGTTTAAATAGTGCTGTGTTGGTGTAAGTACAGGGGACTGTGGGAATACTTTGGTGTAAATCTCTAACCTAGACTGGAAGAGCCAGAAACATTTTCTTTAGAGGAAGACCTTTCTAAGCCAAGAGCTGAAAGATATCTAGAAATCAGTTAGACGAAGAGGTTATGTATTCCAAGCAGAGGAAATAGCTCATTGATGAGGGAGCTTGATATATTCAGGGAAATTTTATAGAGCTGCAAGGTTGAGTTTTGTGGTGCTGGGGAATGGTTACAGGTGAGACTCAAGAGGAATGTAGGAACAGATGTTAAAGGGCTTTTATAAATTCAGAGTGTATCCTGCAGGCAGTGAGGAACCACTACTTTTAAATGGAGATGTAGGTGATTAGTTTTGTATTTTAGAAAATTCTCTTGACTGTTATGTGGCCGGCAGATAGGCATGCCTTCGTATGGGGCAATATGGGTTTATTACATGACCAAATAAAGATTTCTAAGGCTAATGGTTATCTAGAAGTTAATGGAACGTTGAGAATAAACAGGTGAGATAATTACTTGGTTCCAAGGTAAAGGAGTCATGGGGCAGCAAGTTTTTTCCTTTTTAAAAATTAAACTTCTTTTCAGCTGTAGAAATGGGCCAATTACATTAATACTACATGACTGGGTTAGGTAATTGCATTAAGCAGTCGAGGGAGCCCCAGTGCAGGTTCCCAGAAGAATGCTTACAGCTGTGTGTATTTCACATCTGATGCTGGGATTTGGTTAAAAAAATCCCTCCACATCCTTCCCCTCAAACACATACCAGAAAACTAAAAACAACCAATAAAATCCTGATATATAACACAAAGTTGAAAAAGAGCAAGAAGACTTTCTTGTGAGACCCACCCAGAAGTACATATTATTAAAAAGTGGGTCGATATTCTCAGGAAGGCTCATTTGTCACTTTGATGGTCTTGTGAATGTCATGTAAGTATTCTACAAATAAAGAATACAGGAGTTCCTGGTGAAGTAATATTGTTGGATATTGGTTTGATTTTTGTGAACTGAACAGATGACTGACTTTCCCACATCTTTTTTCTAAAACAATAATTTTAATACTGGTGGGATACCATTTTCAAAGAGCTTACAGAGAGAATAGAATATTCTGTTAAGTTCATTGTGCTTATGCTTTTGGTGTGAAAAGACATGATTTGTGTTGGTTCTTTTGGTTGAATTAACTATAAGTTTGCTCTGTCTTTTTGAAATAAGAAAGTAAGTGGTATGTTTGGGATCTAAAACAGTGTATCTAAAGATAAATTATATTACCCTAGCCAGTGTGACTCAGCTGGTTGGAGCATCAACCAGTAAACCATTAGGTTTCAGGTTCAGTACGTGGTCAGGGCACACACCCAGGTTGAGTGTTTGATTCCTAGTCAGGTCACGTACAGAAAGGCAACCAATTGATGTTCCTCTTCTACATTGATATTCCTCTCTCTCTCTCCTTTCCTCTCTTCTCCTGTCCTCTTTCTCTAAAAGCAATGAAAAGAAAATGTCCTTGGGTGAGGAAAAAACAATAATATTGTGTCCATTTACAGTAACAATTTGAATGTAATATAATACTTTAACCTGTTTTTAAAAAGTAATACATTTTGTTTTGCTTAAAAGTGATAGTTGTTTGCCTAAGAAATATGCATTTTCAAAAGTAAGTACTAAAAAGGTTATTTCCCTGTATAAAAGGGGTTAGGGACAAAAAAATGTTGGACATTTAAAAAACAACATGTTACATGTAGGCATTTAAATCTGGGATTCATCATTCAAGTACAGAACACATAAAATTATTTGAGTGACTATTTCCTCAGTTCCCCCAAAGGTGACACCTTAACTAGTAACCTCCTGGAAACATAGGATGAAATTAATTGCATACTTGGGTGCCTAAGGTATTAGGGCTTAATTCGCTTGAGGAACCCTTTGAGAAATGCTGCTATAAACTTTAATAAAGCTATAAATACACACACCAAAGACATCCAGTACATCCTGCTTTGCTTGAGTAGTGGCTTTTTCTTTCATACCATCACTAGCATTTCATTAGTGTCTTAAATTATTGCACTTATTAACCATATCAACTTTATACAGATAGTAGATCATAATGTTTAAGTGTGTAGAGTCTGAAGCCAGACTGCCAAGTTTTGAATTTACTGTTACTAACTAGTTGATTTCATCAGCTCTCTGCATTGGAGACAAGTATCAGAGGAGATAATGCTCTCAATCACTTTCTGTGAATAAACAAACTGCCAAATATGTTTACCTTCCCTATACCAATGGGACACTCGGGATGCACCATTGTTCCCCTTCTGGTTTAACAAAAGTGATTTACAAATATTTGTACCTTTGAGAAAGTAGACATTTAATATTACTTGGCAACACATCCTCTATTGGTTGTTCTCAATTTCCTCCCATGATAAGAAAAGATGCATCGTTGTGTACTTGCTCTTTTATTTCTATAGGTTAAATTTTTGGGGGACTTTTGGCCAATTTATAAGCATGTCTTAAATTTTAATTACTGGTGTTAAACTCCCCTCCAGAAAGATTATACAAAGGTTATAGTTGACAGGAATACTTGCTTTTTCATATTTAACTTTGTTTATAGTTTTTAGGGGTTTGGGGATAATAATGAAGTTCTTAATGTCATTTTTGCCACACCCATCAATTTTTTGTGTATGTGTGTTTGCCGGGTGCTTCAACCAATTTTCTGTCTTGCAAGACCTGAGTATGCACAAAATCTTATCAGGTTAGTCAGCAGCTCTTTGAGTACTCAGATTATAGGATTAAAGGTAAACTACAGAGATATTAAAGAGCTTTAAGCATTTTATCTAGAATGCCTGAATTTTTCTCTTAATATTGTTTACCTTATGGTGTCTAGTTATTTGATCACATGAGTGCAATAACTGATGACAGTGTTGGTAATAAAAAGGTAAGACAGTAAATCCCTTTTAATAAAATAATCTTCCAACACTGAAATTCTTTCTAATTATAGGCATTCCATGGGTTCAGGTAAAACTTGAGAACAAGACAAATGATAGTCAGAATTTTGTATAATTTGTCTTTTTTGTTATTGCTGTAGCAGCTTTGTCCTTTTAATTATACCGTAATTAATTTTGAATCTGTTCTCACAGACTTACATTTAAAAGTCAACAAATAGATCCCTGCCACTTGTGTGAAGTGGCTATTTAACCATGAAATAAACTATTTTTATTGCTCTTGCCTATGGATATGTTCTTTCTGGCAGAGCTGTCCATATTTGGTGGCTCTGCTTGGAGAGCCAGGTGGTGCTGAAAAGCATCGCACAGTGAAGCGTGGATATGTGTAGGCTTGACATTTGTCATCCCTTACTGCTGAAGGGAAGAGTAAAATCTGGTTTTCCATATGTTTATGCTTTTTTTTTGCCTGCAGTTTTGTCCAGATGGTCTTATGAACATTGTTTACTTTAGGATGCTGTCCCAGATGTTTTGAAAACTGATGGAAAATGTGGTACACACATAAATAAATCATTTATGTGTTATGGTTTTAAAATGCTATTTGTTCTTATACAATTAAAATACTTATTTCTGGAAGTATTTTCCCAAGTGAATAATAAATGTATATATATAATATATTTTTATATAGCTAATATAATCTATATAGTTTAGTTCTCTTAGTCACTCTGTTTTCATGTTAATAAGCTAAAAAAATGTTATGGCAACATTTATTAAGAATGTTAACTAAAGAAAATACTTTTGAAGAGTCATATTTGTTTAGGATTGCATATACCCAAACCTGTAAGAATCTTACCCTACTTTCTTTAATGATTCTTCTCATTGTACATAAATCATAGAAGAGAAATTAGGTGGTAAAATAGCAATGGATTTATAATTTAAAAGATTATCATTATGACTATCAGCAAATTACTTAACCTGATGGAGACTGAGTTTTGTAAATGAGAAATCGAAGTAAGAACCTGTGGTAAGAGGTAGAATAATGCGTGGATTTAATGACTGTTTCATCATAAATCTCTTACAAATCACTATGAAACCATTTAGTGGCAATGGCTATAGTGAAACTTGACAATTCTAGCCTTCAGTTGCAATCTCAGCTCTAATAATAAGGAAGTGGACAGCTCTCATTTGCATCCCCAGCTAGGATCACTATGGGGCTGCTGCTTGTTTGTGTAGTGCTTCTTAAACACTGACGGTTTTTTTCTCCTCATTTGCTCGTACATTCACTTGCAAATTTGAATACTGTCTGACTTTTTATTGCTCTCTCTTTTCTGCATTCCTGGTCTCTGCACTTTGGTGACCTACTCCATTAATTGTACTACTTTTTGCTCCAAAACTCTCATATAGAGTTTAATGCTTATCACTTATTGTAATGGAGGTCAGGGGGAGAGATCTTTCTTGTTCTTCACTGTGTTAACTTGGAACTCTAGAGTTGGGAGTTAAGAACAACTCTTCAGTATGTGGACAACAGACATTCAATAACCTGTTTGCTTATTCTTTGCTTAAAGAATGAGCAAACAGGAATAAAGGGGAAAAGCAGGTAATAGGGTTTATGACACAATATTGTATCATAGGCTAAGAGAAAAGTTAAGACTTGAAAGAAAAATCTTTTCCATGCAATCAATTTGCTTAATGATAGAAACATTTTAGCAACCACCAACTCATTTTTCTCAATGAGATAAGATAGTTTCACATGTTAAAAAGAAAAGCCAAGAAAGTTTGAAAACCAGTCAATATAAAAGGAAAAACTCACGTTAGCAGTTCAGAAAATCCAATTAGAAATAAGAAATAAACTTGAGGGAAAAAACTCAGTACAGAAAATGGTTAAAGAGAAAAAAGAAGCAGATAAGCAATGGACACAAAGGCTAGCCCATGAAGATACTGATTTTGGCACAAATAATGATTTCTGGTAGGCTCTCTGGACTGTTTTTCACACAAGTAGTGTTAACCATGCCAAGTACTTTGCAAATAACAGTTTGTTTAATCCTTACAAAAAGTCTCTGAGCAAATGTGTTAATAGTCTCACTTAGATTGATACTGGAGCCCTACCTCTAGATGCCTTTGTGGGGAGGGGCAAAAGTCAAAGATGCCAAGTCAAGCTTTGTTTGAACCAATAGCATGTGCCTGACATCATTCTGCCAGTACCCAAGTCTTTCTTTATGGTGTTTGTTTCTTGCTCCTGTCCTGAGACTAGAGCTACCTCCACCCCTGGTCATCTCCCTTAATACTGTTGTACAGAAGGGCGAGGGGCCGGGAGGGCTGTCTTAACATTTCTTCTGAAGAGCTCATCAGAGACATGGAGGGCTATAAGTCTACTGTATTTTCTGTTTAATCTTGTAGGTTTTCATTGACATTGAATTTTTATAATGTATGTGCTTTCCAGCATCATACCCTTGTAGAAGAAAAAGATGGTCATAGGAGACATTCCCTAATCTCCATCAATCTGATTGGAGGGGCAAACTGCCAAACATTTAGAAGTTAATTAGCAGTACAAGGCAGCATGTCAGTATTAGATAAATAAATTATGTAATGTAATAGTAAAGGACTACATAATTTGAGGTTGAAAGGAATTGAATTTAAAAGAACATTCAGTTAAAAACCAAAAAATTTGAGAACTTGAGAATTTCCTGTCCAACTTCAAATAATAATGATTCAGAAAGTAACCTGCTGTTCAGACTGATGTTAAACATGACACTATAATTTACAAATTTGCATTAATTATACAAGTTAGTAAACCCAAAACATGCACTTATGTACTATATGCTCAGGTATTTTACCTTTTATATATAATTCTATTATTTTTTTAACTTTTTATTTGAAAATTTCAAATGCAGAAAAGTTGCAAGAATAATATGGAAAAACTGCCACTGTATGGTGATTTGCTTTTTTTTAAATTATCAATTCAGTGTCACTTTCATTTTGTTCAGTGAATGATAATCTATTTAGTGCCCTTCTTTATTTTGATATTCAAATTGCCCCGCATTGGAACAGTGGAAACCTGCTAAAAATGGCTCCTTTGTATTGTGATATACTCATTACTTTTTTGTGAGCAGTACCTTATTTTCAGGCACAATAATAATGTTATAGGCTCATTTTCCCTCTTGGCTGCCCCATGTTAAGAATCAGCCTCTTCTTCAAGAAGTCTACATTCCTTTTAGTAGGGAATGGTATGTAGGAATCATGATTTGGATCTTTTGTGCCTGTGTTTTTAATTCACTCTTTTACATTTAATTTTTTAATTCATCTGGAGTTTATTCTGCAGTGTGGTGTGAGGTGTAGATGTGTATATTAAAATGAATTAAAATTAATTGCTTTACTCAAGATGTTTATTTGTGTTTGTGTCCCTGCCCTTTAGGAATACTGATTCAGGAGAAACATCTTATTTAATTTCAAATAATGTATTTAAGTTATGTCAAATGATATATATTTAATTTTACATTTCATGTCAGTTATGTTTTTTTCTAACTTAGGTACCTTTCCCAAAATTATAAAACTTTGTGAAGAAAAATGTGAAACAGGTGAAAAAAAGAAGGAAAGAAAAGGCAGCTGTATAACATCTGTAAAGGGAATTACGAATTTAGGAAATACTTGTTTTTTTAATGCAGTTATGCAGGTAAGAGCCATCAGAAAGCTTTGTAAAATGTAAAAGATAATCTTAATTAACTTGTATTTGTTTGCATTCTTGTAGACTGTCAAATGACTGCTAAATGTTCATCTAGAAATTTCTGTTGCTACATGTTCACCTAGAAATTTTTCTTTTTGTTTGTTTTAGGCTCTTTTTAGCCATTGTCATACACACACACAAACCTTTTTCTACAGTGCGTCTTAAATGTCTTCTCTGTGCTTTATCATGGCTCTGTCAGTAATAGTGACATTTATTAAGTGTAAAATGTATTCAATTAAGTTTTTTAACTTAAAAATATTTTGCTATGCTAGATCCAATTTGAAACTTTGGGAGAGTAATTTATTCCATAAAATCAGAGACATAGTATACCTGAACCAGCAGACTTTACTTTTGTTTTCTTTTAGAACTTGGCACAGTCTTACATTCTTACTGAACTGATGAGTGAGATCAAAGAAAATGGTACAAAACTCAAGATTTTTCCTTCATCAGACTCTCAACTGGTAAGAAGGGCCACTGATGTTACTGAAATCTCTTTCCTGTTTCTCAGAACTGTCAACTGAGATGGTGGTTAGAGGGTTTGAAAAAATAATTCAGTAGTATTTTGTGAAAATTAACAATCAGATTTAAAACTCCCAAAATCATAACTTTAAGATACGTTTCAAACATAGGGGTCAAACAACACAACAATATTGAGATAGCTTTCAAACAAACAGACTAGAAATAACAAGAAGAGTTTGACTTTTGATCATAAGTAGGACTTCTGTTTTGTAGATACTGGTGGCATTTGCTTAAATATGGCATTTTTGTTCTTTAAAGATAGATCTGGTTTTAATAGTGAACATCTAAAGGTTTTTTGAAGCCTAATCTGATAATAGATTTTTAAGCTAATGAGGAGAAAAAAAGAGGCAGCCTCTGACATTCAGTGCCTACAATTAGGCCGTTATTCAAACAATCTCTTGGAATACCACCCCAGCTAGGTTCCTCTAAATCTGACAAAATTAGACAAAGCAAGCCCACTTTTCATGATTTTATCTAAATACACACAAAAAGCAGGTTACCCTATCACTCAGAAAATCCCTGATACCCTGTCTCTTGGCCTAAATGATTGAGGGCTGTTTACTAGTTGTAGCTTTATTCTCATTCTTTCCACCCCCACCCACAGATAAGGTTTATTGAGATACCTAATTATAGAGTTACCCCCGCTTTCTGACAGTATCCAAGTTTCCACTCCTCACTGAATTACCCAACTAGAGCCCAAACCCTATATTGGTTTTTTCAAACACCCTGTTATTGAGACACCACATGGCTCTCTGTGTTCTCCCTTAGTGCCATCCCACCTCGTTCAACTGCAGACGTGTTCCTGGTGGTATTTTCCTGGAGGGCATTGGCACTAGTAATATTGATTTTAGTTAGAAATTGATTTGTGTTTTAGAGGCAGAAAGAGTGCCCGTGTAGTTCATGATCTGTCTCTCAAAAACACTGAGCAAAGAAGAGTTCTAAAAATTCTTAGCCCAATGTAGTAATCTCAGATCTTTCTTCTAAGGAGGCAGTTTTGAAAGACAATATTGTATTTTGTTGTTGTCGTCAAAAAAGCAGACTATAAAGTCTTTGCCTGTTCAGCCCCTTAAAATTTTTATAGTAGATCCCAATGTCATTTTCTAAAGTGATGTGAGAAGGTGAAGACTATTTTACCGAGTGGAAGTTAATGCTTACTCGTTTGGAAAGGTTTCCCATGAAATGAGATTGAATGTTAAGTTTGATTATTTACATGTGGATCAGTGTCACAAGGTTACTATATGGCAATTAGATATTAGAGCTGATCAATCTTAGGACTTAGTTTTTTTAGGACAGAGTTGACCTGAGTTGCAGGACTATCAATGTAGAACACTGCTCTCAATAACCAATTTTACTTTGTCCTTTGTAATCTGTGTACCTTTTGTTTCTTTTTTTACCCTATCATGCTGACTTGAACCAGCAGTAACATGTTGAATAGAAGTGATGAGAGCAGATATCTTTCTCTTAATTCCCAAACTAGGGCAGAAACATTCAGTTTTTCCTATAATTAAGAATGAAGTTAACTATAGGTTTTTTGTACGTGTTCTTCATAACGTTGAGGATATTCCCTTCCATTCGTAGTTTTCTGAGAGTTTTGTCATGAATGGATGATGAATTTTGTCAGATACTTTTTTCTGCATCTGCTGAGGTTATCGTATGGTTTTCATTCCTTACGTTAATGTAGCAAATTACATTGATTAATTCTCAAACCTATCTGGTATTCATTCCTAGGACAAACCCCACTTAGTTACGGTGTATTATTATTCTTATATGTTGCTGGGTTCAACTTTTTAATATTTGTATACATCTCAGCAGTGTGCTTACTGTTAACAAACTTTTTATTAAACTGAAGTATTCGTACAGAGAAGTATATGTCATATTTGTATAGACGATGGATTTTCACAAAGTGAACACACTGAACTAAAACTAACCAACACTTTGCTTAAGGAACAGAACATTACCAGCAGCTGGAAGCCCCCTTCAGGTTACCTTCCATTCACTGCCTCCCGACCTGACAGGGATAACCCCTGACCTGGTTGCTAACAGGACAGATTAGTTCTGCCTGTTTTAATATTATATGTAAGTGAAATAATATATACTGTTTTGTATTTAGCTTCTTCCTGTCAACATGTTTGTGAGATTCATTATTGCATCATTGCATTCTTATCAGCAAACTTAGTTTTGTTTTCAAAGTTAAAATGTGCTTTTAAAACCAAGGTTATTTACTGACTTACTCTGAAAAATTTTTTACTTTGTCTAAAAATGCTTTATTTGGGAGTAGAGGATAGTATACCTTAGTGCTTGGGCTTTGAAACTGCCTTATATTTTGCATTTGACTCTTGAGGTAACCTTCAATATACTTAACGTGGCAGAAAGTGCTTCTGATATTCAAAGATTATGGAAAATTATAACCTGTCCTTTCCATGGTTTTAGCCAGATGGCGGATTTTTAGGGATAGTTAGTATGAAATATATATGTAACATGTGTTTCATGACTACATGAATGAGACAGTATATTTGATAGTTTTCCTAGAAGGTAACATACTCTAAGGTTGGAGGATTATATTTGGAATCGTTTTTTTTGTTCATTGTCCATAAAGAGAGGGAGGTTACTGGTGAAATTAATATTTTAGAAAACAAAACTCTATGGGAAAAAATTCTAAAATAAAATACATTGATTCTTTGCACAATTTAAGCTGCTTTTATCTCTTTCCTTTAAAAGAGAGAGATGCTATACTGATTTGGTGACATAATTTCCCATTCCTTACTTAATAGTAGAATATTTAGGGAAAGGAAAGGTGTGGAGTTTTGCTAATAAATGTAATTTATGATTATTTGTAAAAGGGCACAAATACCAAGTAGATGAATAATTTTACTTTTAGGAGAGTACATTAAGGGACAGTTACAAGCAACTAAAGATTGATGATTTTATTCTTAAGCTGATAGTTTTATTAAGTAAAGGGCAGATAATATGAGTATACCTGTGTTTTTGAAGATAATTCCATTTTTTAATTTTGATACATTTTATGTATGAGAGAATGAAGTTTCTTAATACAGTTGAAGCAATCGAGTTGTCATCATTTAAATAAAATATAACTGTTTGATTATAAATAATAAACGACATATTTCTGACCTAGCGTTGATTGTGTTTTCAAAGGACCCGTTAACGGTAGAACTTTCAAGCCCTGGACCGCTGACCTCAGCCTTGATCCTGTTTCTTCACAGCATGAAGGAAGCTGAAAAAGGACCGCTCTCTCCTAAAGCTCTTTTCAGCCAGCTGTGTCAGAAGTGGGTGCACCTACATGCTTCACATAAATAATCATGAGTTATAAAATACTGTTGCATTTATACTTAATATGAGTCCTTTCACTCTGACTATAACATTCCTATTTTGCCTAGAGTACCAAGAGAAAGAGTTAACATTATTTAGTTGCAGCTCTGTGCTTATGAAAATTATATCTTGTAATAATACTCTGAAGAGATGATTATTTACCCCAATTTTCTCTGTAAGGAAACAGGCTCAGAAGTCGAGTGGCTTACCTCATTTCATAGTGACAAATCCAGGGTGCAAGTAGAGGTCTGTCCTGATGCAGGAGCCCATGGTGTGCTACACCAAAGTAAGAAAATTATAGAACTGTAAAATCTAAAAGCATCATCTAACCTAGTGTCTTTCTTTTAAAAGATGAGCTTCGAGGCAGATAGAGTTTAACAGAATTTCTCAAGATATTACAGTATGTTTAAAAACAAAATCTTTGAGTGCCTGAAAATAAACACATCCATAAAGGTCCTCACTTAGCTTTAATGTATTGGTTTATTCCTTCATCTAGAAATTGAGGGTTTACATTGTTGTCAGTACTTGCTACAGTCCAGGTGCTCATCCCTTAATGTATTAAAAATGGACCTGTCGTGGAGCTCATAACCTCCTCAGTCCACAGTGAACTAAAATATGTAGAAACAAAATGCTTTAAATATAAATTGGCATTTTTGTATACCTACAACCTTTAATATTTCATTTTAATTTAAGCTTGTTATCTGTGGCATGGCATTGTATTGTTTTATTATATTTTATCTCATAGTATTGTGATAACATTAATTTCTTCTCTTTTTTTGATCTATTGTGGAAAGAATACAATGTGAACTTTACCATCTTAAACAATTTTTAAGTGTATAATACATTGTTGTTGACTGTAGGTACACTGTTGTACAGCAGATCTCTGGAGCCTATTCACCTAATTTAAGACAAAATTTATTGATTGATCTTTTACAGAAAGAGAGGGAGAGATTGAGAGATAGAGATAGAGAGAGAAACATCAATTTGTTGTTCCACTCATCTAGGCATTCGTCAGTTGATTCTTGTATGTGCCCTGACTGGGGATCGAACCCATATCTTGGTGTATCAGGATGATGCTCCAACCAACTGAGTACCCCGCCAGGGCTAGAGCTTATTCATAGTGCTTGACTGAACCTTTATGCCCACTGATTAGCAACTCCTCATTTTCACCTCTTTCCAGCCCCTCACAACCACCATTCCAATCTTTGATTCCATGAATTTGACTATTTCAGATTCCTTGTATAAGTGGAATCATGCAGTATTTGTCTTTCTGTGACTGGCTTATTTCACTGAGCATAATGTGCCATCATAAAATATAGTAAAAAGTGTAGTGTGTATATTGCATGTCTCATTTGCTTGGCAAATGCTGTTTTCTCAAAGCCTCAGGAACAACAACAACAACAACAAAAATCCCTGAAAACTTTCAGAGACATGGATACCTCAAAAAGTTAAGAATTTTTTAGGATATTAGGTATTTTAGAAATGTGTTTTTAGACTCTATCCAAAATAACTTTGTTTTATATCTTTTTTCTGGTTTTATAAGGATTTATAAATTTTTAAAAATTATTATTAAATAGGTGCTCATAGATAACTCAAACTAGTATTGTGTTTTTATTCTTTTTAAAAGTAGTTTTATATATACAGACATATAAAAATTGTCCGCAACTTGTTTGTTTTGCTTAGTATATCTTGTACACTTTTCCATATAGTACATGTGAATATAACTTACTTAACTTTACATATGTGTATACAGGGTGGGAAAAAGTAGGTTTACAGTTCTGAGTATGCAAAGCAGTTTATTCTTGTATTATTATTCATTAACTGTTGTATTATTTTCCATATGAACAACTATAAACCTAATGTTGTACAACCCTGTATATGTGAATGTGTGTATATACATCTTGTACTTGTGAGAGTTCATTTGTAGGACAAATAGAATTACTGGGTGAAACATTATTTGAAAACATTAAAAAATTGCATTTTCTTCTGCTTAGTTGTGGGAGGAACTCTGGCCTGCAGAATCCTCCCTTCCACTGTAGATGGTGAAGAAGTCGTCCAGGACACAATCTTACTGTTCTGGTGGGAAAGGGGGTGGCAATTCCCTCTAGTGGGGAACACCCTGAACCCTTCTCCCAAACGGCTTTTATTGGGAATGGTATGTGTAGTGTATACAGCATACGTGCATAGCTCATCAATCGATGTCAAAAAGGCTATTGTCATAGAAAACCAGGTATTATCTATAGATAACAATTGAAGGAACACAGAGATCTGTCATAGGTCAGGGTCTGTTAGTCGGGCTGACGTCAGAGTTTACTCCTTATGCCTTGAACTTAAACATCCGGTTTATATCACCAGGGCTATACAAAACAAAGCAGAGCAAGCTTCAAAGGATACGTTGTATTTTTTAGGCCTGATTCCCATGGGAACGCTTGGTGTTAGAGCCCAGTCATGTCTGCCACCTGTGTTTTCACTTGGTTTTCCAGGGAGACTGATTAGCCCTTTCAGGGCTTGCTTTTGCGGGGCTGCAGTCTTGGAAACCACACAGAGTGGTCCTCAACACTTTGTTATGTTTACTTTAACAAGGATTGCATATTAAGAAAAGTGATTTTTTAAAAAGTCCAATGAAGATTTAAGTCAGATATGTTGGGCCTAGTTTTGAACTCTATTCTGTTACGTGTATCTATCCTTACCCCAGTACTGCAATGTCTTAATTACTGTAGCTTCATATTAAGTCTTGATAGTGTGATTCCTCAAGCTTTTCTCTTCTTTTCTTTTTAAAACTATTTTAGGTCCTTTGCTCTTTTATATGGATTTTAGAATTAGTTTCTTATTTGGAGTTACATTAAATGTACAGCTCAGTTTGGAGAGAAGTGACATCTTAATATTGAGTCACCCAATGCATGATTATGACACATCTTTTCAGTTATTTGGGTCTTCAATTTTTCTCATCAAAGTTTTGTGGTTTTCAGCATACAAATCTTGCACATACTATGCTAGATTTCCCTTAAGATTATTCTGTGGTGTGTCAGGTACCTTAAAGAGTACAACCAAATTCTCTAGATCAAATGAAAATATAGTATACTGTAGTATTTGGGTATGTTCTTAAGTATTATCTTCTAATTTACTAATTCAGCCTTCAAATGTTTAACATTTATCCCATCTTTTGTACTCTTACATGTGGTTTTATTGTCTTATTTCTAGTATTTTTAACTGGCTATCTTATTAATATCTATTGTACATGTTCTTAGTCCGTTTTTCCAACTTTTCTTAATATGTAGGCTTTTATTGGCAGTTATGCTTGTATGTTTTTGGACATTCTGAATGTATTTATTATAACATCTTTGGAGCAGTTCTATAAAATTTATTTGGAAGTAAATTTATTTCAGCTGTTGACTTCTTTACATTGTATTTCTTTATGTGTTTGACAATTTTGCATTGTAGGGTCCTTTAGAACAGACTTTTTTTGTTTGTAGTCCTCAACCACCTTACCTCCACCTGCTATCCCCCACTTCCTCTCCTTCTTGTTTTCCCACCATTCCCGTCACCTCTTCTGCCTCATACCCCCATCCTCACTGCCTAAAAATTTAAAATGTTAAGATTGCTTCACACCTGCCCCACAAAGTGGCCTTGGAGATCCAGGTCTCTTAATGGTTCACAGTTACCTGGCTGCTACCTTGGTTTTGGGCATGTGAGAAGAGTCTGTAGAAGGCCTGAGTCAGCTGCAGGTGCCTAGACTACTTCTGTTGTGGCCTCAGGCAACCTTTGCCCAAAGGCTTCCTTTCATGCTCTTGGGAAGATCACCCATCCTTAAACAATGAGCCTGGGTCTGGCCCCTGTCTGCGGTGTGAGGACTTCAGAGTTTTCTTCACCCTTCAGCTCTGAGCCTTTTCAGGCCCAGAGCCCACAAAGACTGTTCTGGGGTTTTTTTTTTGTCTTCCTTTTTAAGTTCTGTTTTTGCTTTGTGGGTCTTTTTCTTTTTTCACTGAATCTCACTTAAGCCCTTTTTTTTGTTTTATCCTTTTGTATTTGTTATGTTTGAGTTGAGAGAGTTTTGGGATTATGAATGGACTGATTCCTTCGTCTTCTTTTTTTTGATAGTCTATTCCTGTTTTGTGAGTGTGCATACATTTTTCTCTAACAATTTGAGGGTTTTAAAAGTTCCCTCCTCTTTCCCACAGGAACACTTTTACTGAGGTACATTTCCTGTGACTGTGTAGAGTTTCTCTTATTTTGGATGGGGTGAATCTTTTCATGTATTTGGTGATTTTTTTTTAATCCTTTCAGCTTGAAGATCCCTTTTGGTATTGGTAGCCCAGAATCTTCATTAGAGATTCCATAAGTCATCATATGATTCTGCTCCCCCCCTCCCCCCGCCACCATCCTAGATAAAGGAACAAAGAGAAGAATCCAGGCTTATTAAGTGTTCTTCAGTGGTTTAGAAGGCAATACGTGCTTTGTGCCTGGTTGAGATGGAGCTATAGGCAGAGTCATGGTGGGGACAGCTCAGGACTCATGAGGACTGATTTCCTTCCTGTGTGACTGCTTTGAAAGCCATAACTGGCTCCTCCTACCTGTCCCCTGACTGGTGAGGAGCTCTGAAGGATTTCCCTGCTTCCCTCTCGAGCCTTCTTCCACTCCACTGACCTTTTCTAATACCTACAACATAAATGTAGTGTTGTGCAATTTCTGCCTTGAGTGGATTCCAGCTGTGGAGGCCCAGATAGGGTTGGAATTTGTGTCTATCTTGGTTTCTGTCCTTGCCTCTGATTTAGGAGGTGGACACCCCACCACATGCAGAAAGGGAAGCTCCTCTGGGGAGTAAATGAAAGTGTTCTCAGCATCATGCTTCTATTTGCTGCTGCTTAGCAAGACTGAGTAGTGGTAACTGAAATGATGGTTCCTGTTACAGGCTGGAGTCACTGAGTTTAGCAAGTGTTTTAGCACCAGGTCCTCACATTAGTGCATTACTGGGAGGACTGTTTGTCCTGAGATAATGAGGAATAATGCTAAAGTACTGAACTCAAGAATCAGAAGGCCTAGATTTATGTCAGTGGCACTCAGCTTGTTTTTAGTTTTCTCAAGTGTAAAATGAAGTTCATATTAATTATGAATTCCTTAATAGCATTGTTACGTATATCAAATGAGGTATGTTATATACTATACCATACCATAATGAGATCATTCTAAGTCTGTCTTCTACTACATAAAGTATTCTTAGTATTTTGTGTTATGTTAACAAATTTTTTTCTTCATCTGAGAGCAGACTTTCTAAATTTAGAACTTGTTTGCAGTTAGGCAAAAATGTTCATTTAGCCTCGGATCTTATTGCTAGAAATACTACTTTTTAAAGTTACTGAAATCAACTAAACATTTGTCACGTTAATGTCTCTATGAATAGCACCTGATTTTTTAAGTTAATGCACAGAAAACCTGTCAAATCTTCAAAATAAATAGATTCACAGAGATACCAGTTTATAGTTTTTAATATAAACATCATTTGCTTTTCTTTGGTTATTTTGAGGTAGGAATATTATAACTGGCTCAGGTTTGAATACCATTTTTTGCTTACTCTGTCACCTTGAAAATTATTTAAATAAACTCCCTGAGCACTCATATATAACTGGAGAAAATAGTGAATTCCATGCTGTTTGAGGATTGTGTGACTTTTACATATGTAAAGCTTAATGTATGTGGTTGGCATATAGTAGTTGCCTGATAAATGATAGTCATATTATTCTCAATACCCTTAAGATCCCATCCTCATTGGAACAGTAATCACATTTTGTCTTTCAACTTAGTAGAAAAAAAAGTAAATTTAATCTTTGCCTACATGTTATTTCACAGTGATTTTAAATATTAGTAATATATTGTGGATAAAATGATTGTTCCTTTTTTCCCCTTTCCTATTTTGTTTTTAAATCATAGAGCCCCTCGATTTAAAAGTTTTCAACAACAGGACAGTCAGGAGCTTCTGCATTATCTGCTGGATGCAGTGAGGACAGAAGAAACAAAGGTCAGGTTCCTTTTTTTTTTTAAAGATTTTTATTTATTTTTAGAGAGAGGGGAAGGGAGTGAGAAAGAGAGGGAGAGAAACATTGATTGGTTGCCTCTCATATGCACCCAGACTGGCAACTGAACCTGAAACCCAGTCGTGTGCCCTGAGCAGGAATTGAACTGGGATGATGCCCAACCAACAGAGCCACACTGGCCAGGGCAAAGGTCAGGTTTTTTTATGTTTATCACATATACCCTTTAAAGAGAGGGTACAGAACTGAAGGAATTAATTTCTATGGTAATTTTAGTGTGTGGTTGAGAAGTCACTTGATTTTTTCTAATTATTCTGTTTATTCTTCCCTCTCCTTTTTTTTTTGATGCTTCTATAAGATTATTTTCTTTCACTTTCTCACAACCCCTAATATCCTTTATTAGTTAATGCCCTTTGGCTTTAAATAACAGAAATCAATTTGAACTAGCTTACATAAAGAAAAGGGATCCAGTTGAAGGGGATTTAGCTGGGAAAGGAAGGTTCTCAGGAATCCAGAAAGTATTCTTGTTTGCTGTGTTTTTCTGGCTCTGTAGGCTTTCTTTATCCATCTCCCCGCAGACTGAGTAGCTTCTCGGGTTGAGTGGTAGCACATGACCACCATAGTTTACATGTTGCAGTTCCACATATGTGAAAATGAAACTGGCTATTTGTGAATCCTAATTCTAAACTCCCGGAAGAGAAACTTCGTTACCCCACGTTGATTAGGATGCAGTCAGGGGTCAGGCACTCTGGCTGGGAGACTATGGGGACTGCGTCCTGGATCAGGGAATGTTTCTCAGAAAAGAAGGAACGGTTTATGGACTGGATGGATTCCCTAAACAGTGTTTATTGTAATCCAGTCCCTTAATTGATTGTTGACTTTAATATAATATTAAACTAGTTAAATTCAGCTTTTTGGGGGGGTCCTGTACAAATAGGATACAGTTTTTTTCCGAGAAAATTCAAGATAGTACAGATGTCAAATACACAAACCATACCCTCCATTTCTCCCCTTTCTTACTTATAGCAGATATTGCTAATTATCCATATAATTATTCATGAGTCTGGATTCAGGCTCAGCATCATTCTTAACATAGCACTGTGGGCAGACCCTGTGAATCATAATTGTCATAATGGGTGAAATCCTATTTCCCTTCAAGGTGAATACATTCTTAGTCTTTGTATTAATATGTAGTAAACCAACCATGTGAAAACCAATGCTTGTGTGCTTGTGGTAGGTAGTACTATGTTACTAGTCAGGGTGGACTCTATTTTTTTTTTTTTTGATCCTACTTTGTTTGAATTGTAAACTTATAGTGTTTCTTTAGTCCTACTGACCAGTTTTCAGTGAAGAGTTAATTTCTTTGAAATTGTCTTAAAAATTAGTCACTCCCTGATATTACCCAACAGTGTACAGTCATCCCTCCGTATCTGCAGAGAATAGGTTTCAGAAGCCCCAAGGATGCTGGAATCCTTAGGTGCTCAAGACCCTTACATAAAAGTATTTGCATGTAATCTATGCACATTCTTCCACATTCTCTAAATCATCTATAAAGGTTACTTATAATATCTAATAAAATGTAAGTGCTATGCATATAGTTGTACTGTATTTAGGAAGTAACAACAGGAAAAAAGGTCTGTACGTGTCAAATGCAGAGGCAACAGCAGTAGGCCTAACTACCACTGCTATTACACTGATGTTTGTGTGTCAGCAACAGCATAACATGTTTTCCTGCCCCCCCCCTAAATATTTTCTCACAGTCATTTGAATCCACAGGTGTGGAATTCACAATACAAAGGGTTGAATGTATAGTAATAGTACCTTTCTTAATTGGCTGTTTAGTGACTTAAAGTCAACTTTTGAAGGTGTCACTCCCTTTCTACCATCTCTCTACTTTTATATATTTTGATTATGAAGCCCACCACCTTCTATTTAAATCTGTGTCTTTCTCAGCTTAGATTGTGATCTCCTCAAGGAATGATACTATATCTCATGTGCCTTGCACATAGTAGGTGCTCAGTGAATGTTTATTGACTGTGTGTCTGTGCTTAACCTTAAAATGGACAATTTTTGTCAAGAATTTGAATTGGTAAAAAAAAAGCCAGTCTTTTTTTTTTTTAAGATTTTATTTATTTATTTTTAGAGAGGGAAGGGAGGGAGGGGGGGAGAGACAGAGAGAGAGAGAGAGAGAGAGACATCAATGTGTGGTTGCTGGGAGACATGGCCTGCAACCTAGGCATGTGCCCTGACTGGGAATCGAACCTGCGATGCCTGGTTCGCAGCCCGAGCTCAATCCACTGAGCTACACCCTCCAGGGCAAAAACCAGTCTCTTAAATAAATTATACTAACTAATTTCTTGGAGACTTTGAATAGGTTGTAATTTGAATAAACTGTTAAATTGATGGGATAATATTATTTATTTTTACCTGTACTTTGTTTTTAAAAACAATCAGTTCAGTGATTTATAACTAGTTAAGTTTTAGGGACATCAGCACAGTTCCCCATGAGCTACTATTTCATCGTATTTTCTTAGCAACAAAAACATACCAAGGATGGAGACTCAAACTTAAGTCTTTCTGGTTACCAAATGATATTTCTAAATCTATACAATACTACTTATTAATGCTTGGTCTTCAGTAACCAATAATACTACTTTTTCAATTTTAAAATTTAATCATAATTATTTTACTATTTGAAACAGTATTAAATCTAATTTAATAACTCTGCTATGTTGATAATCTTGTTGAGGACACCCATAAAAGGTAGCAAGGTGGAGAGAAATGCTCTGTCTTTACATTATAAATAATAAATGTATTTTGATGCTTTTGAGCCTATAGATGATATAAGAGTTACATTAAGATTAATTCAGACTGTCAGTTGGTAGAATAACTTTTCCCCTGTGATTGACAGGAATATGTTTACCACATGGTGGTCACGTATCATTATAAATTGAGTTAAACATTTTCTCTTTACATTTTTTCTGTTATTACAAGTAAAACAAAATCTATCCCTATTTTTTTCTACTTCACTTCTATTACTTGATAGCATTCTTTGTTACAAATTAAATTATTGTTTTGTCATAGTGGTACATTGGGATTCACAGTATCTTGAAAACTTGGGCAGAGTACCAGGAAACACTGGTTTTTGAAGGCTCTTATCTTGCTTCCTGTCTTTGAGGGTTTTAGATGGTAAGGCAGAATTAAATGTTAAGTCTGTCTATCTATTCAGTCTCGTGAGCAAGGCCAGGCGGCAGGTCAGTTACAGTGCGCGCCCAGGCAGGAGCTGCATTGTCTGTCCTGGGAACTCACAGCTGCCAGCCGTATTGCTGTAGTTTATCGCTGCCGTGTGTTTTTGCATTGAAGAGAGGCTACAGCGTTATGTCTGCCACCAGAATATTTTAGTAACGATGAAAAACTACTGACCTCCTTTTGTATTGTTTCATTAAAGTCATTTTCTTATGACTCTAAAGTTCAGGACAATACCATGTTCTTACTGAATAGAGCACAAAAGAGATCATTTGTGAGTAAAATTATAAATTTTTTGTGTGCAAATAAAATCAAATTTACTATAAGAACTTCTTTTATAAGCAGTCTTTCCTCTTACAAATATATTTGCTTTACTGTTTTTCCTTTTAATTCGAGCTGTCACTAAATTAATGATGTTACATTTTTATTTTCTTCTCAAAGACATATATCACTTTAATACATTATTCAATAGGATTATTTTAAAAGCACAATATCTCAGCTAACTTAAACTGTGAGTGTTTTGCATTTTTATTTTTGAAAGAAGTTCAAGATGGAGACATGAAATAGTTGAGTGTTGATAGTGCTAGTTGATTAATGTGCTGCTGTTGTTAGCAGCTCCCTGACCAAAGTCTATCTTCTTTTTTAACCTAAATGGTTCAAAGCACAACTCTTAACAATGAGAGATGTAGATGGACCTAAACCCATTGATTTTATTCAACTTGATGAATTACCTAAAAGCCCAATAGTTTAAAAGTTAATAATTTAATCAACTTCATTGTTTTACTCATTTTTCTTTGTTTTTACTCTTTTTAAAAAGTGTGGTATCATAGCTTACATTTTAAAATGCAGTAAAGGTTCATTAAGTCATATTGAAAGTCATGTTTAAATTAACAAAATGTTCAGATTGTAGAATAAATATACAGACTTCTAAATTGAGTTAGTTACTGGTGAGTCTTTTTACAGTTATAGTAAATATTTATAGATGAACATTGGTATTTATTGGAATCTTTTATTTATGTCCATTAAATATTTCTCCTGCATGGAATTCACACCATTCTAATTTAATCAACTAGCACTATCAACACTCAACTATTTCATGTCTCCATCTTAAACTTCTTTCAAAAATAAAAATGCAAAAGAAATTCTTTTTTCATGTGTAAGTCAACTTTAGCTTAGATAACATCAGAATTATATCAATTTTCAAATGTATTGAGACTGATTGGAGAACATCTCAATATTTATCATATTTTGCCATGTATGATGCATAATTTTTGCCCAAACTTTTGAGGGAAAAATAAGGATGTGCATTATACATGGGTATAATGGTTACATACCATGGGTATAATAATAGGTATAATAATCCCATGCATAACACACACAGCATAATGTGGGTGTGTATTATACATGGCAAAATACGATAATGACTTCTGAGACACATTTTATTATTTTGATTACCTTTAGATATAAATATATTTCAGAGTGACATAGTATGAATTACTATATGTTTACATTTATACCCTCCTTTGTATATATTGAAGTTTTCGAATTTTGCATTAACTTTCAAAATATACTAGAAGAAAATAGTGAGCAGTTCTAGGAAACATGTGCTGGTCATAGGCCTGTAAATAAGTGAAATTCAGTTCCACAATTATTGGGGGCGGGTGTTAAAAACTTATGAAATAGCTCATGCATACAGAAGAATGTGTACAAATATACATACAGTTTAAAGCGTAATATAAATACCAGTAGCACTCCTTACCCCCACCTCCAGAGTTCAAAAAATAGAAAGTTATTAGTATTATAGAAGCTGTTCCTTTTCCCCCCAAGCACTTTTTTCTCATTAAAGGTAACCACTATTTTGACTTTTACAGAAATCATTGCATTCCTTTTTTTATAGTTTTGAGAACTACTGATATATGTTTACGCAGTATATTGTTTAGCTTTACAAAACTGTAGCAAGCACAAACCTATTGGCATTATTGGATGAAGCCTCCCCAAAGGAGATAAGTTGAGAGCATCTCTGGAACATAAGGTGGCTTGGCTCTCTAGAGTTTACAAGAACCCTTCCTGTGGAAGTTGATGGGCAGTCATGAATGTGTTCTGAGCCAGGTACATCAAAGTCAAGGCAACTATCAGAGGTGCAGCAGAGACCAGGTGCAGTAGCTCTGTGGTGCGAAAAGGTGAGTTGCTCTGTGATTTCTGCTCCTGGCTCCTGGCTCTCAGAAACAGGTCAAAGAAGGATGATTCTGGAGGGTAATCCCTTTATAGTCTGTCCTCAGATTAAAAGCATGGTACAGTGGCAGGGGGATCTTGGTGTTAGTACGTCTTTCTCTTAAGTCTCACTGTTGCAGTCTGGATTGGTTTCCTCCCACATTTGATGCACAGTCACCAATCTGGAATTTGTCCTAACTTGCTCCTGGCAATTCCCTTTGCCTCTCTTCTGAACTGGCCCTGATGTTGCAGTGTTGTTGTCTTTCTTGGTTTGTGCTCTCATTTGGTGGTATATATGTATATTTTTTCTTGTCTTTATTTAAAAGGTGGCATATACTGTACATTCATCTTTCTGCACTTGGTCTGTTTTCACTTGAGGTACTGTAGCAATCTCGCCTTCTCAGAAGATTGGAAGCTTGCATTTTTTTTTTTTAAGCTCAACATGTTTAACCACACTTCTGGTCAAGATGGAAGCATAGGCAAATACACCTTGCCTGCCTGCACAGAACTATGGCAAAAAATACAGCTATACTACAAAACAAATATCACCCAGAATTGTCAGAAAATTGAGCTGTGAGGAAATCCACAACCAAGGATTTAAAGAGGCTACATTCATCTAGAAGGGAGGAGGGGTAGAGATGCAGAGAGTGTGGAGAGAGACATGGAGTGGCACAGAGAGATGCCAAGACAGTCATGGGAAGTCCCACATCTATGTGTGGTAGATAAAAAATGGGAGGCATACCTCAGGACTGAGGGACCCCAGCCCCAGGGCAGACCACCCAGCCCAGGGTCCCAGTGCCAGGAAGATGAGTCCCCATAACTTCTGGCTGTAAAAACCAGTGGGGGTTGAGGCAGCAGAAGAAACTGCATCCTCTTAAGGACCTGAAACAGATTTAGGATTGATGCAGACCCCCTCTTGGATTCAGCATGAGGGCAACAGCTGGAAGGGCACCAGTGGCATATGGGGAAAAAGTGAAGTGCGAGTGGGGAGACAGCTTACTCCCAGGCGAAACTCAAGAGGCCAGGCAGAGGCATTGTCTTCTCTGCAAGTCCTCCCCCACACAGAGCAACAGAGTAGTAACATGGTTGCCCCACCTTGGTGATTACCTAAGGCTGTACCCCATGGATCTAATACTAGAAAAAAACATAGGGAGGCTGCCAAAATGAGGAGATGGAGAAATGTGGTCCAAATGAAAGAACAGAACAAAACTCCAGAGAAAGAACTAAATAAAATGGAGATAAACCAACTATCAGATGCATAGTTCAAAACACCAGTTATCAGGATGCTCCAGGAACTCACTGGGTACTTCAATCCCGTGAAAAAGACTGAGACAGAAATGAAGGTTGCATTAAGCAAAATCAAGAAAAATCCACAGGGAACCAACAGTGGAGAGGATAAAGCCAAGAATCAAGTCAACGATTTGGAATACAAGGAAGGAAAATCATTCAGTCAGAACAGCAGAAAGAAAAAAACAATTAAAAAAACAAGGATAAGCTTAGGAACCTTTGGGACATCTTTTAACGTACCAAAATCTGAATCATAGGGTTGCTAGAAGGAGATGAGGAAGAGCAGGAAATTGAAAACTTATTTGAAAAAATAATGGAAGAAAATTTCCCTAATTTGGTAAAGGAAATAGACTTCCAGGAAGTCCAGGAAGCACAGAGAGTCCCAAACAAGATGGACCCAAAGAGGACCACACCAAGACACATCATAATTAAAATGCCAAAGATTAAAAATAAAGACATAATCTTAAAAGTAGGAAGAGAAAAGCAGATAATTGCCTACAAAGGAGTTCTCATAAGACTGTTAGCTGATTTCTCAAAAGAAACTTTGTAGACTAGAAGAGATTGGCAAGATCTTCAAAATGATGTAAAGTAAGGACCTACAACGAAAATTTCTCTATCCAGCAAAGTTATTTAGAATGGAAAGGCAGATAAAATGCTTCCCAGGCGAGATAAAACTAAAGGAGTTCATCATCACCAAGCCATTATTATATGAAATGCTAAAGGAAATTATATAAGAAAAAGATCAAAAGGAATGTTAAAATGGCAGTAAATTCACAACTATCAATAATTGAATCCAAATAACAAACTAAGCAAACAAGCAGAACAGGAAAAGAATCATAGATCTGGAGATCATTTGGAGTGTTATCAGTTGGGACAGGGGTGGGAGAGAATGAGGGGAAAGGTGCTGGGATTAAGAAGCACAAATTGGTAGGTACAGAATACACAAGGGGATGTTAAGAACAGTATAAGAAATGGAGAAGCCAAAGAACTTATATGCGTGACCCATGGACATGAACTAAGGGGAGGTCGATTGCTGGAAGGAATGGGGCTACTGGGCGGAGGAGAGCAAAGGGGAACAAATTGGGACAACTGTCATAGCATAATCAATAAAATATATTTTAAAATATTTTTATAGATTAACCCTTATATGTTTTTTCCAGTGTTTTTGCCTTTATGAGCAATGCTATGGTGAATGATGCATTTATATTATTCTGCATGTGCATAGGTATATCCATGTAAGTACAGAAATGAGATTGCTGGATCAAATTGTCCTTCAAAGGCATAGTTTTCGCTTCTGTTAGCAACATACCATATAAGGGAGTCTGTTTTCCTATAACCTCAGCAAAATATTGTTTTGTCAAACTTTTTAGTTTTTGCCAATCTCTTAGGTGGAAAATGGTATCTCAGGGTAGTTTTAGTGTATATTTCTCTCTTTTCAATGAGGCTCGGTATCTTTTCATCTCTTCCTATTTTTTAGCCCATTTTTCTACTGGGTGTTAAGTCTTTGCTGATTTCTAAAAGCTTTTTGTACTAGGAGAGAATATGTTTCCAAGTTTGTCATTTGTATTTTGATTTTACTTATAATGTGGGAGCTGTTTTTTCATAAAGTTTAAGATTTTGTGTTTTTGAATTTAACAATTGTTTTATGGTGTTTGGATATTGAGAGTCGTAGTTAAAAAGGCAAAAAGGCATTCCCACTCCAAGGTTATCAAAGAGCATCCCTTGTTTTCTTTCTTTTTTTATAAGATTTTATTTATTTATTTTTAGAGAGAGGGGAAGGGAGGGAGAAAGAGAGGGAGAGAAACATCAATGTGTGGTTGCCTCTTATGTACCCCCCCACTGGGGACCTGGCTCACAACTCAGGCATGTGCCCTGACTGGGAATTGAACTAGCGATCCTTTGGTTTACAGGCCACCACTGCTCAATCCACTGAGCCACACCAGCCAGGGTCTAGTTATTTTATTTTTTTAGTTGCTATTATAAATGGGGCATATTTTTCGTATCTTTAAGTTTTTGTTTGTGTGTGAAGGCTATTGATTTTGTTATATTTTATCTTTATAATTTTTATACCTCTGAGACTTATTTTTCTATCAAATGCAATGATGAGAACTTGAATACATTGATAACTAACAGTAGTGAATAGAGAATATGAAGGCTTGGATTTTTTCTCCTACATCTATTAATATGATGTCTTATATTACCATATTGATACACTTCCTAGAATAAAAGCCTCTTGGTCAAACTGTACTGTAGGATTCATTGCATTCCTTTGTGAAATTGTTTGAGCCTGGAGCTTTTTATAAAGTGCTCTTTTAACAATGTTTTCTGCACCCACCATTCATTCCAATGGAACCTGGGAGATTTCCTGTCTTTTCTGGGGATTAATTTCCTAAAAAATTATCTAGTTTTTAAAAAATTTTCAAAGGTAATTGCATGAGAGTTCAGCAAAGTGCTCTCTCATGATTACTTCAAATATCTCTAATTTTGTTGGGTGTGATGCTAAACTTTTTTTTTAAAAGACACCCAAGGTGATGAGAAGTCAGGCACACACACGATTTATTTATTTATCTATCTATCTATGTATTTATTTATTTTTAGAGAGAGAGGAAGGGAGGGAGAAAGAGAGGGAGAGGAACATCAATGTGTGGTTGCCTCTCACATGGCCCCCACTGGGGACCTGGCCTGCCACCAAGGCATGTTCCCCGACAGGGTTCAAAGCCTGCACTCAATCCACTGAGCTACACCAGCCAGGGCTGATGTTAGACTTTTTATCCTTATCTTGATTAAAATTAGCTAGTTGGTTTATTTTTTCCCCAATCACACAATCAGCTTATCTTTACTCTCTTCTTGTACTTTTGTTTGGTGTTAATATTTTTTTCTAAACTTGTAAGTAGGCTGCTTAATTTACTTGTTTGTATTCTTTTCAACTGACGTAAATATTTAAGGCTGTGAACTTTCTTCTGAACAGTGGAGAGTATCACGGATTCTGATATGTAGTGTTTTCATTATTCTCTAGGAAGTCTGCAGTTTGAGTTTAGTTTCTCTTTAACATAATTTAACAAAATTACGTATTTTTACACCAGGAAGTCCAGCTCAAACAGTGATTTCACATTAAGACTTTCCCTAAAAAAGTATTTTAACGAATAATTAACAAACATTCCTTTCACTCCACTGTTAAAAATGTGAATTAGAGATGATTAAATTTATCCATTACTTAGGAGCATAATTACTCTGAAAGATGATTAGCTTTAATAAGTTTTTATTTTTGGAGTATGTAGTTTTAATTTACTTTAAAAGGTTTCTGTGAGGTTGGATCTTTCCTAAAACATGTGGAAGACATGTGAAAACAAACCTTGTCATTTACTAACAGCTACTAAAGACTTTAATACATGATCATTATTGACAGCTAAATTCAAATATTGGGATATTCTTGCTGTAGACATTAATTGATATTCTGGACTTTAGTTATGTATTTATGTAAACAAATACTCTATATAGAAGCCAGTTTAAGGCCTTTTTATACATTATGGTTTTCTTCATAGACAAGAAATTTCATGTGGTCTATATGTGACTTTTTGTCCTGATTAAGGAATACATCATTTTAGGGACAGAGTGGGGGAGACAGGGTAGAGGTTGGGAACGAGGAGAGGAAGGCCAGTGGAGAAAGAAGGGGAGAGGAGGGAGAGGAGGGAGAAGTTACTGTAAACCTGTAGGAATAGTGAGGCTAGGCTGCCTGCCTAAACATGGGAACTTTGACTCCAATTTCAAATTCTCCCTCAAATAAGAAACTTGTTCATTTATGCAACTTAAGGACTGGAAGAAAGTACATATTTAATTTTTAAAACATTCAGTCAATTTATTTTACCGACTAGGGAACTCACATCCAGTTACTTTGCTGTTTGAAAGTCCTTCTATTATTAAGAGGATAAGGCTCGAGTTAACTGGTATTAAAGCTGATTTTATTCAAAGGAACACCAAATACTGCTTTCAAAGAATAGATTCTTAATAAGTTCTTATTAACTTTGTGTTATAGAGAATACAAGCTGCCATTCTAAAAGCATTTAACAACCCAACAACTAAAACTGCTGATGATGAAACTAGAAAACAAGTCAAAGGTATGTTGACTCTCTCACTGTTAAGACTTTCTTCTTTAAGAAAATATCCAAAGGCTCTTCTTAGGGAAAAAGAACTGAGCATTGTGTGAATGAATGCCCTAAAGCAGTTGCCTTAAAATCAAGGTATACTTATTTCAGTGGCTGCGAGATAGTCTAGTGGGTCATAGAAGTAAAATGTTAGAACTTATCCATGTGAATTAAAAAAATAAAACTAATATCAAATATACAGATTGTATATAAGGTATTCTAAGTGAAACTTGAAAGGTTACTAAAAGTAGCAGCCTTACTTGGGAGTTCACTTTTATCGTATTGTATCATTTTGCAGTTGAGGTGTGCTTGGTTGAGTGGACTTTCCAACTGGAGAAAATGCTTAAGTGCTCCAAAGATTCCTGCAATGAGACCATGTATTGAAGAGAATACTAATAGGTCAAGCATACATGCCTGTTTTACTCCTAGTGTTAACTCTTCATCAGCCAAAATCTGAGGCAAAAATAGTGACTACCTAATCAAAGCTGATCACTTAAAACATTTAAGTGTGGGTTTATATTCTATTGTTATTAGTAATTTACCATGTCCTAAATGTATATTCTGCCTTGAGATATTAACTAATGGTATAAAGTCATTTTGGGGAGACACTCAAAAATATTATTTGTATTTCATTTATTCTCTTTTCTAACTTGTATTTTGTTACAGTGCACACTAAAGTGTGTGCTTTTGTTATGTGTGCACACTATATGTCTATAATTTAAAAACAAATATGCATTGTGATTATATATGCTGAAACCTTATATGCAGTTATGGTTCAAGATTTTTTAAAATGTAGATTTTCAAGCATGCTCTTTTGTTTTGAGATAGTGCCATCTAGTGCATGCTTAGAATAACTGCCCAGTTTTACTTTTCATTTCTTTCCAGTTTTGAAATCTTTTTTTATGGTTAATTCCTTGTATAATTTTTCTTAATGAAACATCTTAGTTTACCATAATTTCTCATAGTTATAGTTAATAAATGTTTATCGGTATATCCAGGTATGCCTGCTCTGTCATTCAGTGCTTCAAATAACATTTTTAAAAGGTAGAAAATACAATGTTTTAGAAGGTAGAGACCCCCAAAAGAGAGAAGTTTGAAACAGGAGTAAATAGATTTGTTAGTATGTTTCCCCCCACTGTTTTACTGTGGAAAATGTCAAACTTGTATTAAAGTGGAGAGAATAGAATATGAAGCCCCGTGTACCATGTACCCATCACCTCACTTACTACATCCAGTTCATGGCATGTTAGGTTTCATCTATTTTTTTCCCAACCCCAAATTATTTTGAAGCAAATCATAGGCATAATTTCCCTGAATCTACAAATATTTTTCAAAGAAAAAATTTTACATTTAAGCAGTTATGGATATAAGTGAGTTATTCATTGCCACGTTACTTCTTGACACTGTGCTGTGTCTACTTGTTTCTACTACCCTGTCATTTCCATAGTTACAGTCCTGGCCTCTGCAGCCCTAAGGGCACGCCTCCTTTCCCTTCCCTCCACCTCTAGGTCAGGCACAGAAGCTGTGAAGGATTTAATGAGAGCAGTTGAGACATATTATGAACCACGGCTATTGCTCTACTTATTTTACCTTTTAAGAGCAGTTTGTTATTTCTTGAAGACTACTGTAGTTGGTAGTCACATTTTCTCTGATAGAGTGGTAAAGGAGAAAGACATAATGTCACATGGTAAAATACATTATTAAATGTGGCACTGGACATCTGCCTTGGACTTTTTTTGAGTCAACAGATAAAGCCATGTTACATTTTAAGGTTGATGGTTGACATGAGTTTTTGTATTACAAATGTTACTTTTACAGCATATGGAAGAGAAGGTGTGAAGATGAACTTCATAGATCGGATCTTTGTTGGTGAATTAACTAGCACAGTCATGTGCGAAGAATGTGCAAATGTAGGTACTGGGAAGTTCACTTCCCCCCGGACTAGTTTACAGTCATGCTGCTTTGTTTCTTTCACATATGCTTATCGGCAGTCATTTATTTTTATTTGTGACAGATGACTACACAACAGTTTTTTAAAATTTTCTTAAAATATATCTTATACTCCTAGAAAATAAACAATTCATAATTTAAAAAAATAAATGTTATTTTATTTTTCTTCCTGAGAAACCCGTGAAGTTCTCTTAGCTTATTTGAATGTGCTCAAATGTGCTCACTACCTGTTTGAATTGAAATAAAAGAAGGGTCTGTGATGAGAATAATTATGTTATATAACTACAGGGTGGGGCAAAATAGGTTTATAATTGGTCATATGAAAATAATACAGTCATTATAATACAAGAATGAACTCTTTTGAGTGCTCACAACTGTAAACCTACTTTTGCCCCACCCTCTGTGCATTGCCTTGAAATGTAATTCTAATAGAAGTAATTCAGTGCAGTGACATAACCTAGGGTGATCTAACTTGATGGTGTTTTTAAGTTGATGACTCATATTTGAATTTAGTGTTAATTTGATGGGGTGGAATGCCAACAGTTTAAAGATGTATAAGCTTTTACAGGCTTTCTACCACTTGATAAGGAATATTTCTGAAAGCATAAGACTTAGAGTATGATAGGTTTACACTTTCATCAGATTTTATTATGAAAGATAGAGTCTTTATGCACGTTCTCCTGACCCAGATTACGGAGTGCCTTTCTACCTTCTCTCGCCTCACCCACTCAGAATTGTGTATTATATCTCCTTCCGGCCTGTCGTGTGGAAGCACAGACTATCGATGAGATATTTTTTAAATTTCTAGTATATTCAACATAGACATTGATTTCTCTCTCACAAGCTAGAGAGCATCTTTTAAAACACAATTATCCTACAGAGTCTACAAAACATAGTCAAACTTTCTGCCTTTTTTCATGGCTTTTTCATAGTTTATTTTATGTTATGGCACTAATTCCACCACAAATATGCTTCTGTCTTCATTTAATCATTATTATTAAATATAGTTTATTTTGAAGTTACTTTAAATATCACTGACATTGTGATATTGACCACATTATAAAATTCAACAGGGTTGCATTTATTGAAGTTTTGGTATATCTTGTTTTGATTATATATGTGCTGTTATACCCCATTAAATGGCTATTGGTGCCAGGAAAATTTTTTAACTTAAAATTTTAAGTGGCCTGGGAAGTCTTAGTTGTTTAAGCCTTTACAAAACTATATTGTCTATGTTAGAATTCTACCTGTAGTTCTCAATACGTTTTCTTTTTAAGGTCTCCACAGTGAAAGATCCTTTTATTGATATTTCACTTCCTATAATAGAAGAAAGGGTAAGGAGAAAAAAACTTAATAAGACTTTTGTGAAGGGCATTTATTTATTTGTATATTTAGACATTTGTTGAGTATATTATCAGATATCTGAGTCATTTTTTATATACATTAGTTAACTTTGTATGGTATAATATTGGGGTTTGTATATGTATGTATAAAGTATGATAAAGTTATTCTCAAGAAATTTAAATCCTTATGCTTTATATCTTGAGGATTAGTGTTAGAAAAATTATATTTCAAATGAAAAATTTTTAAAAATAGGTTATATCAGAATTTATTTCCTAAAGAAGTTTTGTGTTATGTACATGGCATCCACATAGGTTTCAAAACCTGTACTTTTGGGAAGAACGAGTAACTATAGAAGTTTACAGAAGACAGATAATGTTCAGTACAGTGGTATTATTACTATAGAAAACATTCATCAGCGCAGCACTACCAGAAAGCATTCCTCATCTAAAGATGATGTAAGAGTACATGTATTTGTGAGTTTGTAAAATATGTATTTGTGACATATGTATAAGATTATATGTATTTGTATATGCATATAATATGTATTATATGTACATGTATTTTGCTTTTTAAAACTTCTTATTATGAAAAATTTCAAAACTATACGGAAGTAGAGAAAATAGTACAATGAACTCCCATATACCTGTTTCTCAGCTTCATAGTTGTCAGCTCTCGACTAATCAATCGTGTTTTAACCTGCATCTCACCTTCTCCCTCTCCACACCCCAGATTATTTTGGAATAAATCCCAAGTACATCATATACTTTGATGTGTATCTCTAAAATATGCTCTTTAATTTTTTTTAAATAATCCTCACCATGGACACATTTTATTTATTTTTTTTAGAGAGAGAGGAAGGGGGTGGGGAGAGAGAGAAAAACATGGATGTGAGAGAGATACATCCATTGGTTATCTCCTGTACGCACCTGGCTGGGGATCGAACCCAAAGACTTTTGGTGCACAGGATGATGCTCCAACCAACTGAGCCACCTGGCCAGGGTAAAAAGATAAATGCTCATTTAAAATACATGACCATGGTACCATTATCATACCTAAATATATTATTAACTTTGTAATTGTGCCAATATTCAGTCATTATTTAAATTTCTACAGTTGTCTCATAAATACTTTTTGTTTTTGCTTTTTAAAGTGTATTTGAATTCATTATCTAAAAAAGAGCTATAGAATGTAGTTGGTTGCCATGTCTCTTAAATCTTTTAATCCCCCCCTTTTTTCTTTTGCAATTTATTTGTTGAAGAAATCAGGTCTTTTTTTTCAAGTCAGTTTCTCACATTCTCATTTCCACAGTAATTCATTTTGCTGTTGCATTCACATGTTAACAGGTGCCTGTTTATCTCCTTGGTTTTGTCTGCAAGGCAGTCAGATAGAGAGGCCCAACTAGGTTCAGGTTTGATGATTTAATTTTTTTTTTTTTGCTTTTATTTTTTTATTTTTTTTTATTTTATTTTTTTATTTAAATGAATGTTCAAGTACAGTTTTCACCCCCTTACTCCCATTCAAGTCCTCCCATCCCCCCACCTCCCTGATGATTTAATTTTTGACAAGAAAACTTTTAAGTGGCAGTATATGCTTCTCTCGAGGAGGGGCATGCCACATTCGATGTCTCTTTCTGTGCTGTCACCAGCCATTGATGTCTGTCCTATGTGCTCATTATTATTATTCACTAGGGACATACCTGGTTGTTGAATTATCCCATATGAATTTAAAGAAATAAATTTGAATTTTCACTTTAAAAAACTTTAAGTGAATTTTCACTTAATAAAGTGAATTTTCACTTTAAAAAGTTTTTATTAAAAAACTTTTTTAGATACTATTATTTGTACTTACTTGGCAAATTGATATATTACCAGATCCAATTTACTATGTAAAAGGGTTTTTAAGTGGCGAGACTACAGAGATTATGCAAAGATTTGCACTTGAAACGCCTCCCTCACAGCACTGTTCCACAAAAGTTGTGTTCTCTCTGCAAATGGGTAACAACTGTTGTTGGTTTCTTGTGTAAAGGTTTATTTTTAAGTTAGAACTATTTGTTATATATCTCCTACTGGTTATAGTTTATGTAGATTTAGGAAGTGGGTTTTAGAAGTACTAAAAATAGTATTTATTTAATAATTGTGGAACATTTTAAGTAAGACTTACTGGCATTTATTTTCAGTAAGGCCACAAGATTCTTTCCTCTAAAAACTCTGTCAACTTACAGCATCAACTAATTCATGGCAGAAAACGTACAAGGAAATTGCCATCCGGAGAAGATAAAGCTGTTGTCCTATGCCGGAAAAACGGAAACTCTGAAGTGAACAGGGATTCTTCAGTGTTCATGAGCATCATGAACACTGGGTCACCTCTGACTGAAAACCCTACCGACGGCAGTGCAAAAGAAGCCAGCCATTCAGAAAGTAGTGTTGATGCTGACAGTGAGGCTTCGGAATCTGAAAGTGCTTCTAAGAAGACCCTGTTGCCAAGATCCAGTAGTGGCTGCTCTGTGCATACAAATGGGAATCACGGTCCCTCAGCAAGCGAGACACCCCCCAAGGAGACCGACAGTGGTGATGAGGGAGTGGCTGACGCTATTTCTGAACTTCATTTAAGCAGCACTGTAACTGGAGATAGAGATTTTGATGAGGAAAATCAGCCACTGAATCTTGCAAATAATTTATATTTTTCAGAGGGGAGGCCTATGATGTCTCCCAGCCCCCAAAATGCTTTTCAGACCCTTTCTCAGAGCTATGTGACTACTTCTAAAGAATGTTCAGTTCAGTCTTGTCTCTACCAGTTTACATCCATGGAATTATTAATGGGGAATAACAAGCTTCTGTGTGAGAACTGTACTGAAAAGAAACAGAAGTGCCAAAGGGAAACCAGTTCTGCAGGTGAGTGTTTAGCTTTTTTTTTTTTTTTTTTTTTTTTTTTTTTTTTTTTTGTATTCATGGATTATCTGATAGTGACTAGTTAGCATTAGATCCCAAAGAGAGGAAGCTAAGCATCTTGTCTGTAAACTTGGGCTGCTTAGAGGTGGAGATTGCCTTCTTTGTATACCTGTTTGTAAATCAGCACTGAAGACACTGACTGAAGACACGGACTGGGCAAAATAAATGGTCAATAGAATTTTGTTGAAATTAATTGGAGAGCAGGAAGTATCCATCTCTGCCCTGAAAATGCAAATCCACATAATTTTATCTCAGGGGACCAGCTATCTCAGATCTTCTCAGAAGAAATTTTCCTAAAACTTAAAATTTTATCATTAGTGAGATTAATGATGAGATTAATGTGCTTCACAAATTTCAATCTAGTATTAAGTCATAATAAGATATACATTTGAAGGTTTTAAATAATTGTATATTATCAAGCTAGCAACATATTGACTAGAAAAAAATGGAAAAAAGGGGACTTGTTGAGTAAGAAATTTTCAGTGCACCTCTAGCCTTGATTAAATGGAGAGAATACTCAGCTACCTAGTGACTAGTTTTTCAAAATACAGATTTTATTATCATTCAGGGATGCTGAGGTCAACAAATCGGGATACAGCTGCCACTGAAGATAGTTTGTTACTTAGAGTTCCCAAAAAGAGGTGCATATGGGAAGGCACCAGGGTTGATCAGGAGCAGAGGCAACCAGAGGGGAAACTAGGACAAGAGCCTTTATTGTGGTCCTTCCAAGGGAAGGACTGGGCAAAGCAAGGCGGACAGGTTTCAGACTGACTAATTTTGGATAATTCCAATGGCCTCTGGGCTATAGGGGCTGTCTGTAGTTGTCTGGTACCATGATTAACATGTGATTAGAGCAGGTGGGTAGTGGCCTAGAGTTTAAGACCTCAATAAAGAAGGTAGATGGGATATGGATTTTGGATTGGTTGGTTTGCCTATGAAGGTGCACTTAAGTTGTCAATCATCAGAACAAAGACATGCTTAATAAACTAGTGATTAAGGAAGTGTCTAAATCAGAGAAGAAATACCAATTTATATTAATCCAAGTTAAATATATAATTGGTACATTCAGATCCTATCATGTCCTTTCTAACAACCTCTTCCTGAAATCCTCCATGGTTTCCATGATACAAGCTCTCCCTTCACTGCAATAAATACTGAGCCAGTTTCATCAACTACAGGTGTGTTTCTGGTGGTCTTTGGCTAGAGAGCATTGTCCCAGGTCACTACTAGTCCATCTCCTTTCCAGCTTCCAAAGTTGTGTTGCAAGTGTCACTGCACCTGTCCTTTGTGTGTGTTGTGTGCACCTTAAGAAAAAACTTTCAGTTTAGTGGTTTTGAAAAGAGTAGAAGTACCCTGTAACCAGAAGTCTAATTTCTTTTTTAAAAATTTTATTTATTTATTTATTTTTAGAGAGAGGGGAACAAGAAAGAGAGGGAGAGAAACATCAATGTGTGGTTGCCTCTAGCATGCCCCCTACTGGGGACCTGGTCCTCAACCCAGGCATGTGCCCTGATTGGGAATCAAACCCATGATCCTTTGGTTTACAGGCCCACTCCCAATCCACTGAGCTACGTCAGCCAGGGTCAATTTCTTTTTTATTTCCTTTTTAAAAAAATCTAGTTTACTGAATTTGCACATAATAGAATTCATATATAGTATATAATTTGTATTCTATAAAATTCATGTGTACAGTTTAATAAGTTTTGCTAACATATACAGTCCTGTAACTACCATCAAAATATAGAACATTTCCATTGCCCCAAAATGTTTCCTTGTGTCCCTTTGTAGTTAATCCCCTCTCCCATCGCCTAGTCCCTACACTTACTAATCTGATTCTCTTCCCTATAGTTTTGCCTTCTCCAGCATATCATGTAAATGGAATCATATAATACATAGTCTTTTGTCTCTGGCTTCTTTGCCACTTAGCATAATGTCTTTGGATTCACTCATACTGTTACATATATCAATAGTTCGTTCTAATTTCTTTTTTAATATTATAAAAATGTGACATGGTGCTTCTGTATAAATGTTGACTATATTATATGGTAGATAAAATGTAACCTTACAAATAAATTCATTACATTTTATGCAGAAAAGAAAGCAGAGGGGATTTATACTAATGCCAGGAAGCAGTTGCTCATTTCTGCTGTTCCAGTTATCCTAATACTCCATCTTAAAAGATTCCATCAGGTAAAAGTCCCTTTAGTAACACTATTGTAGTTTTCATCAGATGTTTTGTAGAGCCCTAAGTCTTATAAAATACTGTCAAAGATTAGGCACTAATTTATTGAATTTAAAAATTTGTCATATGGAATTTACTACTTTTCAGCCATAATAGTTTACAAGACTTTTCTAATTAAAATCATTTCATTCACAATGGTTGAAGATTTGGGTGGTAGGAACCCAAGTGGTGGGTGTTTGTTAGTGTGTGTCAATGGAAAATAAGAATTCTTAAGAACCCTTAACAAAAATAAAAGAATGCTTAGAAGTAGGGGAATAGCAAAGTGCACATAGCTTTCTATGCTCTCCTGATCCCAGTGGGGGCCTGTGAGGGCATGGTGTGGTCAGCCAGAGCTGGGTGGGAAAAGGACTGCAGGGCAGGCTTCTTCCCTGTATGATTCTGCAGTGGGAGGGGACTGAAATATTTTTAACATATCAGGTTTTTCTCTATTTTTTTTATATTTTTAATTCAATGCATTATCTCACCTTTTTTATTTTGCATTTGATAAAATGATTTTAACATTTCTCTGGAAGAATGAAATAATTAAACACATTAAAACATTTTTGCAAAAATTAGAAGGGAAATTTTTAGAATACCTGTTTTAAAATAAAACTCTAATCAGTAAAACAGTGTGGTCAGAATTGTCAAGTAAAACATGAAGTAGAATTTAAAGCTCTTTTGTTATGATAAAGAAGTCATCTGAAATCAGTTGGGAAGGAGGCTGTATTATTCAGTAAAGGACTTAGGGAAGAAAAATAACAGTTGGAGGAAATGAAAGTTTATAGCTACCCTCTGTACTATACACCAAAACTATCTTCAGATAAACTTTTTTAATTGTATGAAGCAAATTACCAAAAACATACAAAGGGAACTAATCAATATTTCTCTCTCACGTCAATGTTTCTCTCCCTCTTTCTCTTACCCACTTTCTCTAAAATCAATAAGCATGTCTTCAGATGCAGATAAAAATAATAAAACTAAATAAAAATATATACTTAAAATTACTTCAAAAAAGAAAAGATAAAGAGATTTGTCTTCTATAAAACCCCTTTACAAAGTCTCTCCTATTATGGGGTAGTTTCTGAACCACAAAATAATATCTGAGGAGAGGACACAGTAGCCTGCAAGGTTCTTAGACAGTGCTGGTATTGGATACTTATAGAGGTCACCTGATGAGAAAAAACAAGGAAAGCAAATTGAACACAGACTAAATAATTACTCCTAAGGTACGACCTCATAATTTCATGTCAGATATTATGTTAAGCCCTCTAAATATCACTTGAAGAAACAAATAAGTGGGTATATTTTAGTCAAAAATAAGCTTTTTTTTTCCTTTAAAGAAAGGTAAGAACAAGGCAACAGATTCACAGTAAAATTATGTCCTTGAAGTAAGTCGTGAAAGCTTTGCATGAAGGTCACATCTATTAGTTTTTGTCTACTCAAATAATTCAGATTAAGGATCTTCTGATTCCAGTGGAGTTGCTATTTGTGGGTTTCCTACTCAATACCTTTGGCAGTCTATCAGCTAGTTTTTAACTATTATTAAATAATGCAAAGTATACATTTTTCAAGTTCTGGCCTTGGAAATTAAAAATAGAGAAAGAAGTAGAGCTTATTTAAGAATATGAAGGTTCATTTTTTAAAAAAGATTTTATTAATTTACTTTTGGAGGGAGGGGAAGGGAGGGAGAAAGAAGGAAAGAGAGAAACATTGATATGCAAGAGAAACATCAATCAGTTGCCTCTTGCATGCCCCAGACCACCATGAACCTGGCCCACCACCCAGGCATGTGTCCTGACCAGGAACTGAACCAGTGACCTTTCAGTTTGTGGGACAACACCCAACCCACTGAGCCACACCAGTCAGGGCAAGGTTCATTTTGATTTATCTTTCGGACTATGAGACTCACCCCCCCCCCACCAATTTGGGAGGAAAATGCAGTGGTGACCCTGCCCCTGCCTCCTATGACCCTGCTCCACCATTGCCCCACCCCCCAAAGCGAGCCAGATAAGCTACATTCAGACTATAAAACGCACCCACTTTTCTCCCAAATTTGGGGGGAATGAGTCTTGTAGTCCAAAAAATACGGTATATAATATATAACATTTACTTTTATTGATAAAATGATTTGAGTATTCAAATTCTGGCTTTTTGTTTTAATAAATGAATATCACTGAATTTTAGAACTGAGAAGGATCTAATCTAATCCATTTATACGCATTTTCTGCCTTGATCTAGATGAGGTGCTATGTAGGCATTGGGTGTTGACCAACTATCGAGTCAGGCCTAGGCCACCAGGCCCGGATTCCAGTTGAATATCTTTTTATGACGGCATATGTGTCAGCACCTTAGCTTTTACTACATTGAATTTATTTTTCCCTAAGTGTTGAGAGCCACAGTGAAAGTCATTATTCCCATATTGTTTGTGGTAAAAATGCACATGTAAACAAATGATATTTGCTGTAACAGTTTATGGAACCTAATTAAAAACTTAAGTCATATATTAGTTTTGGACTATTCATTAATCATGTTTTTATATCTATGAAAAAACCTAACTTCTAGGATTCCTCTTTTAGTTTTAATTAACAAATGATGATTTAGATTGGGTTTGTTAGATTAAAAAAATATTTTTTTTGGTCTTTCTTAGGCTGGATTGAGTCTTCGTAAGGTAAACAGACATGTAGATTTTCCACTGATGCTTGATTTAGCACCATTCTGTTCTGCTACTTGTAAGGTATAGTATATTATTAAAATACTTAATTGACTTGCAAATAATATGCTTATAGTACACTATGATTGTTTGTTATGCCATGCTTTTCTTTGTGCAAAAAATAAGCTCCTCTGAATGGGAATTTTATAGTTAGTGAAGGTAAATCACTAAAATGTGGAACATTTAACACACTGAGTATGACTTTTGTCTTTTGGGAGATAGATTAAGGGAAAGTCAAAAAAGATGCATAAAGCGTGAGACCTAGGGGTCATGAAGATTAAAGCCGCTTGTAAATACTACTAGAAGCAGACCACTGCTGGGAAAAGTAAGCAGATTTTGTGACCTCTTCTGCTCCTTGTGGATGATACACTTACATGGCAATAGTTTTAGCATTTGTGGAGTTCTTTATCTTTTGCAAATCAGTAAACTAATACATTGTTCTTTACGCCATTTCAGGTACACTATTGAGAATAGTGTACTTGTCAGATGAGTATGGTACTTTGAAATTACTAAAACTTTAAAAATTAGATATAGAAAGCAGACTGGTTTATAATTGCTTGTACTTACATATTGGAACTGTGCCAGTGAAATAGATGACTTTGACTTCCGAGGGAACCAAACAGTTCTAGGCAACACCTGATCCTGTTCCTGATTGCTGGTTAGCAGTCCAGGCATTGTGGCATGTAGGCTTACTGAATTTAATATTTTTAATATAGTAATCAATCAAAACAAAAATATCTTAAATGCAATTTTTTGGTGAATCTAGTTCATGTGTGGAATACAGCACTATCTGTCAATTATTAACATTAAGGTTCATAGAATTTGATAGTGTGGTAAATAAAATGAAACTTAACAAGCTCTATATTAAATTTATCAAAAATTGTTTAAAAGTACCTATTTTAGAGAATTTCCAACATACACAAAAGTGCACAGAACTGTACAATGAACCTCCAGCACCCACCACCTGGCCCTAAAACCTCAGATACATTGCCAGTCCTGCCCCATCCACATGCTCGTGTACCTATTCCTCCTATATTATCACTGTCACTGTCACTATCACTATCACTATAATTGTCACTATTTTAATCTTCACCCAGGGATATGTTTATTGATTTTAGAGAGAGGAAGGGAGAAACATGAATGTGAGAAAGAAATATCAATCAGTTGCCTTCCTGTACAAGCCCCCAACTGGGGATCAAATGGGCAACCTATGTATGTGTCCTGACCAGGAATCAAACCCGTTTGATGTACAAGGATGATGCTCTAACCATCTGAGCAACCCTGCCAGGGCTGAAGCATCATTTCATTCATAATATTTCACTATGTATTTCTAAAAGATAAGGATCACTCCTCACATTTTTACATAACCACAATACTACTCTCACACTAAAGCAAATAGACAATTTAAATATCACATCATTTGGTGTATATATTTCTTTTTTTTTTTTAAGATTTTATTTATTTATTTTTAGAGAGGGAAGGGAGAGGGAGAGAGAGAGAGAGAAACATCAATGTGCGGTTGCTGGGGGACATGGCCTGCAACCTAGGCATGTGCCCTGACTGGGAATCGAACCTGCGATGCCTGGTTCGCAGCCCGCGCTCAAACCACTGAGCTATGCCAGCCAGGGCTATATATTTCTAATTATATCATAAATGAATTAATATCCAAAGAAGAACTATACATTGTAATTGGATAATGTCTTTTAGTCTCTTTTAATATACAGTTACCCTCTCCCTTCTCTCTCCCCTTCAATTCCCTCCTTGCAAATTATTTGTTGAAGAAACTGGGCCATCTTTACAGTAGTTTTCCCTAATTTAGATTTTGATAATTATTCCTCTGTCCTCTTTATTTACTATAAATAGGTAGCTGGATAGTTGGATCTGGAAAGGCTTGATCAGATTTAGGTTTGATGTTCCTTATTTATTTTATAATTTTTTTCTGGCAAGGCTATTTCATAGGGAGTGTTTATCAGGTGGCACAGAATGCCAGTTATGTTTTTATAATAGCAACCGATGATGCAATGTCATATTCAGGAGTTCATTAAGAATTACAGAATGGTAGCCCTGGCTGGCGTAGCTCAGTGGATTGAGCACGGACTGCGAACCAAAGCATCGCAGGTTTGATTCCCAGTCAGGGCACATGCCTGGGTTGCAGGCCACGGCCCCCAGCAACCGCACATAGATCTCTCTCTCTCTCTCTCCCTCCTCTTCTCTCTCTCTCTCTCCCCCTTCCTTCCCTCTCTAAAAATAAATAAATAAAATCTTTTAATAAAAAAAAGAATTACAGAATGGTGATATTCTAATTCTGTCATTCCTTCTTAATTTATTAGCTAGAAAACTACTATATAAAAAGATACTCTTTTCATCTGTTTAGTTATCTTATGGTATAGTTCTTATTGAAGACAGAGGATAACCCTGGCTGGTGTGGCTCAGTGGATTGAGTGCTGGCCTGTGAACCAAAAGGTTGCCAGTTCGATTCCAGTCTGGGCACATGCCTGGGTTGTGGGCCAGATCCTCAGTTGGGGGCATGCGAGAGACAACTAATCAATGTATCCCTTACACACTGATGTTTCTCTCCCTCTCTTCCTCCCTTCCCCTCTCTAGAAAATATAAATAAATAAATAAATAAAATAAAAAGAAAGAAAGAAAAGAGAGGGTAAATGCTCAATTCCTTCCCTACCCTCCTTTTAAATCAGTTTGCAGAATAATGAATTGGTTCACTAGCATCCTTGAACTGTGACTAATTAATTTATGATTATTAATTCATGGATTTAAATACATTAGATATGTTTCAATGTACTATGCTCTTCTTTTTATTCATGCACTGGTATATTTGTCTAATGGATCTATATTGTGGGCTACTGAAAGCCTCTTAGGTTGGCTTCTGGGTTTTTTGACCTGACTGACCTCTCTGAATGATTATGCCACCAACTGGACATATTCTTCAGTTGCTAAATTATTTGAATTTTTATTTTAAATAATATTTATTTTTATTTTTAATTTAATTCAATTTAAATTATTGAAAAGTTTTAGGGGCTTTTTCAATTTAAATGATTCAAATGTTGTTTAATAATTGTATAAAATATTTACAAAGTTTCAAAGTCAAATGTATCAAATGTACAAAGCAAGTTTAATTCAAACAAGTGTAGCTTTTCTCCATGTTCATTCCACCTGTTTCTTCCCTCCTTTTATAGATAAACATTGTTTTAAAAATCATGGTTTATTCTTCTACTAGTTTTTAAAAAATATATAAGCAGATAGGTATGTGTATATGGATCTCCCCTTATAAATAATCATAGCTTACAATATGTATCTTTTCTTCCTGCTTTTTTCTTACCATTATATCCTGAAGATTATTTCAAAGCAGTATCTAGAGACAGCCTGCACTCCATTTTTCAAGCAGTATGATACTCTGTTGTATGGATGCATCACAGTTTATTCAACTAGTCTTCAATTTATGGACATTTGAGCCTATTCTAATTTTTTGACAGTACAAACAATTGTGCAATTAGTAGTGTGGTGCATATCTCTTTTCATTTTGCTAATGTACCTATGAGATAGAATCCTAGAAATAGTATTGATAAGTCTAAGAGTAATACATATATAATTTCGCTTATATATGTATTACTCTTAGACTTTATATTCCAGCATAGGGAATGCACCACTTTTGCAGTTTGTACCCTTTTGCATTCCCACCCCTGATGTGTGTGAATGCCTTTTTCCCTCAGCCCATCAACAGAGGATGTTGTCAAGCATTTGCATTTTGCCAGGCTAATATGTATGGAAAAATTTTAATAAGTTATTCTCTTATGTTAAGTAAAATGTGCATTTGACTTAATTTTCCTTACAATAATATTTCACTATATATTACTTTTTTGTCTAAAGAATGTACATATGGGAGAGGAAGTTCTCTATGGCCTGTATGGCATAGTAGAACATAGTGGCTCAATGAGAGGAGGTCACTACACTGCATACGTGAAAGTGAGAACACCGTCCAGGAAATTATGGGAACATATCACTGGAAAGAAAAGTGTACCTGGTATGTTATCCTAAGTTTATTTTATTCTTTTTTTTTTTAACATATCCTCAGGAGAAGAGGGTTTTTTTTGTTTGTTTGTTTGTTTAAGATTTTATTTATTTATTTTTAGAGAGGGAAGGGAGGGAGAAAGAGAGAGAGAGAGAGAGAAACATCAATGTGCGGTTGCTGGGGGACCTGGCCTGCAACCTAGGCATGTGCCCTGACTGGGAATCGAACCTGTGATGCCTGGTTCGCAGCCCGAGCTCAATCCACTGAGCTACATCAGCCAGGGCAGTTTATTTTATTCTTAAAAAACAAATGAATTTATTCTTCCTTTTCTGGAAGAGGTAAGCTATTTCATGGATAACTCAAGTGCATTCACTTTGTTTATGTTAAGTGAATAATATGTTTAAGAGTACTAGATAATCTTAAATATAAGACTGTAGCCTGGTAGGTGACGTGAAGTGACACAGTTTTTCAGGGTGTTAAGTCATCATGTGTTGCAGTGCCAGTGGCATTTTATTTAACAAAAGTTTTCAAAGACATATCAGAAGCCCTGGCTGGTATAGCTCAATGGATTGAGCGCAGGCCTTCGAACCAAAGCATTGCTGGTTTGATTCCCAGTTGGGGCACATACCTGGGTTGCAGACCATGTCCCCAGCAGTAGGTGTGCAAGAGGCAACCACACATTGATGTTTCACTTCCCCTCTTTGTCCCTGTCTTTCCCTCTCTCTAAAAATAAATAAATAAAATCTCTTAAAAAAAGACATATCAGGACCTCAGAATAGAGTTGAAATTGAAAGTTTGCTGACTTTGCTTATAGATCTAACTAACTAACTTTTTTTGTTCTGTTTTAGTGAAAATGATTTTCCTCAAACAATACATATTCACAAGGCTATCTAATATTTCACTAGACTTTTAAAGTAAAATGATAGTAATGTCAATGCTTTGAAAGAGTTAGTTCTTTTTAGAAGAAACAGGAAGAAACAGACATGTGGTAAGATCAAGCATTAGATAAATGTAGTTTGTGGTGAATATGTTGTTGCTTATAATGTAGAGTAAGAACACAACTTATTGTAGAATGATGCTTTTGTTTTGTTTTTTTAGGTTTGAAAGAACCGCAGACTGAATTGGCAGGCCAGTGGGTCCATGTCAGTGACACTTACGTGCAAGTGGTTCCAGAATCAAGAGCACTTAGTGCACAAGCATACCTTCTTTTTTATGAGAGAATATTTTAATTATTTGTTAATTGTTGAGGGTAATGATTATTTTGATCACTTTTATTTAAATGCTGCAATGATAACCATAATACGCAATGTGCCTTTGTAGTCTCTTCTCTTCTGTAGGAATAGCATGCCCCTCAAATGCTCCTGAGCATTTTTACCTTTTTGGTGAATCCTCTTAAAGTAAATTAAATTTAGTCAATGCTTCCAAATATATATTTTTAAAATAAATGTAAACACATGTTTAAAACATTGTTTGTCCTGGAACAAAAGTAGAATTTACAGTAGTAGAGGAAATGCCTTTATGATGTGGATTATTATTATAAGCATTTAGAAGTGATGTTGGCTAAGTCAGATCCTTGCGTAAGCAGTGTTACCCAAATATGAGTCACATGCCACCTTTCTGATATATATGTATCTACCATGCCATTATTTACTTAAAATTTTTTGCCTTATTTTTAGCTTTACTTTTTTTAACCATAGCCCTATTTTGAGCATATTTCACATTTTATGTGCTAGTTGTATTTTTTATAATAAACCTTAAAGTAATATGTAACTATTAAAGACAAATTGTTCATTCATGTAGCAATTCACTTAAAATCATCTCAGGACTATCCGGTGGTATATGTATGCTGTCGTGTGGGGAACATTGTTATCACATGTCCTTGCACAACTGGCACGGTGACTTTGTCTTGTTTTGTATGATTCAGCCATATAAAAAGGTATCAATATAACTTTAGTCATATGGATTTACAAATAATATATTGATTAGCTTAGCTTTGAAGTTTTGAGACATAGCAAAATACATGTAACCTATTCATGGTAGAGTTGAGGATAATTTGCAAATAATTAACCAAGGTCAAACTATAATTATAGATAATTCTAACATGCAGAATTGATAAGTATAAGTTGTTAATCCATATGAAACCGTAGAATAACTTTGAAATATAAATTACCAAATTAAATTTGTTAATGATAGACGATTGTAGTCTTCTTATATTTAACAAGGAAGTCTAATACATTTTTAGTGCTGTAAATCAGGGTTTTAGGGTTTTGCAACCCCTTGGTATTCAATAAGCATCATAAGTTCACGTGAGTTTAGCTTTTATTTTAATGGGGCATGAAGTTGGCATTTGTGATTTTCTTTTTAAATAAATAATAGCAAAGGTATGATGGTTTAAAAAAAGATATGATGGTTTTTCCTCTAGAATGCAGATTATTAAGCTGTTAAAGAGCTTGGCAGGGAAACATTACTATTACTTGGGCTTAAATTTTAAAAATAATTGCTACCTTGGTATCACTTCACTGAATCAAAGCATCCTAATCATTAGTACCAGTGAAGATACTACATACAGGCAGGTGCTGGGTTAAATGCTTAGTTCTAGTTAACTCTTCTCTTGAGAAGGAAGGATATGAATAGAGGCTGGAGATAACTACGAAAGTATTTAACCAAGACCAGTTATACATAACATTATCAAGGTTACTAGTGCTGCCTTTTGATACATGGATGAATGGAATTGTGATTATTGTTAAAGATTGTAATAATATACAACGTGAAAAACTGAAAAGTGTCTATTTTTAAGCTGTTACAATTTCAGTAGTAGTAATTTTCTTGATTTTTAACAGTGAAATGATGGAGAAATATTATACATTAATCTGCAAACTCAGGTTGTTTGTCCTATAAAAGGTGGTTTAAATAATGTTTAAATTAGTATCTCTGTTGAATTGTAATTCATTAACATTGAAGATTTCAGTTCCAGAGTAGTGATTTTTTTTTTTTTTGAGAAATACTAAATGTCTTTATTCAAGTCAGACATCTTGGTAATGACAGTTACCATTCACTACCCCAAATGTAAATATTGTCACCTCATTTTTCTCCTAGAAAGGACACGATTAAGAGGCATGCATTTTTCATTAGATGGTCACCTCCTTCTTTTATCATTGATAGTAGAAAGAGAAGAAGAGGAAAGCAGAGAGGGAGAGAGAAAGAAAGGAAGGGAAACAGCATTCTTTTCTGTTGCATTTTGGCTTGTCCCTTACACAACTGAAGTCAGAGATGGTAAGTGGTAGGTAAGGGCCAGAATCAAGAAAAGTGCCTAGTTCCTAATTTTACTGCCTGGATGCCAGGAAATGCATCAGTGCTATGCTCATCAAACAGGAGATATTTAAAGCTTTATTCTGAGTGCCAGTCAAACTGCTTTTTCATTAAGTGAGCGATACGTTGTAGCTTCAGAACATTACATCTGTACTGAAGTACTGCAGTAGTTTTTATGCTGTAACTTCACATTTATTCATTGCGTGTATCTGCTGTCAGACAGGCACTGTGCTGACATTATTTTAGCATGTTTTAAAATGGAGAGGCTTATGTAAGTGTTAGACATTACCCCATGAGTAACATACAAATAGAAATACTTTTATTTTTCATATCCATAATGTTAAATGAGATAATTCTAAATTATTTTTCATATCCATAATGTTAAATGAGATAATTCTAAAATCTTTTTTTATGGCCTAGGATTTATGAATGCTTTTCCAGCTTTGTTCATAATGGAACAAAGTTTATTTTGAAACCTAAGAATTTTCTAATGATAGCTTTGTAAACAGAGAAAGTATGTTAAGTTACACATGGATCTGCATTTAAATTTTTGTTTTTATTTTGAATATTTCAAAGCACATTTGCAGGGGTACAAAATGGTGGAGTTACTATAATAACTGTAGTTTCCAGATGACCTCAGGGAACAGTACAAATAGGTGAGAGTGTTTACAGATCCTCAAAACACTGACCATAGTGTTTGGCCAAATGAATTTAAAAAGTAAAGCAGAGGAGTTTCACTAGCTTTATTTCAAAACTGGTTTAAAAGGTATGTCTAATCCCAGTCCCCCTAGTTTTTCCATATTTAGAATGATAAAATTTTGATTATGTGCCAATTATGTAAATATTTTTGACATATGTCTATATTTACAATTTTGTCATTTAATGTTTTTAAACTTGATGTGAAGACCACATTTTTGGGTGGCGAAGGAGAATGCTAGTTTGGTGTTCATTCCCAGAGTGGTTATTTGATACCTGTTTTTTTATTTTAAATGTGCCAACAGAGCTATTTTGCAATATAATGTTTAATAGCTCTTTTGCTCGCATGTGATTTTACTCAGTGATTTTATACAATAGCTCAATAAGATTCCTTGAAGATTAAGCTGTGAAATGTATCACCTTCATCTAATTTTTGTAGTATATACTAACATCCTACCTAGTTTTCTTAGATTTATATTCATAATTTATTTATCTGCATGTTACATGATAAATAAGCTTAAACCAAATATGTTATGTCAATAAAATTGAGCATTTATATATTACATAATGCATAAAGAAAGACTATTTTTAGATATTTAAAATGTTCTGGGGGGTTATGTGAAATTCATCAATTCAAATCTGTTTAAAAGATAACTATATTTTTAATTTTGAGTAACATTGGATAATACATCATTCCTACTGTTTTATCTTTACTTTTTTGGCAGTGTTTCTAGAAAATAGCTAATTAACTTATTGAGCATTATTTTGATATTCCTGTATAAACATGCATAATAAATATTAAATTCTCATTTACTTTGTTTTAAGATTGGTCCTGGAGTTTTTTTAGTGCACATTATTGACAGAATATTTTATCTATCAACATTGTATTTACTTACTTATCTATATTCCAAATACTCTTTATATTTTAGAACTGTATTGTTTTAGAATTAAATATCTTATAATGGGCTACTTTTACTCATATTTCAGTATGTACCATTGGTAGGTCTTCATCTTTTCATATGTTTCTCAAAATGTTTGAGTATTTACTCAGAATAATTCATTAGGTAATATTTTGACTATTTATTTGTGTTTAACCCTTTTTGGGTCATGTAGCTGTTTGAGATTATGATGAAAATTATAGCCTATCTTCAATTTGTTCAATAATTTAATAAGTATTCATTGAATACCTGCTGTGTGGCAGGCATTTGGGATACAGCACTGAACACAGGAAACAGAACTCTCTCCAAGAAATAAGGAAATAAGTATTCTAAGAAGTGAAAAGTAAGGAGCCCTGGCTGGGTGTCTCAGTTGGCTGGAGCATTGTTCTGTAAACCAAAAAGTTGTGGGTTTGATTCCTGGTCAGGGTACATGCTTAGGTTGCAGATTCAGTCTGCAGTTGGGATATGTACCAGAGGCAACTGATCGATGTCTGTCTGTCTCTATCTCTCTCTTTCGCAAAATTAATTTTAAAAGATTTTTAAAAAGAGAAGAGTGAGGAAAAGGTAATCAAATGGCAAATGATGTGGAGGAAAGTCAAGCAACATTACCCACAGAGCCATATGGGAGTTAAGGTCCTACTAGTCCCAAAGGGAAGCTATCAGTTTTGGGGGAACAGGAGGGTTTTAATTTTCAGGCCCTCTCCTGCTAATGGCAGTATAGAAGATGGGAATGAAAATTCTTAGAAAAACATATGCACCAGATTTTTGTATGTAATTTCAGAGGTTCATGAATCCCCTGAAGACCATTTTCATATAATTTTAAAGTTGTACTCAAGCAGAAATATCTAAAATGTTTGCATTCCCATTTGTATATAGATAAAGCTATGACACAGGAGCAAATAACTCCACATTCCAGTGACTTAACACAACAAAAGTTTACTTTTTTCTTATCCAGAGTCCACTGTGAGTCTTGGCTATCTGTACAGGCAACTAAATGTTTTCCAACTGATGACTCTGTAATCCAGGCTGATTGTCTTGTAGTTCTACCTTTTCAATACTAGGCCTCCCCACTATGGCAGGCAAAATGAGCCTTAAAATGTCTTGCACCAGTAATTAAATTCTTCATATTGGATGTGTCATTCACAACCCATTGGCCAGAAGTGGTCACATGTCCCTGCCTAACTGCAAGTAGGGATGGGCAGGATGGGTAGGAAAGAGCATGTCTCCCGTGGGTTCAGAAAAAAAGAATGGGGTGTATGAGTGCACCAGAAGTCTCTCACAAATCCACCCTCTAGTCACTAAGTACTCACTGCCCTGGCCAGGTAGGTCAGTTGGTTGGAGTGTTGACCTGATATGCCAAGGTTACAGGTTTGATCACTGGTCAGGGCACATATGAAGAAGCAACCAATGAATGCACAAATAAGTAAAACAAAAAACAAATCAATGTATCTCATTCTCTCAAATCAATAAGTTAAAAAAAATTTAAGCCACACATTAAAAAAAGTGCTTGCTCACTCTTCTTTCTACAGATGGAATACAGTGACTCCTTTTTGAGGGATACAACCCCAAAGTCCCACCCAGACTGTTTTATTCCCCTAAGACTAGGCTCTTTAAGAGTACTAGGTCAGGTCTGGATATTGCTCACAGTGGTCTGGAGACCCAGGGACCAAAAGAATATTTCCACATCCTTACTGTACAGTGGTGGAATGGTAAAACCATAACCACAATAAATATTCAGAAGGGGAAGAGAAACAGAAATACTGTCAGGGTCTCTTACCCTGGGCATGGGGAATATTTGTGGTTAAACCTTTTTTCTGTTAACTAAGAATTTCCTTCTCCCACATTCTTTCCACCTTCTAAAAGGATCTTATTTTGTCTTCCTTGACTACATCTGAATGGCATCTGAGGAACATGCCATCCTTGGGAATTACACAGCTATTTTTAGTCTGCTTCTTAGACAATTGGGGGCTGATGTTGTTTTGTTTTGTTTTTAAAGCTCAGAACAATCACTAGTGCTTTTAGCCAAGATTCGTAGTTTCTTTTTCAGTACAACTCTTAAAGTAGTCCTTTTATCTGCTTCCAGTCAGATTCACATGCCAGTTTCCATACCATTTTTTTAAAGACAAGTGGTTCTTGAGTTGCCTATATTTCTCTGATTTCCTGCCTCCATATCTCTCCTGACTTTTTAGCAAGTACATTCTGTCTGTAAGTTGTCGTGGGAGAGCAATCCACTTAACCGTATTTTCATCTTCAGGCATTATTTTTCCCAAGTGAGGAGAAAAATTAAGGTTCCACACCCTTAATTAATCCACTGAAAAAAATTGTAAAGTAAGTATGAAGTTCATATTCTTAGTTATGATCTTCGCTGCAAGGCTGAGTTTTAATGATCCTTTGTCACTTAAAGTTGTTCTCAAGTTTATCTCCTGCTTGGAGTTGAAAATACAACCATGCACGGCTCAGAATTTCTGGTTATCTCTGTTTCACATTTTAGGTTTACCAATTAACCATTCCTTTCTGAGCTCCATTCTTATAACCTTGCCAAATGCATCCAATAGCACCCAGTACACACTGTCTTATTTTTCAATCTTTTCCCTTGTTGAAACCTCACTAGGTACATTTTCTCCCTTCCCAGGTTATTGTTGGTTAGAGTAACATCGAATGTTTTACCACTGTATAATATGAAGTGCCATGTTTCTAGCCTCTAATATTCGGTTTCTATGTATACTAACAAACCTCTAAGCTAATGCCACATATTTTTGGTTCTTTGAGCAGCACCCAACTCCCATGATCTATATCTGTATTTGTCAGGATAGGCTAGACTTAATGCTGTGTTAATAAATGACTTCAAAGTCTTAGCAGTTTATTCTGTGATCATGTAGCCTTTTGCTGATTTGGGACTATTTCTGGCCTCTGTTTCCCATGAGGTAACTCTGATCCAGCCTCATAGGGGATATACCAACCTTAGCTGCATTATGTGAAACATGTAGCCTTCTTGCTTGATGTGACAGTGCATCAGATCCACAAATGACAGTCATCACTTAACCCACAGCTTATTGGCCAGAACTAATTGACAAAGTCCTTCCTAACTTTAAGGAGGCTTAGAAAGATGCTGTCTTCTGTGTGTTACATCTTTGGAGCATCAGATATTGGTGAACACTAATAATATCTACAACATCATACAAATGAATTAAGTACAGAAACAGTACAACATTTTGAATAGCGAAAGATTTTAGGTAAGACTATGCCAGTCAGTGAACATGGTAGGTTGACCTTACTTTCTCCAATCTGGTCTAAATGGCCATTCCTTGTGTAAAACCCAGCTTGGTTCATTGTTAAATAACTGAAGTAATTATTATTTATATCCTTCTCACACTTCTTTATGCCAGATACTACTTTTTAGGAAGTACTTAAGTAACAATAGTACTTAATAATTAAAAGAGTTGTAATTTGTAATAATTTGCTTGTAGCATATTAGCTTTAAATACTTCTTGTCCTCTTATATTTTTATTGTGGTAAAAAGTATATATAATAAAATATACTATTTTAATCATTTTAGGTGCACAAATTCAATGACATTAAGTATACTCAGAATGTTGTACAAGTATCACCATTGATTTCTAGAACCCTCTCCTAATCCCATACAGAAACTCTGTACCCAGTAAATAATAACTCCCCAATTCCCTTTTCCTTCAACCCCCAACAACTGTTATGCTTCTTTCTCTCTGAATTTGCCTTTCCCGGGTACCTCATGTAAGTGAAATCAAACAGTGTGACCTTTTGTATCTGTCTTGTTTCACTTGAATTTTTTCAAGGTTCATCCATGTCTCAGCATGTATTAAAAATTTACTTCTTTTTTAAGACTGACTGATACCCTATGGCATATATATAGCACAACTTTAAATATTTTTTATTCTTAAGTTTTAAGATGAATGCAATATGAAACTTAGTAACATTGTAAAGGTTTACCTTTTGAGAAGCAGGAATTCCTAATTCTGAATCTTCAAAATCTCATTTATTTTTTTTTCCTTTTCACCTTGAGTATAACTTGTTTCCTTAATAATGTAAAGTACTAACTTGAACGTATCCTTTTGAATTTTCTACTTCAAGTACTCTGAAAACTGGAGAAGTTAAACTGAGTTTTACAAAGTCTGCTGATGGTTAGTCATAAGAGGGTCGAGGGAGTGGTGGTGGGAAAATGTAGACAATTGCATTTGAACAACAATAAAGAGAGGGAGAGGAAGGAGAGGGAGAGAGAGGGAGGGAGGGAGGGAGAGAGAGAGAGGGGAAGGTAGAGACTGGCAAGGTGACAAGATGAGGCTGCTGAGCACTCTCTGATCAAGGTGCTCGGAGCCAGATGGCAGCAGATCATACACGTGGCAGCTGCTCAAACTCTTGAACCCAAAAACATTCTGAGAAAGTTTAGTATTGAAATATATGTGTCTGATGTCTCCTTCGGATCATCACATTATGGGGGAAATCCTAGGTGATAGTGGTGAGGGAAAGAGAAGTGGGGCTTTAAAATTCATTTTCTGGTCTGGAAAACAGTAATTGCTGAGTGTCTCATGAAACTGACACAAGGGACAAAGTTTTGCATTGGGTTTCCAAAAGTATTGGCCCATATTGGGGTCATTGTTCAAAATATTCAATCATTCAACAAATAAATTTGTTGAATTTTTATTTGTGCAATATGCTGGCCAGTTGAAAAGCAGAGATGAAAAAAATTTATCACGAAATTGCTTCAACTTTACTAGGGAAAGAAGCAAACAATTGTGGGATGATTATAGGAAGCAGGAACATATGAAAGTTTCACTAGGGCAGTCAGGTTTTACAGAGAAAGAACCTTTCTCTGATTAGGGTGTTTCTCAGTAAACTTGAAAATCAGAGCCTATGCAGAAAACTTGGAAAATGAAGAAAATCACAGAGCAAAATTAGGGCTCAATAAAATGATTTTTAAAAAGCATATTGTACTGTGTGTAGTTGTGTGTGTGAGAGAGAAAAGTGGAAATTAGGGGTAAGGGTCAAAGGAATGGAATTTCTCATTCAGTAGTATTTTCATGCACTCATAGCATTGTGTTGCCTGGTGTAATTAGTGAACTTTTCTACCAAAAGGAAGTTTTATTTGGAGGGCCACTTGGATTTGGTCGACAGATCTTCAGCTGTTGAGAAGTTCCTTCTAAATCTGATTCAGGAGTACCTGGGCTTTAAGTGCTTTATTAAGAAAGACTGAATTTTATGCATTTGGCACCTATATTCCCACATCTACATTTACCTTCTTTTAAAAAATATTTTAAAATTTTTATTTACTTATTTTAGAGGGGAAGGGAGGAAGAGAGGAAGAGAAACATCAGTGTGTGCTTGCCTCTTGCACATTGCCAACTCAGGATTTGGCCTGCAACCCAGTGATGTACTCTAGACAGGGAATCACACCAGTGACTCTGTGGTTCACAGGCCAGCATTCAATCCACATCGGCCAGGGTTATATTTACTTTCTATTGAGTTGGCTAAAAAGTTCATTTGGTTTTTCTGTAAGATGGATATAGTAGCACTTAGTTGTCTTTAACCTCATTGGAAAGTTTTGTTACATTGTTTTCTGACAGCTGTCATATCAGCCAGCATTTAAAAAAAAAACCAAAATAGATGAATTTTGGTGTAGCCATTTTAATATTGAAGATGGAAGGAAATAGGTGACATTATTGACACATTATGCTTTACTATTTCTAGAACAATAAAAACACAAGGGAAACACAAACAAATTTTGTGCAGTGTATGGAGAAGGTGCAGGGACTGATCGAATGTGTCAAAAGTGGCTTGGGAAGTTTCATTCTGGAGATTTCTCACTGCATGGTGCTCCAGGGTCCTGTAGACCAGTTGAAGTTGATAACGATTAAATTGAGACATTGAGAACAATCATTGTATCACCCAGGAGATAGCTCACATACTAAAAAAATCCACATAAAATTATTGGTGAAAATGGAAAATGTGTTTTTTATTTTACAAACACTAAATAGGTTTTTGGCCAACCCAATATAGACATATAACTCTATTTGTACTCTTACTATATTATTTCTACTGCGATTTGCTATTCCTTTTGCACAATTCCCACTGAAACAATTTAGATACTTGGTGTACTTTCTTCAGTCACACAAAAGTTTCATTTACTCCCTAGCAAGAAAGTTTGTAATTTGTAGATTGTAGTCTTGTCAACCGATACTTTTTATACTTGGACATAGTTTCATATTAAAACATCATGAAATCAAATCTTTTATTCGAAGACTGCATGGCATAAGTGAAGAATTGCATTTCATAAGTCCTTTTAGGAGGCCATCTTGTAGTTGAGAGATGGAAACTGGACTTTACCATCACTTATCCTTTAAAAGTCAAGGGGGAAAGAACGAAATATCAGGACTTGCTGAGTGAGGTTCAGCTGAGCAAGTGTCCCCGGAAGGGGGCGCGATGTTTTGAGGTTAACAAAGAGTGACCGCTTCGGGGTCGTGTAAGGTCCCCGCCATCGCTACCATTTAAACTGGCCACTTCGCTAATGTCCGGTCCTCCTGAGGCGGAGCCCTGGGCTGCGCTCTCTGAAACCGAAGACCAGAGCACTTCAGAAATTCGCACCGTACTGTGGCCAGCCTGAAATGCTGCTCCAGACGCACCAAGCAACCTGCCAGTTAATCAGTTTGACCCTTTGGTCCCTCCGTAGTCTGAAATTAGCTCCACAAACTCAGTCCCCTTTTCGAAGCTAGTCCTCATAGTGAAGAACCTACCTCCTTTTGGAGGAGGATCACTTTGTTAAAGAAAAAAATTCAGAGCGCTCTCTACAGAACATTTAAGTTCTTGACTTTCTGCCCAATTAAAGATGAAAATGGGTGGGGTATGGCACTGGGTACATTAAGATTAATATGCAGGAATGTTAAGACACTTCCACGGTGTGTACTAGAGTCCAGGTGGCATTGCCCATAACAAAAATGGCGCGGAAACACGTTAACTGGGTACCGTTATGCGTTCAAACACCAGGATGCCAGGACCCTATGCCTTCAAATGACCAGCGGATGTTATTGTTTTTACTTCCGGGTGAGATTGCCCCGGCGCCATCTTGTCTTGTTCCTGAAGAAGTAGAAGCATCGAAAGGGTTGGAGAGATATTAGAGGAACGGTGGCAACAACGGTGTGCCGGAACCACAGTGGGTAAGTGGTGGACTACGCTTACGCGTGAGAACTTGCCGGGCCATTAACAACCATTACGGTTTCTGTGGCGAAGGCAGCATAACTTAAAACACGTAAGCTGCGTACACTGTTTGGCGCGACCGCTGGAATCTCATTCCCTTAAAGTCGTGGCCGCCCGTCTGACTTTTGGTGAATCAAAACGGCCCTCTCGGTTAAAATGGAAAATGTGAAAGAGAGCGCTCACGACCCCTTCCTCTTAACTGTGGGAGTTTCTCCTCTGGTGAGAAGGGACCGATTCTTGGGTTCCTGACCCGCCGTTAAGTAGTGCGCGTGCGCAGTAGGAACTCCTCCTGGGGAGGGGAATGCTGCGGGGCGGAGGAGGCGGAGGGCTCGGATCTGGACCTTTTGCGCTGTGCAGCTCAGACCACGCAGGCGCAGCCGAGGGCGTATACGTCCTGTTAACTATAATTGGGTTCCTTAGTTTGTATTTTTCTTTTTATCCGGAGATGGACATTATCTTTTAAGCTTCACGAGGGAAATAGGAAGTGTCCAATATTTCAGTTGTACTAGCCTGTGGTGGATTATTATTGTTATCTGAGCATCTCGGGCACTTGACAAATTTTGATTGTCGGTGGACTTAATAGAAGAGCAGAGTAAACCTGGAATTTCTGATTGGAGGGCAGCAAGGCACAACCATAAAAACAAACCAGAACACTAAAGATTCTCTCGTTGGACTGCTTTGTAAAGTGTCCTGGAACTATAGGGAAAGTACATGTTTCTTAGGACTCTATATTTAATTTTTGTTTAATTAATAAACTTTGTTTTTTAGAATAGTTTTTGACTTACAGAAAAATTGAGCAGATAGTTCAGAATTCCCATATAAACACCCCAAAACTCCATTACATATAATTTCTCTTGCTATTAGCATACATTGGTATGGTACATTCGTTGCACAGTTAATGGAGACATTAGTATTAACGGACACAATCTTGACACATTATTATTAACTGAAGTGTGTGTTTATTCACATTTTAACCCAGTGTTCTTTTTCTGTCCCAGGATCCCATTTAGGATACCATATGTCATGTGCCTTAGTCTTCTCTTGGTTGTGACAATTTCTGAGGCTTTCCTTGTTTTCAGCGACTGTTTCAGGCTGAATTGTGTCCCTGCAAAATTCATACGTTGAAGTTCTAACTTCATTATCTCAGAACGTGACTTTGTTTTGAGATGTAGTGTATGTAAAGAAGTGAAATAAGTTCATTGGGGTAGGCCCTAATCCATTATGACTGGTATCCCTGTAAGAAAAAGGTTAGGACACAGTGAGAAGACCATGTAAAGACATAGGGAGGAGGCATTCATCTACAAAACAAGGATAGAGGCCTCAGAATGAAACTTACCCTGCTAGCATTCTGATCTTAGACTTCTAACCTCCAGAACTATGAGGAAACAAGTTTGTGTTATTTGAGCTTCCTGGTCTGTGGTACTTTGTTATGGCAGGCCTAGCAAATTAATACAATGACCTCACAGTTTTGAAGAGTACTAGTCAGGTGTATTGTAGGATGCCCTGCTATTGAAATTTGTCTGATATTTTTCACTTAAGACTGGCGTTAGGGCTTTTGGGGAGGAAGATCACAGAGGTATCATATCAAGGACACATACTATAAAATGATTTATCCCATTGAGATTGACCTTGATCACCTGTTTGAAGTAGTGTTTGTCAAATTTCTACACTGTAAAGTTACTCTCCCATATCCACTCCTCCCTTCCCTACTGTACTAGTTGGGAGGAAGTCCCTTTGTACAGTTCATGCTTAAGAAGTGGAGAGTTATGTTCTCTCTCCTTTAGGGTTGAGTATCTACATAATTTATTAGAATTCTGCATGGAAATTTGTCTCTTCCCTCTCATTTATTCATCATATATTTATATCTACATGGACTCAGACATTTATGTCATAATTTGTGTTATAATTCAGTACTATTTTATTTTTTGCTCAACTGTTTTTTAAAGTTTTGGACTTTAGAAGTTCTTTCAATTGTCTGCTGTGCCCCTTTGGCATGCCCTCATTCTTTCCTTTCCTCTCCCTCTCCTCTCTCTCTTCTTTCCCACTTTCTTTCTAGTACTACAAGATGCTCCAGGCTCATTTTGTATGCCCCAGTCCTAAGAATCAGCTCTTTTCCCTACCGATCCCTGATTCCTTTTATCATAGAATGGTATTAGAACCAAGATACATACTGGGGTGTTGTTACCTTAGGCTCTTGCTCTCATTTGTTTTTCAGATACCACTTTTATTGGTATCTATAAACAAAGTGTCCAATTCTCCGATTTTTAAAAAATACCTCTGTTAAGTTGCAAAGTTTGTCAATATATATCAAAATGCATGTTGCATAAAGTAGCAAAAAATTTTTTTACCGCATTCCAAATGATTACAAGACTAATTTTACTGGTGCCATTTCCACCTAACCTGAGTTGAACAAATGAATTTTTTATTTTGAGGCCAGTCATTGGTGTGTAAGACTGAAAGGGCAGGGGAGAAGAGGATTATTACATTTTGTAGTTTCTAAACTTTGTATTTGATGTGAGAAATATTTGACAGTATGCATCAAAAGATAGATGTGCTGTTGTATCTCTTTGATTTTGCAGCTGAGAGGGGAAAGAGAGAAAGAGAAGGGGAGAGAAACATTGATCCGTTGCCTCTTGCAGGAGTCCCAACCTGGGACTGAAGCTGCAACCCAGGCATGTGCCCTGACTGGGAATCAAACTGGCAACCTTTCAGTTTGCTGGACAATACCCATTCCACTGAGCCACACCAATCAGGGCAGGCTTAGCAGTTTTAAGAGTTCTATGTAATTTTGGAATTTTCTATATGAAATTGCATTCTTAAAAAGAAAAAAACCTCAAGTGATGTCATTATTCATGCCATATCACCTAAGTGTCCCCGCCCCCGGCCCCCCAATACAATTTGTACATCAATATATTTCAACGTATAAAAGTCTACTGGCCCTGGCTGGTGTGGCTCACTGGATTGAGTGCCGGCCTGCAAACAGAAAGGTCACTGGTTTGATTCCCAATCAGGGCACATACCTGGGTGTAGGCCAGGTCCCTAGTTGGGGGCATGCAAAAGGCAACTGATAAATGTATCTCTGGTATGTCAATGTTTCTCTCCCTTTCTTTCTCCCTCCCTTTCCCTTTCTCTAAAAATAAATAAATAACATCTAAAAAAAAAAAAAAGTCTACCAGCCCAGGCTGGGCTGCTCCGTTGGTTGGAGGAGCATCAGCCCATACACCAAAAGGTTATGGATTCAATCCTCAAGGCACATAGCTAGGTTGTGGGTTCTATTCCTGGCTGTGCATGTAGAGGAAGCATCTATCTGATTGATATTTCTCACATCGGTGTTTCTCTCTGTAAAATCAGTAAAAGCATCCTTGTTTGAGGGTTTAAAAAAAAAGTCTACCATATTTTTTTGTATGGCTGAATACGAGTCCACTCTGTGGCTCACTTTTTTATCTTTTGCCCTTTGGTTGAGAATACCACTAGAAAATGTTCACTGTTACAAACACACTGCAGGTTTTTGAATGACATTGTATCTTTATCCATGGTTTAAGTCCTTGAAGTGGAATTGGTGGGTCACAATTTTGATAAAATACTATGATTCTGAATTACATTTTCTTCCCAAAAGGCTATCATTTGGTGCTTTACCAACATCCTCATTCGGCACTTATCGTCCACAGCCAAATCAAGCCTCTCAACTGCAGATTTACTTGAAGAATTTTATTAAATAGCTCCTAACTTCTTACCTCCGTGACTCCCATTACCTTTGCATGTTTTTATTCTGCTCTACTCCGAGTTTCACCTCTCTTTCTATATTTTTCTCAGCTTAAGTGTATCAAACACTAGATTTATATGAATAGTAGCTTTCATAAAAACTTTTGGGGAGAAAAACTTTGGAAAACATAGTAAAAGTAGAAGTGGTTGGTTTTAATAGAAAAATGGCTATAAGTAATACAAATGAAACTCTTGAAAATATACAAATAAAAGTCTCTGTGTAGGAAATTTTTTATTTTTTTCCTTTTTAAATAATGAAATATGAAGAATAGGGACAGAAAGATTCCCCCCCCCTCCCCAAAGATAAAATGAAATCTGGATAAGTCTTAGATTGCTTTCAGAGAAGAAAATGGAATTGAGTAGAAATGGTTGACTTGATCACCTTTCCCCCTACTAGTTGTAAACTTGAGGAAAGCTATCAAAAATGATGCTAAGACAGTCTTGGTGGTGATATTAACCACTGCTTATTGAAGCTTCCAGTGCTGAGTTTTCATGCATTTCTCATTTAATCCTCACAATTACCCCATGAGATAGACACTTACTATATCCTACATTTTACAGAAGAGAAAGCCAAGGATTACAGAGTAGTTTATTCGCTCACATTCACACAACTAGTGAGTGGTATAGGTAGGTATCATGAATCAGAAATTGTGCTCTGAAGTCTTGGTGACATGTGAGGACCAGAAAACTTAAAAAGAGAACTGAAAAAGTTACCTATAAAAACCATTAAACACAAGTAAAAAAACTTTGTTTAGAGGGATTTCTAGAAAAGTAAATCTATGTATTGGAAATGATAGTAGCGAGTCAGTACACATCATTTTCATCATTCAAGTGGTTATACTAAGCACATATCTACTTACAACTCCAGTAGGCACTGTATAGTGCTAGTTATAATGCCTGCATTGTGTGAGTTTACAACCTACAACAGGAAAATTATGTATTGAATTCTAATATGCCATTAGAACTTTGGAAAATACCAAGCTGTTCTTAATGCCAGATTGTTGGTTCTCATGAATGTAGGTCAAAAGCTTCTCTGTCAGTAACTTTTAAAAGTAAACGGAAAGGAGCTATAGACCATTTATTTGGTGTTTAGTGACTGGTATGTGGAGGAAGCTGACCTGTATCTTTTGAAATATAAACGGATGAGTAGATTTGTCTATCAGCTTTGAAAAGCTGTTGATATAGTGGAAAGAAAATGAATCTATGTGAGAGACAGGCTGTTCTTTTTCTTGCTGGTGTTAATTTTTAAACTTAGAATTCCATAGAAAATTTTAAATTAATGCGTTTTATTACTTTGCTTGTACCACTCAGTAATACCAGGTGGATGAGATGTTCTTTTCAGATCTTTCTTTCTCAGCATATACGACAATCCCTAAATTGTTTGACACTGTTTTGTATTGTTAATGATTTTTTTTCAAGTAAGTAAAAAAGATATTTTGAAGGAAAAAATGTTGAAAAGTATTGCCTTCTCATTTCTGATGTACCTGTTTCCCTTAACCTTATAATGGTAAATACTTTCTCATTATAGTTAGTGTAAGAGAAAGTTCCAAATCAATTTAGAGATGACCACATTTTCATGTTACATCTCTAGAATTTATTTTTATTCTTATTTTTCATAATCTAAGAGCAAACTTACACCCTTTTTTTTTTTTTTCCAGGACATAAGTAATCTTGCTGCTATGCTTCCAAGCGGTAGTATGATTGAGTCTAAATTTTAAACAGAAGGTGAACCTCTGAGGTCAGTCAATATAGCAGTTGATATTTCTTCTGGGTTTGTTACTTTTTATAACTGATTAAAGTTATAATTGAAGTTACTTTTCAAGGGCTGTAATGAGTCATTTATGTTTTAAAGGATTTTAAAGGTATAGTTGGAAAAGAGGAGTGGGGAAGAAGGGGAAGAACAGAAATCATCTGAAGAGAGATTAGAAAAAGTATGTTTAGCCCTGGCTGGTGTGATTCAGTGGATTGAACACTGGCCTGCAAACCCAAAGGTTGCTGGTTCCTTTCAAGGTCAGGGCAGATGCCTGGGTTGCAGCCCCGGCCCCTGGTTAGGGATGTAGAAGAGGCAACCGATTGATGTATCTCTCATACATTGAAATTTCTCTCCCTCCCTCCCTCTCTCTAAAAATAAATAAATTTTAAAAAAGAAAAGAAAAGAAAAAGTGTATTTAGCTTGGAATTAATACCTAGTTCAGTTCTTGACCTCTACTGTGGTGCTATTTAGTGCCTATTTTGCTATATTTTAAAAATGCCGTTATAATAGACTACATTCATGCAACTAGAAGATAAGTGCACTTGACTCAAAAGTCAAGGTAAGAAAGGAATGCATCTTCCCTAATCCGGTGTTCTTCAATTGAGAGGTCAACATCTGTCATTGATAGAATTATAAAATATTCTGAAAATTCTGCAAAGACTGGAGTTGTAAACTCTAAGAGCCTGAGATATAATAGCCGTTGCCCTGTTGGAGTTGGTGCCTCTTGTTATCTGACTTCTTTACTTTTTCTGATGCTGCAATACTAAGACTTTTGTCTTATTTTTGGAGGAAAGGGTCAGTCTAGAAGGATTTATTTAGTGAACATGTATTTAATGCCTACTTTATACCAAGCCCTGGTATACAAAAATGAAGAAACAAAATGCTGCTTTACCAGATGTGTCATTGGTTCTTGAACAAGGTTGTATATCAGTGTTGGATAAAGTACAAAGATATTGGATGTGTAGGAATTTAAAATTTTTGCTATGAGTTTTCAAACTAGTTTATGGAAAGGTAAACTAGTGTGATATCCCTCCTCCCTCATACCCATTATCTAGATTTAATGGTTATTAACATACATTCTCTCCCCTAATCTTTTTCATGTTAAAGGAACCTGGTCTTATAAACTATCTCACCTTCTGGGTTTATCTGATTGTTTCTTTTGACACTTTCTCTCATTCCTTTGTCCCCTTAGAGTTCCTTCACACTAGAAGTGAGGTTGAAAGGTTGATTTGACTCAGTTAAACATTTTTTTTTTTTTAGTTTCTTTTTTTTTTTAAGATTTTATTTATTTATTTTTAGAGAGGGAAGGGAGGAGGGGGAGAGAGAGACAGAGAGACAGAGACAGACATCTATATGCGGTTGCTGGGGGCCGTGGCCTGCAACCCAGGCATGTGCCCTGACTGGGAATCGAACCTGCAATGCTTTGGTTCGCAGCCCGCACTCAATCCGCTGAGCTACGCCAGCCAGGAGTACATTTTTGGTGAAAATATTTATAGTGATTCTGGGGACATAATATTGTATCTCATGGGGAGACACCATTACAGATTATTAAATTGTAGGATGATATTTTGACAACTTTTGAATTGTGATTTCCTATTACTTTTCTTCTAAGATTGTCTGAATTGTTTTATTATGTTTGGCAATATGGCAGTTTTTTAAATATTCTACTTTAAGCATTAATTAGCTGTAATTATTTATAAGGAATAGTTTTCCTTCATTAGCTAGGGCTATTTGGTTTCTCTCTTCAAGGAGTGTTGGTTGGGGGAGATGAAGACACATTTTTTTATTATTTTCAAAATAATTATATTTAAAGAAATTTATAGTGGGGAGAAATTAGTTTTTTTCCCTTTTTGAGCTAAATTGATTTGATATTTACCACCACATTCTGACATCAGTATTAACATGAAATTTTCTACTCTCGCTTGCCAGCCTAAAAATTCCAGTTGCCTCTGGCAACCTATTGACCAGAATTTTAGAGCTCTGATCACATAAATGTATCATCATGTAATAATTTCCATGTGAGCTTTTAAAATTAAAGAACTTTCATTCTCATTTTTAATTTGTGTTCATTTTGTTGAAGATAGAAAATCCAATATATTTTTAAAGTCAGGATGTGGGATCAAGGAGGACAGCCTTGGCAGCAATGGCCCTTGAACCAACAACAGTGGATGCAGTCATTCCAGCACCAGCAGGATCCAAGTAAGGACACAAACTGAATTTGGAGGGTGGGTGAGGAAAAATATATGGAGATAAGTGGGAAATACTCAATGTGATTAAGGGACATGGAATTGGAATTAGTTTATTGGATCATGTTATAGTCAGTATTTAATCTTTAAAACTAGTTCTTTTTTTCTAAGGAAAGTGGAGTCTTTTTTTCCCCTTTTTAAAAAAGTTTATTGAATTTATTGAGGTAACATTGGTTTAATAGGTTTATAGAGGTTTCAAGTATACATTCTATGATACATGATCAGAAAGTCTTTCTTAAATGTAATTTAAGTAAAGCATACTTCTGTTGTTAATTCTGAATCTTTCAATTCTGTGTAGATAAATGTCAATTAATGATATGTTAAATCATTTCTCTTTATTATGCAACATTTCAAGCATAGACAGATGTAGAAAGACAGTATAGGGAACCCCCATTTATCAGCTAGGTTTAAGTCATGGTTAATTTTGTTTCATTGATATGACCCCTTCCACTTTCCTACCTTTATCGGCTTAATCTGAACCTATTTTTTAAAATAACTACATAGTATTCTATTATAGCACCATACTGTAATTTAATTGATTTACTTTAGGATAATTGATAATAGTTTTTACTTTTAAAAGTAATTCCATTATTTCATATGCATATCATTATTCATGTGTCCAGTTACTTTCTTAGGAAAAAATTTAAGAACTGGGTTTGTTAGATAACAGTTGCATATTTGGAAAGTTTTAGATAGACATTGCCAAGTTTAACTCCATGTGGATTATGCCAATTTATGTTTCCATCAAACTGTATGAGAATATCTTTTTAATCTTTACTAAACTGAGATGTGAAAAACTATCTTGTTTTACTTTATTTCCTTTATTAATAATATTAGATCTTAAAATGTTAAGTATAGATACTTGAGAAGGAAAGGGGAATAAGCAAATTACTTAATTTGCTTATTAGCCTTGTGACTTCTTGATATTAATGCTTAAAGAATAGGCAGTTTTAATTAGATTTGACCTTGAAATTTTATGGTTAAAATTATTCTGTACTCAGTATGTTAGCATTGTGGCACTCAGTTGATTCTTTTCTTGGTTCTTCATTCCTAGGCTGACAGGGGCTGGGAACACTGGATACCTTTAAATTAGTAGGGACAATGAATTTTGAGTAAAGAGTGACTGATAAGTTGTTAGAAATATATTTTGACTAGAGAAGGGAGCCTTAACTAATGAAGGGTAACTGAGGAGGAGCAGGAAGTATAGATTGCTATACTCATCCAAGTCTGCAGGGTCCAGTGTAGTCTTAAAGGGGACCTGTTTGAGGAAGCATTTGTTTTTGTTTTTTAAAGAGTTTTAAAAACCTCAGTAAACTAAAGTGCAAAGGATACATTTTTTATGAGTTAATAATATTAGAAATTAATTGGTTAAGAGTGTTTTTGTGGAGTCCTTTACAGAAAGTCCCAGGCAGTTTATTTTACTTTGTACCACGAATGTAGGTTCTTTCCTGAGTGTCATTTTCGTCATAACATTCAGTAATATCTAAAATCTCTGGTAAGAGATTACTGAGATGCTTGTTTTAGAGGTACTGTTCTTTTAGCTCCTATATTCCGAGTGTTAAATTTTGTTCTGTTAAATTGTTAGGTCAGATTGACTGGGCTGCATTGGCTCAAGCTTGGATTGCCCAAAGAGAAGCTTCAGGGCAGCAAAGCATGGTAGAACAACCCCCAGGAATGATGCCAAATGGACAAGATATGTCTGCAATGGAATCTGGTCCAAACAATCATGGGAATTTTCAAGGGGATTCAAACTTTAACAGGATGTGGCAACCAGGTTTGTTGTTTATGTTTTCCAAATTTTAGGACTTTTTAAAATAAAAAAAAGTAAACTTAAATTACTTAATTTGCTTATTAGCCTTGTGACTTCTTGATATTAATGCTTAAAGAATAGGCAGTTTTAATTAGATTTGACCTTGAAATTTTATGGTTAAAATTATTCTGTACTCAGTCTGTTAGCATTGTGGCACTCAGTTGATTCTTTTCTTGGTTCTTCATTCCTAGGCTGACAGGGGCTGGGAACACTGGATACCTCACTTGGCATCTAGGGAAGAGAGCATTCTATGGTCTCTCTGTTGCAACCTCTGGCCTTTTCAGAAGCAGGACTGGCAGAGCAAAACATGTCTAGTCTCTAAAGAAAAATTGTGTCACTATGTGACAAATTAATTTGTCAAATATACTCTGCCCCTACTATTCACCCATATTTACTTCCCCTTTTTCACATAGTGAAGATCTTCCATAAGTTTTTATCTGTTTTGTTTGTTTGCTTGCTTGCTTTTTTACTTCACAGTATGATTTAGATTCCTTGATGCTAGTTCAGATATCCATTACTTGTGCTATTATTTTTAATAGTCACTTCAATTTATTTATAGAGGAATCTTACATTTAAGTGTGCTGATTGGTGAAGTCATATCTCCCTTTCCCTATTAATACTTATTTTTGTTTCTCAATGTAAGAATGGAAAACTCAGAAAGTAATTCACCAACATCGTTTTTAAAAGTATGACAAATATTTTAATATTCATTATTTTGAGAGTAGTTCATTTCTAGTTTTCTTAAAGCTATGCTAAATTTCCTCAAGTTTGAAAATGTTTTAGTTCCCATGTTCAAGTTTATAAATAACTCATCCTAGCATTTCCACTTCCCCAACTTTGCTCTACTGGTTTTCTTTGTGACCTTGGCAAGTGAATTCTTACTGTGTGCCTCAGTTTCCCCTCCTGAAATTGGCAAAAATAATACCTATTTCTCCCTACCTCACAGGGATGTTGTGAGGATAAATGTGTTCATGGAAGAAAGAAGTTATATAAACTCCCTAAACATTATTTTTATGGTGTTGTTACTGAACAGAAATAGAAAAGTTCCACACAAAAAAATTGCGTTGGATTTTGTTACATTTATTAAAGATAATTGGGCATTTAGTTTCCATTTGTTTAGGGTATGAATTAAGTGGAGTTAGCTCATTTGAGTTATTTCTTAGATAAATTCATTGCTTATTTTTAAGATATATAAAAGGAATTTGACCAAGAAGTCATAATTTGTATATTCATTTATTTACTGAGCTTTCTTGAGAGTTAAAAAATTTGTGTTGATTTTGTTATAACTCCCTATTGAATGTTTTTATGCCTAAATCCTAAATAGAATGGGGAATGCATCAGCAACCCCCACATCCCCCTCCAGATCAGCCATGGATGCCACCAACACCAGGCCCAATGGACATTGTTCCTCCTTCTGAAGACAGCAACAGTCAGGACAGTGGGGAATTTGCCCCTGACAACAGGCATATTTTTAACCAGAACAATCACAACTTTGGTGGACCACCCGATAATTTTGCAGTGGGCCCAGTGAACCAGTTTGACTATCAGGTGAAAGATATTTTGTTGCTTTAATATTATAGATGTGCACATAGTCCATTCTTTGGAAGTTTGTCTCACCAAGAAAGTACCTGAGATATGTGTTTCACTTTTCAGTCTTATACAGATAAGTGCATATTATGTCTCAGAAAAGTTACCAGTTTTTGAGTATTAAAATCATTTAGATTTTTTTTTGTGTGTGTGTGTGATTTGCTTAGGAAAGTGGTATAAAGGATCATTAGGGAAAAATTTGGATAAAATGAAGATCTGTAAGTGCAAGAGTTATATTATGTTTTGTTTTCTAATTTATAAGTTCAAAGTGGTATATTTAAATGTTCAATAAAGTTTAGAAAATGCACAGTAATTGAATATATTATAATAAAATTATGGTTAAGACATGAACAACATAGATGATTTTCTAAATGCAGTGCCTTCTGCTGTGTAACGTTACTACTTTTTCTAGTGTTGTCTTTTTTTTTTCCATTCTAACGTAACATATTTGTTAATGGAATTGTACATAATTTCCTTTGGAGCATCTGATTCATTCCTAGGGACATAGAACTCTATGGAGAATAGTGTCATTATTTTCTCAAACCACTCCTCTAGGCTCTACCCTTAAATTGTAATGCTAGGTGTCATTTTGAAATTGTAATTGTTACCTTATAAACTAAACTATCAATTTAAAATTTTGAAAAATAAAATCGTACATTATTTTACTAATTATATGAGTAATGAACATAAATATAAACAATAGTCACCTTGAGACGGTAATCATCTTATTCATACATATTCAGATACTTGTTGCATACTCATAGTTGATACATGGATATGGTAGTTTTTGTGGCAGGGAGCTTCTACTTGTACCATATTTGCTTGGTGCATCCCCTTGCTAAAAAGACAAAGAACTCTGTTGGCAACTGGCTTAGAAAAACCTCTGAAAATGGTAAAATTAAAGAATGTATTTAATATAATGATTCATTAACTTTGATCTTTGCTTAAAATAGCTATTCCTTGCAAGATTGTAGAAATAGCCTAAATTCACAAGCACTGGAAAGTTGAAATTGGTTTAAAAATTTTTTCCTGTATTATCTAGTTACAGAAAAATTGACATTTTGATTTTTTGGTAGTTAATAAATGGATACAGAATGAAAAAGCTCATATATATCTTTTTCTTTGCTTCTTGAAATTAGTGTATCCCCTGGATTTTTATGGCTCTTGCATTTTTATAAGCAGAAAATATTTTTCTTAAGAAAAGTTAGCCTAGGTTCTTGGGGTTACAGAAATATTGGTGGGTATTAGGACCGTGGAATTCTTGGATTTGCTGCACACATGGATTTCTACTGTCCCAGTTCATAACACACGTGTGTCCCAGAGTGTATATTGTATTAATGTGAAGAAAAATAAACTGCAATACTCTTTCAGCATGGGGCTGCTTTTGGTCCACCGCAAGGTGGATTTCATCCTCCTTATTGGCAACCAGGACCTCCAGGACCTCCGGCACCTCCCCAAAATCGAAGAGAAAGGCCATCATCATTCAGGGATCGGCAGCGTTCACCTATTACACTTCCTGTGAAGCAGGAGCCTCCACAAATTGGTAGCTATTTAAGTTTAGTGAACCACATTGGCATGATTTCTTGATCACATAAAGAGGATGTCTTATTTTCTTAAATTGTTCTCATACCTCTGATATGTTAGGAATCGATACTTTTATTTTATAGTCATAAACCTTAAAATTTCAAAGAAGAGATTTGTTTAAAATATTAAAAGCTTAATTTTCTTTAAAATAAATCTTTACCTTTAAACATAGATTTGGTGATAAGATGCAAATTTATCATGGCCATAGCATTTTAATCTCTATTGTAATCTCTACTGTTTGATGACATTACGCCACTATCCGAGCATTTCTTCCTTTAAAACCACCTACTTTTTCTCTCTGGTGTCTTTCTACTGTCAGTTTGTATGATACACTGCTGCCAGATTAATTTTCTTTTCGTTATTTCACTTTCCATAAGTATTTCATAGAAGTTTTCATTTTTTAAAATTTTTTATTGATTTTTAGAGAAAGGGGGAGAGAAACATCGATTTGTTGTTCCACTTAATTATGCATTCATTTATTGATTCTTGTGTGTGCTCTGACCAGGGATTGAATCCGCAACCTTGGCGTATTGTGACGACGTTCTAACCAACTGAATTATCCGGCCAGGGAGAAAATTTCATTTCTTAAGTAACATATTAGAACTAACTGATAATAATAATTTCCGATGATAAATTATATATTTATGCTACTATACATCTGGAAGTCCAAATGTAGCAATTAATGGACCAGAACATTTAAGTCTTTCCTTATCACAAAGTAGACATTTTAGGGAGATTATTGCTTCTTTTTGTAACTTAATGGAATAAATTAAAAAGTATTCCAATGGAATACTTGTTTAAGTGAATTTTCAGTGTGAAAATGGGCTTGTGTTTGACTGTCTTCTGTCTTGACATTTTAGGAAGTGGTGTAGTGTAAGTTTTGCTCTGAAATATCACTACTCACTGGCTTGGTAACCTTGAGCACATCTCTTAATTTCTTTGGGTCTCAGTTTTCTCATTTGCAAAAGAGATCAAGTAATGGTAGTGGTTATATATGACTTTTTTTTTCCAGTTGAGATGATGGTTTAATGTGCTTTCTAGTGCCTTGGCATATTGTAAACATTAATACAATGTTTATGCTGCTATTAAAAGTATTGATTTGAAAGAAAAGCATGATGTTTAATGGGCTGTTTTTGCTGGACAGTGATATGATAGTATTTGTTAGAAGTGCTCAAGTGGCACCAGCATTCTTTCTCTAAAAAATTTATTCACAAATTTGTAGAAATGCAGGAATAAGGATATACATTTGATTTTTATTTAATTGACTTAGAGATTTTCTTTTTCCCATGTGAAACAGATGCAGTAAAACGTAGGACTCTTCCAGCCTGGATTCGGGAAGGTCTTGAAAAAATGGAACGTGAAAAGCAAAAGAAGTTGGAGAAAGAAAGAATGGAACAACAACGTTCACAATTGTCCAAAAAAGAAAAGAAGACTACAGAAGATACTGAAGGAGGAGATGGCCCTCGTTTACCTCAGAGAAGTAAATTTGTAAGTAGAATCCCTGGACCTGAAACTCCATTTGATATTTATATGAAAAGGTTATTGAAATGTTTTAGTCTATAGAAAAATATTAATGTTCCTGAGGTTACTTTCTACAATTGGGGATTATGATTATGTTTTTGTATCATGTATATGTTATTGAGTGTAGAGTAAGGAGAAAGGGGGCATTGAGTTTATGAAACATTTCATTCTGGAGAGGAATTATTCAGTGGGATGCGTGATAGATTTTACCTTGACAAACATTTGTATTCTTGGTGTATCAGGACAATCCTTTAATCAGCTGAGCTACCAGGCTAGGGCAACATCTATATTCTTTTGTTTTGGTACAGTTAACTCCCTAGTGGTGGTTTCTAAAACAAAGCTACATTAAAATAGCACTAGAGAATAAATCTGCTTTTTTGAACATTTAAATAAATACTTATACTGTGCCCTGGCTGGTGTGGTGCAGTGGATCGTGCACTGGCCTGCAAAGGTCACTGGTTCAATTCCCACGTGCCTAGGTTGCAGGCCAGGTCCCCAGTAGGGGTTGTGTGAGAGGCAATCACACATTGATGTTTCCCTCATTCTTTCTCCCTCCCTTCTCTGTCTAAATAAATAAATAAATAAATAAATAAATAAATAAATACTTATACTGGAGGATGTAATAGCCTTTATAGTTTTTGACATAAACACTGAAAATAACAATAAGGTTTTCAGTATTTAAATCTTCATCAGTTAGATGGCAAGAGTGCCTTAGGAATTTTTTTAATTTAGCAGTAATGTACTTCTAGCTGGTAGGATAGTCACAGCACTGGCTTACATCCCACTTAGGAGATGGGTCTTCCTCCCAAGGCCATTTTCTGCTTCAAAAATAAATCTCAAGGACAGCAAGGTAACTAGATTTAAGAAGACAAGGATTTTGCTTAAATTCCATAAATACTATGGACCATGCCAAAAATGTGTCCTTTGTTCTGTGTTTTACAAAGTAAACTACAGACTACCACTGTTAAAAGTTTACCTTAAAAATTTAAAAAAATCTTTACTTGAAATAGTTGATTTCCAGAATTGGTGTTTTTTTGTTTGTTTGTTTGTTTTGTTTTTTTAAGGTAAACTGGAGATTTTCCTCCTCCTGGATGCCTTTTGGGCTTGTGTTACATGAATTCTTCTCCTGGTTTAAATGGTCTTGCCATAGTAGTATTTAGGTGGTCACCTAACTTTTACTTAGTAGGATTGCTAAATGTGACTCTGGAATACTTCTTTGCATAAAGCAGAGTCCCCTCTTTAAGGTACATTGTTTGGATTACTGAAAACCTAACACTCATACAGAGTCAGACAAACTGCTGGCTTTTCTTCCATCTGAAGTAGACCCCATTTCTAATCTATCTGTCCATTATATAGCTAGAAAGAAGTAAATTTCACAGAGTTTAGGGCTCGCTGAGATCTGGAAACTGACTATAGATTTTTCATTTTAAGTCACATGATTTTAAGTAAATGGCTTACACTTACAGCTGTAAGAGTAACACTGAATAATGATTGTGGTTCATTTACCCAAAGTTCTCAAACCACTCATTTCAGCCATCATATATAATGGATATTAATTAAGTCAGTTTCTGGGCATGATGTGTTTCTGGTTATTTATAAAATAAGCTCAAAATTGACTAAGAAAAAATTAAATTGAAAAAATAATTAAAATAATTGAATCTCATAAGCCATCTTATAGTCTTTCAGGTAGCACTTTACCAAATGAAATCTGTCATACTAAAATACAATTTAGACAGAAGTTTCATTTTTATATATTTGTTTCATAAACTTTAACTTAGGGTTTTAAAGTAGGATGGGCAAGATAGTGATTTTTACATTATAAGTGTGAATTTGGGGTACACATAATACTACTTTTTTTAGGATAGTGATGAGGAAGATGAAGATGCTGAAAATGTTGAGGCTGCAAGCAGTGGAAAAGTCACCAGAAGTCCATCTCCAGTTCCTCAAGAAGAGCACAGTGAACCAGAGATGACTGAAGAAGAGAAAGAGTATCAAATGGTAAAAATGTAAATTTCTTTTTTAAATTATTTTTTAAGGTATAGTTGACACAAAACATTATATTACAGGATTTATTTTGTTTAATTTGTTAAAACTATTGGTCAGTATCTTGAACATTTAAACTGAGAGCTTGTGAAACAGTTATATTAATCTATAGATTTGCTGGGCAATAATGTCTGCAAAATCCAGGTAACACTTGTAATGTGAAATCACAGCTTATAAAAAGTTATTAAGTACATTTCCTAATACCATTGTTGTAATTAAACAATATTTTACTATATGAGACCCAAGAGAACATAGCTATTGTTTTCTAAACTGTGTTTTTTCAATACTGGGAATGATTAAAAGACTTCATATAAAATAAGTTTAGTAAGCATTGGGTGGGAACATAGGTAAACATTTCTTCATTGGAAGACTTCTCAAAGCCTTAATATCTGAAATGTGTCTTGTCATTTTTCTGAGATTGGGAATAAAAAATGCTGTGTTTCTCATATTGAAAGACAAGTGATCTTTGGAATGTATTTAGCAGATGCTGATTCAGCGTACTCTCATTTTAATAAATGAGTACTATGATCTGGAGCCCAGAGAGGCTAGGGGACTAACTATAGTAGTCTACGTTTGAAACAGCGTTGTAGCCAAACCAGTGCTAGAGTCCAGCTCTATTTCAAGTCTGTTGTACTACTCTATTATCACAACAGTCAAGAAAAAGGGGACTTTATCTGATGAAATGAAATGACTGCCTTTTCCTTAATTATTTCCTCTCAAATTTTACTTCTGAGCCAAGGGTTAATATGAATTCCTAAGCGAGTTAAGAAACCAGTTGAACTGCTTACTAATAATATTAAATGAAAGGATACTTCTTTCACACCTTAAAACACCTGTGGAAATTTTTATTAATAGGGACTTCTAAAATGCTTCATCTCCCTTGTTAGAATTCAGTGTCTCTATACAAATAAACTCATTTTTTTCCTTTAATCCATATGATTTTGAAATGTTTAAAAAGTTTTGGTATTTTAAAACAATTTTCAAGATGCTCTATTCCTTGGAATGGCTGATGTGATCTCATCTCTAAAAATGTTTTATAAAATGGGTTTGCCTTTTAATTTTTTTTTGAAAATGTCAAACTGTATTAGTAAGTATAATAATAAATTAGAAACAATGTATATTCCTTAGATGTTACTGACAAAAATGCTTCTGACTGAAATTCTACTGGATGTCACAGATGAAGAAATTTATTATATAGCCAAAGATGCCCACCGAAAAGCAACTAAAGGTATATTGTGGGTGTTCTTGGCTTTGTTTTTCTGGGGGTGTTTTGGTTTTGGTGGCTACTTTGGACTTTTTTTTTGTTGATGTTGTCCTTGTTGAAATAACTAGCTGATATTTGAAATTCTCTTCTTGCATGTTTTACTCTTTGGGAAAGTTTAGATTCATAAGCACCATATTACAACTACACAAGTATTTTTGTTTTGTCCAATCTATCTGAGCACAATTACTAATTATGCTGTTGTTCTATAAAATGTATTGTGGAAGATTCTTGATGTTCAATTTATTGCACCTGAGTTTTTTTTATAGATACCATGGCATTGGTGTATGACTTCTAATGCAATTTAGTTTTACTAATGAATTGAATTATGAATCTTTAGTGTTTTCACAGTTTATCACGTATAATTCCTGCAGAAGTTAGTGATTCTCCCACCCAGCCCCACATTTTTAGTAACACTTAAAAAATATACTGAAAGCAAATTTTAAATTATGGGCCATACCTCAAAAATAAAAATAACAATGTGCTGTCAACATTTTTTCTAATTATAAACCAATTCCAGCTCACATCAGAATTATATTTTCAAGGCCAGACATGCTACTGGTTTAAAATGAATGTTATGTTTTTAATGTTTCTTCTCTCCCCAAGAAGCAGCAATAGTAGTAGATTTAACAATACCATAGACTCTCATGACTATGAAATCGTGGCTATTTGTGTTAACATGTTGTTCCTGTTGTTGATGTGATACAAAGCTCCTGCAAAACAGCTGGCACAGTCCAGTGCACTGGCTTCCCTCACTGGACTCGGTAAGTGTTCTCCTTATTTGTGAGAGGGCCTTAGAGGGAAAAACCTTGTCTCTCTACCTGTTCTGTTTTGAAACTGTACTGTTCCTACTTAGTTTATAAAACCTAGGTCTTAGGGTTATATCCGTTTCTAAACGTTTGCCTACTTTTTTTTTTGACTATAGCAGTCACCGTGAGATTATTATAAATGTGACATTCATAGTTTATTGAGGCAAGTTATAATTTAGTCATGATAGTATTTAAGCTCACTTTCAAAATTATTGCATACATGCCTTAGAGAAAAAATATCTAGTAATGCTTTTAAGACCTTTATTTAGATTGTGTTACAGCAAGTCAGGTTTACCATAGAGGAAAGGGTTTATCTTATATTAGAAGAGTGATGATGTGTTCATAATATGTTATTTGCATGATGTCTTATCAGGTATATAAAAATTTGAATTTGCCTTTCCCATATCTTCATTTCAAATTAATCTTTGTGAGGATCAACAGAAATGGGTAGAACCAAATGCCCATGTGATTTTGTTATTACTATTTAGATCATTTCAGGGTGGGGAGTAGTTTTAGCCTTCTATCATTTCTGTACAGTCAGAATTACAGTATTCTAATTTTTTAGAGAAAAAATACTTAGCATAATACCTGGAATTTCTAAGCTTTGAACAACAAAAAAGTAAACTGTAAAACTGTTTTAAGGATCATCATAAACTTTAATGTAGTCGAATTGATTGTGCTTTAGTGAGGCTTTGTTACTGCCCTATTAAATGGTTTTATTGGTTAGCATGAACATTAAAACAAAACCATTATCATGATTCCTTTATGATGACAAATATATGAAATATTCCAGAAAGAATAAGATACCAAGTATCAATTTTCATGAAGGGGTTTATGAACTTCTTAAGCATTGGAATTTATACTTCTCCCCACCCCGAATAAACATTGTCTTCCAACAAAATGCAATGAAAAAAAGAAATGAGCTTTCTTCTCAAACCTGAAAAAGTTTTTAGTGCACAGAATGATTTTTCCATATGATAGACTGGGCTTTATGCACACAGGTGGACTGGGTGGTTATGGATCAGGAGACAGTGAAGATGAAAGGAGTGACAGAGGCTCTGAGTCATCTGACACTGATGATGAGGAATTACGGCACCGAATCCGGCAAAAACAGGAAGCTTTTTGGAGAAAAGAAAAAGAACAGCAGCTGTTACATGATAAACAGATGGAAGGTATATCTTTTAGATTCACTTAATTTTTGTCCAGTTTTGTTTGTGTTTTCATTTTTCAACCAACCTAAAATATCAAAAGATGTAATTGAGGCTAAATTATAAATAATATGAGATGTAGTTGAAACTGAGGTTTTTTGCTCATTTTCAATCTTTATCAAATGTAAAATCAAAATTAATTGTATTCAAAATACATAGTTAAGGTAAGGGAAACTTGGGAGGGATTAATTTCAGGGGCTGTAAATTAAGTATTTCAGTGTATTTTAATTTCTTTTTTCTTTTTTAAAAGATTTTATTTATTTATTTTTAGAGAGGGAAGGAGAAAGAGAGAGAGAGAGAAACATCAATGTGCGGTTCCTGGGGGTTGTGGCCTGCAACCCAGGCATGTGCCCTGACTGGGAATCGAACCTGCAATGCTTTGGTTCGCAGCCCGCCCTGAATCCACTGAGCTATGCCAGCCAGGGCAGTGTATTTTAATTTCTTGTTAAAGTTTTTAAAATGAAAAGAAGACTTCTGAGATGGGATAAATATGTTTGTAAAACTATTGAAAAGTAATTTGTAGCTAGGGTAATTAAGGATATGTAAAATATTGTAATAAGTACCGTTCTTAACAGTTTACATAGCAACAGTGAAAGAGTATTTATTTAAAATTTCTTTTGTGAAAATTCTTATTTGGACAATTTGAAAGGTAATTATTAAAAGTTGCAGCCAAAAATTCCTATAAATTATTTACTACCTGTAAATTGCCTTATTGGACAAGAGAAAATTTTTTTTTTTAAGATTTCATTTATTTATTTTTAGAAGGTAAGGGAAGGAGAAAGAGAGGGAGAGAAATATCAATGTGTGGTTGTCTCTCATGCATCCCCCACCAGGGACTTGGCCTACATTCCAGGCATGTGCCCTGACTGGGAATTGAACCTGTGACCCTTTGGTTCACAGGCCAACACTCATTCCACTGAATCACACCAGCCAGGAGAAATGTTTTTCTTACTTGCTTCACATGTACCTCTCTCTATACCTTGATACTCTGGCTGTACTTTGCAGGAGATTAGCTAACTACATGTAGCTATTGAACTTTTGAAATATAGCTAACCCAAATTGAAATGTTCTGTAGATTTAATGTATATGCTAAGTTTCAAAGAATTTATGTGAAATAAAGATATTTCGATATTCTTTTTAATTGATTACCTGTTGAAGTAATTTTTTATATGGGTTCATAAAATTAATTTTACCTGTTTTTATTTTTTTAATGTACCTACTAGAAAATTTGGCATTGCTTATGTGACTTGCTTTATTGTTATAGTTTGGTAGTATGGGAGTTTTTCATTGTACATTTGACTTTTCTTATTATCTTTGTTTTTTTCTATTTCAGAAGAAAAACAACAAACTGAAAGGGTTACAAAAGAGATGAATGAATTTATCCATAAAGAGCAAAATAGTTTATCATTACTAGAAGCAAGAGAAACAGACGGTGATATGGTTAATGAAAAGAAAAGAACTCCAAATGAAACTACTTCAGTTTTAGAACCAAAAAAAGACCATAAAGAAAAAGAGAAACAAGGAAGAAGTAGATCAGGAAGTTCTAGTAGTGGTAGTTCCAGTAGCAATAGCAGAACTAGTAGTACTAGTAGTACTGTCTCTAGCTCTTCATACAGTTCTAGCTCAGGTAGTAGTCGCACATCTTCTCAATCTTCTTCTCCTAAAAGGAAAAAGAGACATAGTAGGAGTAGATCTCCAACAGCTAAAGGTAGACGCAGTCGGAGTAGAAGTTACTCTCGCAGAATTAAAATAGACAGCAATAGGACTAGAATAAAGATTAGAGATAGGAGGAGATCTAATAGAAATAGCATTGAAAGAGAAAGACGGAGAAATCGGAGCCCTTCCCGAGAGAGACGTAGAAGTAGAAGTCGCTCAAGGGATAGGCGAACCAATCGGTCCAGTCGCAGTAGGAGTCGAGATAGGCGTAAAATTGATGATCAACGTGGAAATCTTAGTGGGAGCAGTCATAAACATAAAGGTGAGGCTAAAGAACAAGAGAGGAAAAAAGAGAGGAGTCGAAGTATAGATAAAGATAGGAAAAAGAAAGACAAAGAAAGAGAGCGTGAACAGGATAAAAGAAAAGAGAAACAAAAAAGGGAAGAAAAAGATTTTAAATTCAGTAGTCAGGATGATAGGTTAAAAAGGAAACGAGAAAGTGAAAGAACATTCTCTAGGAGTGGTTCTATCTCTGTTAAAATCATCAGACATGATTCTAGACAGGATAGTAAGAAAAGTACTACCAAAGATAGTAAAAAACATTCAGGCTCTGATTCTAGTGGAAGGAGCAGTTCTGAATCTCCAGGAAGTAGCAAAGAAAAGAAGGCTAAGAAGCCTAAACATAGTCGATCGCGATCCATGGAGAAATCTCAAAGGTCTGGTAAGAAGGCAAGCCGCAAACACAAGTCTAAGTCCCGATCAAGGTAGTATACTTTTTAAAGTATTTTGTCTGATTTTTTAAAAATTTGACTGAATTTATTCAAAGTTGAAAGTGTCCTTTCTCTCTCTCTTTAATAAACTCAGTTTGGTACTTGATAAATGATCATAGTCTTAAGTAATTTTAGAAATCCTATATAATATTATTTATTTAAAAATTGCATTCTTTAGTTTAAAATACATTTTTATTTTTAAATTTTGTCTTTTCCCTTTTTTTTTTTTTTTGCAGATCAGCAACCCCTCCCCGTCGTAAACGCTGAGGAATGATGTGGCAAGAATGCCATGATGTTTAAAAAAATTCCATGAGTTTTAAGGGCTTGTCTCATTATAGAGGCACATTGTGGCTGTGTAGGTGAAACCAGAATTTTCTTTTTATCTGTATATAGGTATACTTTTTCCAAATGCTGCTTCAAGTTAATAGGATTTCTTTGTATTACTTTTTTTTTTTTCCAAAAAATAGTGCACAATAAGACTATAAACATGCCATTCTCTTTCAGCTGTAATGTTCTTAAAATTATTCTCGAATGTACTGTGATGTCAATAAAGCTCTTTAGTTCATTTTTGTTAACCTCTTGCACCTTAATTTTATGATTTAATCTAAGGAACGTACTTTTATAAAAAGGCAGCTGGAACTTTGTATAACAAGTTTTAAAGGTACTTCCTCCGATTCGCCCCAAACAAATTGGTTTTATCTCAATAGTTTGTCAAAGCTTGTAAATTGTACCCATGGATTTTTGTCAAATTCCAACTTTAAGGGTGTGGAAGAGGGCCAGAAACAAATCTTCACTTTTCATTTGGAATCACTTGACAGCTTTCTAAACTTTTGCTATTTGGGGGGTTTTCAAGTAATATATTCTCTGTGTATAAAGTATGGTTCGCTCCTGTAAAATGAAATTGCTGGATTCAATCGAGCCAGTGTATCAATCAAAGTTACTTATAAGGAATAATTGTGTTTGACACTAATAGTCAAGTCTGGAAATATATTCTGCAGTTACCCACTTCTGTTTTAGAAGCATATTTTAAACACTTTGGGGGTTATTATAGAAATAAGACTCACAGTTCAATATATTTATATTTTTAAAGTATAATATGACCTCAGCTCAGTGGAGGAATGCTGTTTTATGCAGGCTTGTGTCAGTTTCATAACATTGAAATGGTTTGGTTTTGTCAGTTTCTTAAAATTAGGCTCATTGAGTGGTTCAGCCATTTAAAGCAATCATAACTTACGAATAAAATGAAGGCTCCACAGGCATTCTGATGTTCAGCTGCTTTCAGGGTTTGTTTTTATGTGATTATTCACTTATGCCACAATAGTCAGATAAATCTCTGAAAACAAATGCTTTTAAATCTTAAAGAGAAAAGAGCAGGTGCAGGCAGGTCACAGAAATGTTTTAAAGTATGCCTTTTTACCAGCAATAATTCATTTAAAATAAGCCAGATTTTTGCCAAGATCAGTGTTTCCTCACAACAAAGGTAGAAAATAGATTTGTATAGTGTGCTCTTGTACCTCTACATAAGTTCTTGAATAATTTTGAACAGCTTATGCATTTATCTAGAGGAAATAAATCAACTGTGAATAAATGCATGTTTACCAAAATGGTTGTTTTTACAGTGCATTTAGTTCTGATATTTATAAAGTTGACATTTCACAGAATAACTTTTAAATAGTTTAGAATTCTGTTTAGTTTAGACATCAGTCACATCTGGAGACAAAATAAAGTGTGCAATATTTTTTATGTAGGTGAGCTAACATGGTATACCTAATTGTAGATTATCCAATTAATTTGTAATAGATAAGTTGTATAACATTTTCATATCTTAAAATGTTTTTTAGAGCAATCTTCAAGTGAAATAATATTTTCAAAATAAAATTCTACAGAAAAGTTCTGCTGGCTATGATATGCACATTTTTGGGCAAGATATGAACTAGAGCCAAAAACAGTATTTGACAATTTACTCTGCCGTACTACACAAGCTTCTTATCATTTAAATCTGTAGATACTTTTAAGAACACAGTCATGGTGTGTGTGATTATTAGTAGACACATTAGTGTTATAATTAAATATTTGGGTTTTTTAGATTTTTATGGATAATTCAGAAAATTCATTATTTCATTGACATACAATGAAGTATGTGTACCTTGAGTGGTAAGACTATAAGATAGGGCTTCCATGATTTGGGATGTGAATGCTAAAACTTACACATAAGTTAATTAAAATATATAATTTGACTATGAAGTCTTCTAAAATGACACCACCAGAATATTAATAGATTCAATTTTTGAGACAATCATTGATCTGGATTGGTTAATAAAAACTGTCTAAGAGGTTCTTTAAAAAATATTTCTAGTGTATTAGTCATACTTGTTTTTGTAGAATGGGGGTAAACCACACCGGTAAGAGATAAAATGTAATTTGGAAGAGGTAATTACAAGTTTTGTTTGAGGCCCCAAAATATAAATAAAGATTGGTGTGGAATATTAGTGTATATGTTTTCTGCCATTGTAAAATGCCTTTTTTAAAGCATCTGTTTCTAATGGTATTATACACAACAGGTGAATTTCCCAAACATAGTCAGTTTTTTTAGTATTTGAATTACTGTTTCTTCAAAGAAGCACATGGTGTGTAATTAATTATAAGTGAGATTTTTAATTTTATGTGGGAATATTTACACAGGAATTAAATGAGTTCCTAAGTCCCTATAATAATTGTCTTATGGAAATCTTTTCATTTAAACTGAGTGCTTTTCTCTCACACACATATTCACACATGTGTACATAATATACTATATATGTATACATATATATGCATATATATATGTATATAAATCTATTTTAATTTAGTGATGTTTCTAAAATGGTACTAAGCATGGTTTAATGGAAATAACGATGTTTTGGATTGTCCTGGCTCTGCTACTTGATGTGTTTTGGGCAAATAATTAATCATCATGGGCCTTAATTTCTTCAACTGTGTAAGGTGGAATTAGATTATTTCCAGGATTTTGAACACTTAAAGCCCTAAGTTCTTCAATATAAAGTAGAATTTGATTGTAAAGTCTAAACCTGAATGAGAAAATTGGCTTTTTATTAGTCATAAAATAACTCGTGTGCTGAGTTACATTTATACCATAAAGGTTTATCAGATACAGAGTTATATAAACACACATAGGTTAAATCTGCCACATTTTGATTATGGTAGTTAAGATAAAATTATCCTAACAATTCTAGTTACCAATTTTTGTGTAATTTTGTAAATGTGAAAACTTACCACTTAAACTCTGAGTGGATCATAGTAGTGTAACATTTTAAAGGAATACAACTGTTCTAAGGGAGCACGTTACCCTTAAATGAAAAATGTTTATATAAAACTGAATTTCAAAATATTAAGTAGATTTTTAGTTTTATAGTGAAATATAGACTAGTTTATAACACATTTATGGGTGATACTAAATTAAAGTGTTGGTCTAGGAAATAACTCCAACAATGGCTATATACCACGTAACAACTGCTAGTCCTTCCAACACAACTCAGGTTTAAGTGTCATTGGAAAAACCTTTTAATATTTGTAGAGAAAAATAGTATGAATTAGTTTTGCCTGAGTCACACTAGTGGGTATTCAAGAAACTTTTGTTTTCTGTTGGTAGAAACAAATTACTGATTGTCTGTGTTGTTGAATTGAAAATGTGAGAAAGCTCTGAAGCCCAGTGAGGTGGTACGTTAAAAAAAAAAGTACATTTAAATAAAGCTCTTAGAACTTTATTTGATTATACTTGGACTTTGCTTTTTTTCCTTGGATCTGTCACCCCAACAAATACATGTTACACATGCTAAGTGATATTTTGTGGAGAGCTTTCTGCCATCTTGAGAAAGGAGCTCTGAAGAGGAGATGACTCAAGTCCCCAGCCACTCTTAGGAGGAGGTCAATATTTTACTAAGAAGCCATAAGTGAAAGACCATTACTGAGCTATGTAAATTGTAGTAATTCAAAGAACACTTTACCAATTTGACACTTCCTGTTGACAATGTACAATCATATTTTTACCTTTAATATTGGAAATTAATTGTTCTTACCCAAGGAAAGGCATGCATTTAGAGGTAAAATGTTATGTAATCATCATTCTTGCTCCAAATGAAGTTTGCCTAACCTGAGTGAGTAACAGTCTCCTACTGTATAATAAGTGTTCAAAATATTTTCAGGTCACTTGCAGAAAATACTCAATTTAGACTTCTGGCCCTCTTGACATTTGAATACCTTAAAAATTGACACATTTCTGCCTTTAGAGAAGTGCTTACATGCTTTTATGATGCTAAGAGTGTATTACAGGAATATAAATGCCCTAGGAGACATCTTTTATATATGAAATAGAGCTACAAGGGTATGAAAGAAAAGCTAGGTCACATAGCGCAAAACTACCATGATTGATGGCTACTTAAGCCTTGCGGTTTGAGGAGATCGGTCAAAGGAATAGCATGATGGATCTTGGATTCCTTTATGATAAGTTCTATAGCTTAAATGCATGCACAATCTGACATGTTGAGGGTGAAGAATAACTAGTCCATACATATATAACACCCACTAATAACGCAGCCATGATTTGATTGACTCCTGGCTGCGCGAGAGTGGATCTCGGAACCTTTCTGTTGGGGATCTTTTGCGGGAGGGACCGGAAAAGAGGTTGGTCCTTTTGTCGTGATGTGGGGAACCCGCAAACCAAGCTCCGCCGGGAGTCTTTTTTTAGGGGTGTTTAAGTTGGGGTGCCGGGGTACACAGGCTGGCGGTTCTCGCTTAACCACGTCGACGGGTAAGTGTGTGGAGGTTTCCCGCAGGCAGGCCGCCGTGCGGAGCAGCTACTGTGCGCAGGCGCAGGAGAGGGTGGAGGGCTGTCGCTGGGCTCCGTGCGGTATCCGCACGAGACGATTACTTTCGGTCCGATCCTCGCTGTCCCTTGAATGGCCCTTTTGGGCAGTCGCTTTTCTCTTCCCAGAGGCTGGGAAGAATAGCCTGGAACTTGTGCTGGCCGGGAAGAGCGCAGCCAGCGGGCCGCCGCCATAGAGCCTGTGACTTTTGTCTCATTCTGGTTTAGTTCTTAGGAGCTGGCGACTACGCCGTGCCCGCCTTAGTCTCAAGGTCGTCTGCTTTCTTCCTCTGCCACTTCGCGAAGGGACACCAGCTGCTGTCTTGTAGCTATTAATTACGTTGTCTTTGTGTATTGTTTGTACTTGCCCCTTTTCAGAAAAAAAATTAAAGCAATTCTACGTTTTGATTAATAGGTTAATTCAACGGAGCATATTGGCAAAGATTAAGAAAATAGCGCATTGAACCTGATGCTTGTGGAAGACAGTTTAATTTTTTTGTTCCCAGTGTTAACTAGAAAGTTAAGTTCATCCTTTACATGAAACTCATTTAATAAATACTGTATGTCAGACACTGGGAATTTTAAAATGAAAGGTAGCTCAAGGGTCTCTTTAAAAAAATGTTAGGATACAACTATGATTTATATAATAAGAAAGAAAGAAACGTAAAGGCAGGCCCTTCAATAAAGTTGGTATTCTCATACAGTGAAAAAGTGTAGCTAATAAAAAGGATGATTTAAATCAATGCATATCCACTTAGAAAAATGATTAGGGTATAGTGTTAAGAAAGTGTTACAAATCAGTGTGTATTATGAATTTAGAGATATATATATAGATGGAGATACAGAGAGGGGCTAGAGATATATAAAAAATTTAACAGTGATTACCTGTGGTGGAGTTGGTGATCTCTCATTTTATCATTCGTTATATACTTTTTGCAGTTTTTTTAAGTAAACATGTTTTTTATAATCAGAAATTTAGAAAAAATACAATATAAATATTTTCAAATAATGGGAGTGCACGTAGAAGGAGCACCTAATACATATTTGGGGTTCTTCCTAAACAGATATATAGGGAGCTGTCTTGAAGGAGTTGGCCAGTTTTAGAAGCAGGAGTGGCCAAAGGCCACCAGCTTGAAAAAGGAGGTTTCTGAGAAACAACAAAGTGTCCCTTGAAAAGTGGTGTGGGTGGGGGGCTGGAGATGAGGGCAGAGAGTGGCAAGGGATGAGACAGGAGATTTTTTAGGCCATGTCAAGTCCATGAAAGGCCGGGTATATCTCTTGTGATTGACTTTGAGAACAGTAGGAAATTACACAAGGAGCAACATAGTCAGATTTATGTTTAAGAAATAACACTTAGCATTTATGTAGAAAGTAGCACCTAGGCAAGCAAGACTAGGCTCAATGAAGCCTTAGTAATCCAGATAATAAATGATGGTTGCTGTTAGGTATTGGCAGGTTAGGGTCTTTATTTACTGATAGGAGCTGAATAAATGGCATTTGAAGTAAATGAAATCTCTCCCCATTCTTTTAAAATCTCAAATACCAGAATGATCACAGATTCAAGGTAGAGAAGGAATTGGTAGCATCCTATTTGTTAATACAGACTGAATTAGTTTCTCTCAGTTGTGGTGATGCGGTTTTTGAAGCTCTTGATTGTTCTGGCAGTACTGATGACTGAGGGACTAATTTGCCAAATATAGGGGAGGTGAAGAGAAGATACGGGTCATCACTGAGCGGGGAGCAGGAATAGTGCTAAAATCTCTAAGGCTCAGTTTTATAATAATACTTTATATATCCTTACCTATATATTACAGCTTACATGTTTTTCTAATAACATCTCCTTTAGCTACCTAAAGGCATAAAGTAGGTGGTATTTGAACTGGGTCTTAAAAGGTAGTACAGCCCTGGCTGATGTGTCTCAGTGGATTGAGTGCTGGCCTGCGAAGCACAAGATGCATTCCTGGGTTACACTCTGGGTCCCAAGAAGAAACCACACATTGATGTTTCTCTTCCTCTCTTTCTCCCTCCCTTTCCCTCTAAAAAGAAATAAAGATCTTTTAAAAAATAAAAATAAAACGTAATACAGATACTTCAGATAAAACAGAAGACATGAAATATAAATACAAATAACCTTTTGTCTTAGTCCATTGGAACTGCTGTAACAAAATACCTCAGACCTGTTGGTTTATTAGCTATAGAAATGTATTTCTTATTAACTCTGAAGACTGGGAATCCCACAATTCTGGGTCTGGTGAGAGTCCACTTCCTGGTTCATAGATGGAGCTTTCTTGCTCTGTCCTCTTGAGATCTCTTTTATAAGGGCACTATACCAATATAGTGCCCTTATAAAAGAGACTCTACTCTTGTGATCTAATCACCTCACAAAGGCTCATCTAATACCTTCAACTTGGGGGTTAGGATATGAATTTGAAAGGTTCTGGCCAAGATGGAGGCATAGACAGAAACACTGCTTCCTCACACAACCAAAAGAAGGATAACAACCAATTTAAAAACAACAACCATAACTGCCAGGAAAACTTGCATGTAAGTCTAATAACCAAGGAGTTAAAGAAACATTCATCCAGATGGTAGGAGGGGTGGAGATGAGCAGAGAAGACAGGAAGTAAGGTGGCAGCTGCTGGCAGACCAGGGCAGGCAATCCCACTTTCAAGCTCAGACAAGCCTAGCGGAACAGTGAGGGAATGAGATGGACCCTGAAACCCAGGGTGTCAGTGCTGGGAAACTGAAGACTCAAAACCCCAGGCATTACAAAATCTGTGGGGACTGTGGCAGCAGAAGAAACTCCCAACCTCACAGGAAAGTTCATTGGAGAGACCCACAGGGTCCTAAAACATGCACAAACCTACCCACCTATGAATCAGCACCTGAAAGGGTACAAACTGCTTGTGGGAAGCTAGGGAAATGACAGAAAGTGGGATGAGAGCAGCATTGTTCCCTCTCAGACCCCTCCCCCACAACCAGCGACCCAACCCAATGCAGCAAAGAGGGTTGCCCCTCCCTGGTGAATACCTAAGGGTCCATGCCCTTACATGTAACAGAGGCCCCTAGACAAAGAAGCCATCCCAAATGAAAGAACAAATCAAAACTCCAGAAACAGAACTAAGTGATGAGGAGATAGCCAATCTGTCTGATGCAGAGTTCAAAACACTGGTAATCAGGATGCTCACAGAATTGATTGAGCTCAGTTGCAAAATAAAGGAAGAAATGAAGGCTACACAATGTGAAACAAAGCAAAATATATAGGGAACCAACGGTGAAATGAAGGAAACCAGGATTCAATGATTTGAAACAAAAGGAAGAAATAAACATCCAACCAGAACAGAATGAAGAAACAATGCTAAAAAATGAGGAGAGGCTTAGGAACCTATGGGACAACTTTAAGCATCCCAACATCCAAATCATGGGAGTGCCAGAAGGAGAAAAAACAAGAGCAAGATATTGAAAACATACTTGAACAAATAATGAAGGAAAACTTCCCTAATCTGGCAAAAGAAATAGACTTCCAGGAAGACCAGAGAGTCCCAAAGAAGTTGGACTCAATGAGGAGCACACCAAGGCACATCATAATTAAATTATCCAGTATTAAAGATAAGGAGATAATCTTAAAAGCAAGAGAAAAGGATAGTTACTTACAAAGGAGTTCCCATAAGACTATCAGCTGATTTCTCAAAATAAACCGTACAGGCAAGAAGGGGCTGGAAAGAAGTATTCCAAGTCATGAAAGGTAAGGACCTATATCCCAGATTACTCTATCTAGCAAAGCTATCATTTACAATGGAATGGCAGATAAAATGCTTCCCAGATAAGGTCAAGTTAAAGGAGTTCATCATCACCCAGTCCTTATTATATGAAGTGTTAAAGGGACTTATCAAAGAAATAGAAGATCAAAACTATGAACAGTAAAATGACAACAAACTCAACAACTATCAACAACTGAACCTAAAAAACAAAAACTAAGCAAACAACTGGAACAGGAACAGAATCACAGAAGTGGAGATCACATGAAGGGTTATCAGTGGGGAGAGGAAGGGGAGAATGGAGGGAAAAGGTAAAGGGAATAAGAACCAGAATAGGTAGGCACAAAATAGGCAGGGGGAGATTAAGAATAGTATAGGAAATGTAGAAGCCAAAGGACTTATATGTACAACCCATGGACATGAACTGTGGTGGGGGAGGAAGCTGGAAGGTGAGGGGGTGGCATAGGGAGGAGGGGGATAAAGGGGAGGAAAAAAATTAGTACAATTATAATAGCATAATCAATAAAATATACTTAAAAGAATTGGGGGGATAGGGACACAAACATTCAAACCAACATAACGTTAATTTTTTTTTAAACTTTATGGGTTGATTTTATTTATTTTTCTGTTTTTGTATTATTATGGATGTTCAAGTACAGTTGTCTGCCTTTTCTTCCCACTGCTCCCCCCACCCCAGCCATCCCCACCTCCCTCCACTGACTCCACCCCCCCTTGGTTTTGGCCATGTGTCCATGTGTTCCTGAAAACCCTTCACCCTTTCCCCCCATTATCCTCTCCCATCTCCCCTCTGGTTACTGTCCGTTTGTTGTTAATTTCAATGTCTCTGGTTATATTTTGCTTGCTTGTTTGTTTTGTTGATTAGGTTCCACTTAAAGGTGAGATCATATGGTATTTGTCTTTCCTTCACCACCTGGCTTATTTCACTTAGCATAATGCTCTCCAGTTCCATCCATGCTGTTGAAAAGGCAGGAGCTCCTTCTTTCTTTCTGGGCATAGAATTCCATTTTGTAAATATACCATAGTTTTTTGATCCATTCATTTACTGATGGGCACTTAGGTTACTTCCAGCACTTGGCTATTGTAAATTGTGCTGCTATGAACATTGGGGTGCATAGGTTCTTTTGGATTGGTGTTTCAGGGTTCTTAGAATATAATCCCAGCAGTGGAATTGCTGGGTCAAAAGGCAGTTCCATGTTTAGTTTTCTGAGGAAATTCCATATTGTTTTCCACAGTGGCTGCCACAGTCTGCGTTCCCACCAACAGTGCACTAGGGTTCCCTTTTCTCCACATCCTCTCCAACACTTGTTTTTTGCTTCGTTTATGATGGCCATTCTCTCCAGTGTGAAGTGTCAAATCAACATACCATTAAACTTAAGAGAAGACACTTAACCTCGTGGTAAATTGGAACTACACTGAGATAACATTTTCACCTATTAGACTAGCAAAGGTAAAAATATTTGATAATACATTGCATGGGTGACTCTCAAATGTGTTATCACTGCAGGGAAACCAGCGCTAGAAATACTCATGTATTACCCATGGAATTAAACATCTGTGAGTGGCAATTACACATTTATAAATGCACCTGCCATTTGACACAATAATTCCTGGGATTTTATCTATATCATATGTAACTCATATGTAATTGCGTATGTAATTCAGTCTTATGTTTTTGAAATTGCAAAAAATTAGAAATAACCTAAATAAATATTCATTAATAGGGAAGCTATTTAGTAAGTTATGAGATAGTCATGCAGCCCTATAAAAGGAAATTCTTTATGTTCTGTTATGAAAAAATCTTTTAAGATACATTGGTGAAAAACATAAGGTACAGAAGAATGTATACTGTGCTACATTTTGAAGAAGATAGGAGAGAAACTGATATACAAAAGGGGCACATGTATAAAATATCTCTAGAAGCTTACATACAAATCTAGTAACACTGGTTGCCTCAAAAGAGGAAAACTGGATGACTAGAGTCAGGAGTCAGAGAGCTTTGTAGTGAGCCCCTTTGTACTTTTTAATTAATTTTTTCTATTTTGACATAATTTAAGACAAAAAGTTACAAAAATAGTACAGAGAATTTCCATATGCCCTTCACCAATTCCTTAGTGATAACATCTTACTTAACCATAGTACATTGTCAAAACCAGGAAATTGACGGTAGTATAATGAATACTATTAACTAAACTACAGACCTAGTTTGGATTTTACCACCATTACATGCAGTCTGTACATGTGTGTGTGACCACATGTAGAGGTTTGTGTAACAACTACTATAATCAGGATATGGAACTGTTCCATAATCACGGAGAAATTCCCAGGTGCTACTCCTCTACAGTCAGACCCTAACCCCAGCCTTAACCCTTGGCAGTCACTGATCTGTTCTTCATTAATAGAACATTGCCATTTCAACATGGAATCAACCATGATACAGTATGTACCTTCTGAAATTGTTTTTTGTTCCCCACTCAGCATAAATATGCTTGAAATCCATCCAAATTGTGAGCAACACTTCATTCCTTTTTATTTCTGAGTTGTATTTCACAATATGGATATACCACAATGGTTTGTTTAACCTGTCACCTATTATAGTATATTTTGGGTGTTTCCAGTTTTTGACTATTATGAATAAACTTGCTATGACCATTTTTTGTACAGATTTCTGTCTGGACATAGCTTTCACTTCTCTGGGATAAGTGCCTAGTGTTGCAAATGCTAGGTTGTATGATAAATGTATGTTTAACCTTATGAGAAATTACTAAACTGATTTCCATGGTGTCTATACCATTTACATTCCCACCAGCAATGTATAAAAGATATACTTGCTTCATTACCTGGTTCACACTTGGTAATATCAGGGTGGTTAAATTTTAGCCATTGTAATAGGTATGTAATAGCTTTCCTTTGTATTCCTCTAATGGCTATTGATATTTAACATTGCTTCATGTGCTTATTTGCATTTGTATATGCTCTTTGATGAAATGGATGTTCATGTCCATTTATATTTGGATTGCTTTTTAAAAAAAAGATGGGAGTTGTGTTTTGTCGTACTGTTGAGTTCAAAGAATAACCTCACCTGTTCCAGATATAAGTCCTTTCTGGGGTATGTGTTCTGGAAATATTTCCTACCAGTCTGTGACTTTTCTTTTTCTTAATGGGGTCTTTTTTCAGAGCAAAAATCTTTATTTTTGATTAAGTTTAACTTAATCACTTTTTATAAAAGGATTGTGCTTTTGGTGTGAGATGTAAAAACCCTAGCCTAACCCGAAGTCTCGAAGATCTTCTATATTTTCATCTAAAAGTTTTATAGGTTTGCATTCAGGTCAATTATCCATTTCAAGTTCATTTTTGTATAAGATATGAAATTTAGGTTGAAGTTTTCCTTGTCCAATTGTTTCAGCATCATTTATTGAGAAGACTGTTTCTCTTCCGTTTAACTGTTTTTGCACCATTGTTGAAAAAAAAAAACAGTTGAGTGAATTTTTTTCTTTCTTTACCTCTGGACTCTCTTCTGCTACACTGAGCTGTGTTTGTCCCCCTCCAGTAGCACAGTCTTCAATACTGTAGTTCTATGGTCAGTCTTAAAATTGGGTGTTGTGATTCCTGCAATTTTATAATTCTTTAATATTGTTTTAGCTATTGTATTTCTTTTGCCATTTCATGCAAATTTTAGAATTAGCTTGTTTATGTCTACAAAAAGAGGCTATTGGGATTTTGTTAAGTGGTCTTTGATTTATTTTATCAGTGTTTTATGTCAATTTTCAGCATATAGATCCTGTACATGTTTTGTTAGATTTATTCAACAATGAAAGTAATTCATCCTTTCTGTACTGATTTTAAATGGTATAGCATTTTCAGTTTTACTCTCCAATTGTTTATGTTAGTAGTAGATAGAAAAAATTGACTTTTTTGTGTGTTGATTTTATAATCTGACCTTGCTGAACTCACATAATAGTTCCAAGAGTTTTTGTTTTGTTTTTAAATGAGGACAGTTTAATTTCTTCCTTTTTATTCTGTATGCCTTTTATTTCCTTTTTTTCTTTATTGTACTTGCTAAGATTTTTAGTAGTGTGCTGGACAGGAATCAAGAGAATGGGCATCTTGCCCTGGTGCTGATGTTAGGGGTAGAGCACTTAGTCTCTCACTGTTTTGAAAGTACTAAGTGAGCAATAGGATTTTTATGGATGCTCTAAAGATTGAAGAATTTCCATTCTGTTCTTAATTTGCTGAGAATTTTTAATCATAAATGAGTGTGGTTTTGTCAAATGTTTTGTCGACATCAGTTAATAAAATCATGTTATTTTTCTTCTTTCGATTATTAATATGTAAATTACATTGATTTTTCTAATATGGAACTAGTATACCATAGCTGGAGTAAGTCCCACGTGGTTGTGCTATAGTATTTTTTATATGTTTCTGGATTATATTTACTGATGGCTGAGAATGTTTGTGTTTGTTCATGAGAGAAATTGATCTGCGGTTTTCTTTGCTGTCCCATCTTTGTCTGTTTTTTTTTGTGTCCAAGTAATGCTGGCTTAATAAAACGAGCTGGGAGGTGTTCCTCCTCTTTTATTTCTTGGAAGAAATTGGGTAGAATTGGTTGTATTTTCTTCTCTAAGTGTTTGGTAGAAAGAATTCACCAGTGAAGCAATCTGAGCCTGGAGATGTATTTTTCAGGAGGTTTTAGCTATGAATTCAATTTCTTTGCTAGTTATAGGACTATTCAGGCTACCTATTTCATCTTGTATGGGTTTTGATAGTTTGTGGTTTTCGTGGAATTAGTCCATTTTGTCTACATTGTAGAAAGTTCTGTATAGAGTTGTTAGTATTCCCTTACCATCCTTTTTATGTCTCTTGGGTTCATAGTGATATCACCTCTTTAATACCTGACATTGGTAATATAAGTCTTCTGTTTCTTTATCAGCCTTGCTAGAAGCTTATCAAGTTTATTGATCTTTGAGAGGAATTAACTTTTGGCTTGATTTATTTGATCTATTCTGTTTTATTTTAAATATTATTCATTTCTACTTTTATTATTATTTTATCTGATTGCTTTGGGTTTATTTCACTTTTCTTATAGTTTGTTGAGATAATAACATATGGTAGATTGTTGACTTGAGACCTTTCCTCTTTTCTAATATGCATATTTAGTGCTGTAAGTTTCCCTCTACTGCTTAAATTATGTCCACAGACTTTTTATATTGTATATTTTAATTTATTTCAGTTTTGTTTCCCTGAGACTTTGCATTGACCCATGGATTGTTTAGAATTGTGTTGTTTAATTTTTAAGTGTTTTCTCTTTTCATGTTTGTGTTATTTGTTTCTAGTTTGATTCCACTACAGTTAGAGAACATAGTCTATATCGGGGATGTCAAACTCATTTTTACCAGGGGCCACATCAGCCTCGCAGTTGCCTTCGAAGGGTGAATGTAATTTTAGGACTGTATAAATGTAACTACTCCTTAACAGGTAATCAAGAGCTCGGTGCTGCCACCAAGTAGAAACAAGGTGCCGGGCTGATAGAACAAAGTGGAGGGCCGGATTCAGTTTTTGGGCCTTGTGTTTGCCACCTGTGGTCTATATGGTTTCACTTATCTTATAGTTGTGAAGGTTTGTTCAATATCCCAGGGTATGATCTATTATTATGAATGGTCCATGCATGCTCAGAAGAATGCACATTTTGTTTTTGTTTGGATGAAATGTTTTATAAATTTCAATGAGATCTTATTGGTTGATTGTGTTATTCAGTTCTTTTGTATTCTGGTTGATTTTCTGTCTAGTGGTACTCTCAGTCACTGAGAAAGGGTATTGAAGTCTCCAGCTATGGTTGTAGATTTATTTCTTCTCTCAATTCCATTTTTGCTTCATGTGTTTTGAAAGTCTGTTATCTAGCACATACACACTTAGTATTGCTTTATCTTCTTGGTGGATTGTCCTTTTTATCATAATGGAATGATCATGGTGATTTTCTTTGCTCTAAGGTTTACTTTGTCTAAATTGAACAACTGAATGTTCTGCAGTAGAGTAAATAGTTCATAAAGCAGGTCCCTGTGTAAGTTTGAACATACAGACTAGATGAGTGTTATTTCAAGATTTTTATGAGTTTTTTTTGTGAAGGGTGTTGAACATACATACAAGTCCATTTCATGTAGCTAAATGGAAGTGACAGGGTTTGAACTAGTTTTGATAAATAATCTCATAACCAATATTACCCTAGTTTGAAAGTTAATGTAGTTTTAATTTAAATATCATTTTTAATAATTTTATGCAGCATAATATGGATGGAAAAATTAATGGCATGTAAAACTTTTACAGATGCATTACTTATTTTTACTAGTTACAGTTTCAGAAATGTCTGATTAGAATTAGATGATGGAATGCAAGACCTTTTACATTTTAGAATAAAATCCAAAATTAGGAATAAACCCTTTTATTTATCATTGTAATATAAGATTGCCATATAAAATAGTTTCTTCAAGTACATGTATATGGGGAATTCATACTGTGTTTTCTCTAGATATTTAATTTTTTTTTCAGTTTATTTACCAAATCAGTTCAGTTGGACTCTACAAATTAAACCATGGGTTTTCAGTGAATGCAGAATTATGTGGTTCAAATCCTATAGAATGAATTTTGCCTGCTTGAATACAATGAAAAGTTACAGGTAAGTTTATTCATTACTGTGGCAAATATGTACATAATTATGTGAATAATAGTTTTATATTGGTTGTGTTTAATAAACACTGTCAGTATTTAATAGCTCATGTGATTTGATTAAGGTACTTTTTTATCTAAATATTTTTATTTCTCCAGCAACTTTTGAATTTGGAATATTTCAAACCCACAGAAAAATTGTAATACTGTATGTAGAGTATACCCTTTATCCATATTCAAGGACAGCTTTCATTTTTAATATAAGACTGTATGATTTGGAGAAGTACTTTTTACTTCCTCATGTTATCTTTATGAGAGGACAGAAATAATACAGTGCTTAAAATTATAAATGATTTGGGTGCAACATAAATAGTATGACAAGATGGATAAGTAAGTGTACAAGGTAGCAAAATGGAGTCAAAGTAATTTTTTTCTGTATTTGTATTATAAACCAATTTATAATATTGTGAAACAATATTGCATGGGGTTAAGGTATGAGTGCATGTTTTTACTTGTAAATGAGCTAGCTCTTTTAAGATTGGGTGTGTGTGAAATCATAATTATAGTCAACTGAGCAACCATCTACTGTTACCTATTGTAAGTTAGTCCTTGATTACTGAGCCTTTGCATGAAGCATGGAAAAGGAGGGTAATATTCAAAAGATAATATTAAAGAGTGACATTTAATTCTTAAAAGGATAATAAATAATCCCAGTAGAATGTCGCTAAGAAAAACATAGTAAATATGTGAACGGCATTACCTATTTTAACCTAACAATCTTATTCTCTTTACCCAAGAACCTATGGAGGATTTTCCTATCGTGTACTTTGATCTGGAACTTGGTATAGTTGTCTGTCAGATCCCTGTTTAGTTCCCGTTTGATCCCATCTGGTTAAAATTTTTTTAATTGAATTATATGCTTTTCTCAGCCTCCTCCCTCAGATTAGTCAATTGACAAATGTTTCCTGAGCACCAGCTGTGCCCCAGGAAACGTGCTAGCCACCAGGAATAAAGTGGTGAGCAAGACAGTCCATGCCTTGCTCTCGTAGTGCTTATGTGAAGTGGGGAGACAGGATCAAATAATCACACAGCCCCAAGAAAAGGTATGAAGTCGTATGGAGCTTAAAATAGGGGAATATGACCCAGTTTGGAGAATCAGGGAAGACTTCTTAGATGATGTTCCATTCAAACTAAGAGCTGAAAGTTGAGAGGGAATTAGTGTGTACAGGGGGGATGGGGTAATGTGAGAGTAATGTTCCAGGGAGAGGCAACAACATATTCAAAGTACCTGAGGAAGGTGTGAACGTGGTCAGTTCGAAGACCTTGTTTGAACTGCTTGTGGAGAGCAGATTGGAAGAGGGTGAGGTAGGAAGCAGGCAGACTAATCAGAAGGCTAGGATAATGATTCAAACCAGAGATGATGGGAGCTTGGACTAGGGTGATAACAGTAGACATGGAGAGGAGAAGATGGGGGCACCTGGGTTCGAATCCTGGCTCTGTCACTTAATCTCTCTGAGCTTCCCTTTTCTTATCTATGTAATAGAGATATTAATAGTAGTACATACCTACCTTATAAAAAGTTGCCAGGAAGAGTAAATGAGATGACATATGTTGAATTCTTAAATAGTAATGGCATCTAGTAAATGCTCAATAAATGGTTACTGCTACTGCTGCTACTACTGCTACTATTGCTACTATTAAATGTGACTCTAAGTTTTATAGTTGCATTTTCATTGTAACTTACTTTGAAAGCAAATTAATTTTGTTTCATCTGTGAATAAAGGTGTATTTATAAGCAGTGTGATTATAAGGTTTTGAAGCATCAAAAATGAGTAATACATGCACTTAGAATGTAATAAATCGTAAATTAGAATGTCTTTCTATATAATATATCCATGTTACATTTGTAAAAACACCAGTTTTTGCCTGTGTCTTTATTTTGACCTCTTAGATACCCTTGGACAAGACCATACAGTACTTCTCGAACCACCGTAGATAGCAGTGAGGTAAAAACCTTCCTGACCCTGGCTCACAAATGGTGGGATGAGCAAGGAGTATATGCACCTCTTCATTCAATGAATGACCTGAGGGTGCCATTTATTAGGTAATATTACACAAATTCTAAGTCTTTTAAAATGCAAGTCTTTTTAATAATTGATTTTTTTTTCAGTTCATTTTTTCTCTTGGTTTATACCTAAGTTCCAAATGCCATGTTTAAGTTCACTTTAAGAGAAATTAGGGAGATTCTCTTCAATGTCCATTGTTTGAAACTACTAATTTTTAAATAACATCATCCAACTTTTAGGCTGCTTTTATAAATTAACTTGAAGCAGTTTTGGACATCTAATCTGGTAATTAGAATTAAATCCTTATGAAAAGGAATTTGGACGCTATGGCATCAATGTCATTTTTTTTTTAAACAAGCATGTTATTTATTTTTTTTAAAGATTTTATTTATTTATTTTTAGAGAGGGAAGGTAGAGGGGGAGAGAGAGAGAGAGAAACATCAATGTGCGGTTGCTGGGGGACATGGCCTGCAACCTAGGCATGTGCCCTGACTGGGAATCGAACCTGCGATGCCTGGTTCGCAGCCCGCGCTCAATCCACTGAGCTATGCCAGCCAGGGCTTCAATGTCATTTTATAGCAACTTTGATTTTTAGGCAGTCCTGATAAAGGAACTACTACGGAGATAGCTTAATTCAACAAATATTCATTGACAAATATTTATCGAGAACTTACCTTGTACAGAACTTGGGGCAAGACATTGTGGAAGGTACTAAGATATTCATCATTCAAAACGTAGTCATGTACTTCAGGAACGTATTGTTTACTGCCAGAGGTACAGGCAAGAAGGGTTTATTAGACTCCCTTTTTCAAGAAATTGTTCATTCATTCTTATGTTTGTTCATTTATTTGATCATGAAACATTTTTAAGTAACTGACATGGGCATGACACTGTAATAGACACAGAATATCAAGGAACCTCCTGATTGGATTTTAATGACTCAGAGAAATTAGCACCTTTTATTACAACTGAATTTGTGGATCACTGAAACACTAAGAGAAAGTGAAATGTCAGTTTTTAGATTAGATAGTGGTTCTCAAGGTGTAGGTCGGGGAGTGGCAACATCAGTATCACCTGGGAACTTGTTAGAAATGCAGAATTCTCAGGTCTCACTCTGGACCTTCTGTTTTGTGGGGTTGCAGACTATGTGGGATTTTACAAAACCCGTATAATTCTGGTATCCTTTCAGCTTGAAACCCACTCTGTTCAAACTACCGGGACACCATCTCTTACAGACCACAGTAAAAAAAGATCAGTTAGGAAGTACGAGTTACATTGGGAAATGTAGACTTAATTCTTAGTATAATTGGAAGCCATCGAAGGGGAGTGATATGATCTACATTATGATATAAAGGAATCATTTTGGCTGAAATGGGTCCTTTCTGTGTGTTACAACATTGTGAAGTTATCTACTTAACCACTATCTAGGTTATTCTTAGAAGTCAATTAATTTTAATAGCAATAAAGATATCCTAAGATATCCTTATTATATATAACACTTACGTTAATAAGTAGAATGAAAATTCATATGCAGTCCAACTTAAGAGTTTAGTTTACAATACTGTGTGTGTGTGCACTTACGTTTGCCTGTGTAGTAAAGCATTGCTATGATTATCGTAGAATTAAGTTCACCTGATTTGGATGCCTGTTTACACGAACCTGATAATACCACTAACTTAGAGGATTAAAAGAAACTCAATTTAGAAGGGAATACAGGTGATTTCTGAATGTACAGATTTCCAGTCTGCTTCTTCTAAGCCCTGTGAAGTACCCTAGTTGTTGCAGACATGAAATGGGTGTAGCAGTGCTGACCATGTAGTTACTAGGTGAAGTGATATCTCAGGCAAATAGATTAGGTTAACCTAAACTAGATTGCTTGAAAAGTGTTTCTTTAGATTATGACTAAAATAATAATTAGGTCATAATTATTGCTAGATTACTTCAAGAGTTTTACTTTAAACCTCCTGCCTTTGGTTATTAAAAATACCTTGTCCTGGTCGGTGCTTATCTGGTTAGAACGTCGTCCTGACGCAACAAGACTGTGGGCTCAGTCCCCGGGTAGGTGGGGAAGCAGATTGATGTTTCTCTTGCTCTCATGTTCTCTCCTGCTCTTTCTCTCCCTCTCAAATCAATAGATTAAAATTATCCAATAAACATAGTTATTTAATGCTAAAAATAAAAGACCTGTTTACTTCCAAATCATTAGTCCATTTAAAATGAGAGTTTAATATTTTATTGAAAATTGTACATTTTAAGACTTAATTGATATAATTTTTATATGTTTTGAATTTTTTAAAAAGAGACAATCTTTTAAAAACAATTGCTAATCACCAGCCAGGAAAACCTTTGTCTGGGATGAAGATTCTTGATGTTGGCTGTGGTGGTGGATTGTTAACTGAAGTAAGTGATTTACAATTCTCCTGCCATTTTTAATAGGGGAAAAAAGTTTAAGAAGGGGGCTTATGCCTCATTATTCTTTTAACAAATAATATTGTTTATTAAGATGCCTAATGTTTTAAAATATGTTTATGATTATAAGAGTAATATACTTTTTAAAATATATAAAAATTTCAGAAAATTATAGGGAGGGATTTTTTTTCTACACAAAAATGAGGCACTAGTCATTTGAATAGTGACTTTGGCAATTTTGTAGTTTCTTCTACCCCAAGAGATTAGGCAGTTTCCACTGGTTTAGATGCAATGACAAGCTGTTCCCTTTTCTTTAATATCAAAACCTAACGGTTTTGCCTGCTTGTGGAACTTTTCCCTTCTCAGGTGCTTTGGAGTACTTCGAAGAATGCCCATTCTCTCTGTGAAGATTTGCTTTAGTTTATAGTAAATTTATGCTCTGCAGCTTTATTTTGTATTCTTCTATCAATACAGTAACTTTTTGTTTCAATGCTGCACCATAATCTGATCTTTGAAAGGTACTTGAAGCAACAGTGTAGGATATAAGTGTAACTGGGGGCTCAGAGGGGTATGGTGCTGTCGACGTCCAGGAGGGCACATTGAGAGTGAGCCTGCCAGAGGCGTTTGGTGCATAGCTAAGTGTCCACATGCACAGAAAGCATGTTCTTTATATGGCAGTGGGCTGGTTTCTCTGATATCAATTATAACATTTCAGGAAATATGAAATATGTGAAAATGCATTTCTTAGAATCAAAAGTAGGTGATGTATCAAATTATGAATAAGATTTTGTTATATGTGTTATGTGTTCTACAATCTTTTTGGTGTATTATTGCAAATCTATGTCTCTGAAGTTAAAATAATTTAACTATAGAGTTGTAAAATAAATGCTATGTGAGTTTTGATAAATATTAAAGCCATGTTTAAAAACTTGGGCATTTCATGGGAAGTGGTTAAAAATAAAAGTTGAAAGAAGACTTAGCTGTGAAGAATCAGTCATTCCTAGTCAGTTGCTGAAAAAACTATCAAGAAAATTTGACAATTTGAATTTCAGAAAATCAGCTGTTTTTATAATGTTACATTTATTGCACTTTAAATATGCCATTACTATACTATGTGCATGTTAAATGTACCTAGAGAATATAAATAATTTTTTTCACAATTCTCAAGTAGTTATTGATGAATTTTCTGTTGTTGAGATTATTGTTCTCACTTTTCAGCTTTTTGTCATGGAAATTTTCATATGTGTACAAACTAGAGAAGATGCTTTATCAAACTTCCTTGTACCCATGAACGATCTCCAGTAATTATCCCCTCATGGTTAATCTTGTTGCCTTTTGATAAGCTTTTTATTGCTAACATGTATTCTATTTTCTTCCTGAGGGTAACAGTTTTTTTATACCATTAGCCTCTAGGGCGGCTTGGGGCTTCAGTTGTTGGAATTGATCCTGTGGATGAGAACATTGAGACAGCACAGCACCATAAGTCATTTGATCCAGTTCTGGATAAGAGGGTAGAGTACAGAGCGTGTTCCCTGGAAGAGATTGTGGAAGACACTGCAGAAACGTTCGATGCTGTTGTGGCTTCTGAAGTTGTAGAACATGTGATTGATCTGGAAACATTTATACAGTGCTGCTGTCAAGTGTTAAAAGTAAGACTTACGGAGTTTACTTGTTTAATTTTTCTTTTCACTGTATGTATGTGGCCATAGCAATGTTTCATAATACTTGAAACCAGGAAGCCATGAATAGGGAATAGCATCTCTGCTGGCGATTACTTCTGCCTCTCAGGTTGCCCTTAGTACTGGGGTTTTCCACATCCAGTGTCTTGATATTCAGGGAGCTTGAAAAATGTTGGTGCTGAACATTGTAATACATACAAAAGATTTATAGTGGTATTTTCCCATTGGCATAGTCTAGATTAAATATCTAATAGACATTGAATGACAATGACTAGGAAAAATTGATTTAGATTAATACTTAAAAATCAATAAAAATCATGATTAGCATAAATTGACTTAGATAGCATTTGTTAAGTACTCTGTAGGTGATATGTTTAACAGTTTTCAGCTTGTAAAAGAATACTTCCTGCATGTGATCTCACCTGATCTGACCTACAGCCAGGTTAGGAAGGTAAGGCCAACATTATGATGACTTCCTTTGACCAGCGAAGATCAGAATTTGGGAGATGTCAAAGGTCACTTGGTCTTTAGGTTAAAGGTCACTAGATACTGAAGTGGGCTTTAAAGCTACATTTTTTTATTCCAAATCTGTTTTTCCCATTATTATCCTTATATAATTTGCCACAGACTTAGTCTTCTGAAAATGATTCCAAATTTTCTTTTAATAAATATCCCTAAAGTATTATTATTATTATTACTCTATAACTCTGTTGTTTTTATATTTAAGAGGTAACACCCTAAGGTCAAGAGCTAAAAGAATGCAATGCTTAGCTCTTACTTAAATAGAAAATTTTTTAAAAATTTTATTTTGAATAATTTTAGACTCATAAAAAAACTGCAAAAAATTGTACAGTGTTTGCTTATATGCTTCACCTAGTTTCCCCTACTTTTAACAATTTTTCTGCCAGCTCTATTAAGATATAATTGACTCATAAGTGATTCTTAACAAGATATTTTAGAGCACTGGAGTTTTATAGAGAAAAGTTACAATGTGTGATGAAATAGTGTTTGATATTTCAGTGTTTAGTTTAAGCATGCTTGGCAACATTGCAGGACCTCCCCTTTCCTGTTTTTGGTTTGGGGTGGTATCTGAGATACATCTTCTCTCTCTTTCTGTCCTACATCTGCACATGCAGGGTGGGGCAAAAGTAGCTTTGCAGTTGTGAGTATGCAAAACACAGAGTTTATTCCTGCATTATTGTTATTTACTAATTACTGTATTATTTTCCATACAAACAACTGTAAATCTACTTTTGCCCACCCTGTTTGTAGTAATATGATTATTTTGCATTCTCTTTGGCATTTAATCCTCACTAGACTAATGAGAATGTGTACAAGAGGGAGAAGGTGCTAATGCCCTTGCTATTTGTGGGAATATATATAGGAAACATTAAATATAGTCACTAAAAAATGGCAGACTGAACAGCTGCATAAATGCTTTGTATTCATTTAAAATGATTATCTTGATCTCTTTATATTCTTTATACTAGCGATATTCAACCTTTTTATCTCATGGCAGACATAAACTAATTACTAATATTCTGCAGCACAACAAAAAATATAACTTTTGCTGATCTGACAAAAAATCAGAATAATTTTGATTTATTCACTCCAGGTAGCTATTACTGTGTTGGCTGTTGTCTTTTTTTTATTCAACAATCTAAGGGAAAAGAGATCAGTGCCCCTGGCTAAATAGTCAGGTATTTCATGGTTTAAAAATCCTTGAGGCACACCAGTTGAAAATCCCTGCTTTATACTAATGAAATCAAAACATTTTCAAACCTTAATATTAAAGTTTTTGTCTAAGAACAGCCACTGGTGCCACTCCCTGCATGTGTAATTGTGTGCTGTACCAAAGAAGTGAGACAGACTCAGCAACCAAGAGAAAACAGATGGACACATATTAAATCATAAATGTGGACACAAGGAGGAGCAGCCTGATCTCATTTCTATACTTTTATTATAAAGCATTTGATATGTACAAAGCAATGCTATAAATGTAAGTCATAGTAATGTATGATTTTAAGAGTTGTAAGCACCGTTGTGTAAACTCAGTGAGTGTATCAGTAGTGGATTGCCTTTAGTAATGAATTTCCCAAGAGAAAAAAATGCTATTTTGGTAAATTATATTTTATTCATACTAATGTATCTTAACTACACTTAAATTATTAAGAAAGAAGAAGGAGGGTGGGGGAAGCCAAGCCTTTACCCAACTGATGCTCTTGACATTTAAAATTTTACTTCTATATGTATGTTTTTCAGCCTGGCGGTTCTTTATTCATCACTACAATCAACAAAACACAGCTGTCCTATGCCTTGGGAATTGTTTTTTCAGAGCAAATTGCAGGTATCGTACCAAAAGGTACTCATACCTGGGAGAAGTTTGTTTCACCCGAAAATCTAGAGAGCATTCTGGAATCAAGTGAGTATTAAGTATTTTTCCAATTGTCAAGGCCTAGCTGAACTTTTAATGCACCTATAATTATTAATCACACAACATAGCACTTAATTAAAGAGGTCACAGTTCTTTGGATGTTTGTTTCATCTCCTCAACTAGATCTTAAACTCCTTGACCTGAGGGTTAAGTATTAGAAACCGCTTCTCTCTTACCTTGGCACCTAACCCAGGGCCCAGCAAATCATAGGTGACCCATGCAGACCTTTTGTCTGTTTAGTCCTCACTTGTTTAAGGATGAGATGCAAATGTGTATCACTTACATGCCCTGAGTTTGTCCCGTTGAGCCCTCCTTGTGTCAGCTTCGCTCATGTATTGTTTTTCTGGACTCCCCCATACTTACATATTTTGAACTTCCTTGTCAAGTTTTATGTATTTTATGCTACTTAAAGCATGCCTTATACAGTGGTTAATTTGGTGTCTTCAAGCCCCTTCCAGGCCTGTAAGGTTCTTGAAGTCGAACTATGTCTCTTCATTGTACGCCTTGCAATGCCTAGCTTGGCTGTACTCACTGTTAACATTGGATTTATATGTTGAATTCCTGTCAAGCAATAACATTTATCAGTTTATTTATTTGGCATTTGGTATTCCTGTTAAGTACTTAGGCTCATGTATGTCTCAAGCTTTTTGTTCATAAAACTGTGTATCAATAAACTTGATTTTACTTGGAATATTATCAGCCTAATGCAGTAGTAAGTTCTAAAGACTTCTGCAAGTTACCTTGTTGAAAATAGAGTTAAAAAAATGTTTTAAAGATGCTTCATAGGAATGATTACTTGTTGGCAAGTATTTTCTAAACACAGCTAATGCTTATTGAGTACTTACCAAATTCCAAGTGCTGTGCTACTTTATACACATATGTCATGTAATTCTAACAACTCCAGGGTAAATGTTCTGTCCATGTGAGAAACTGAAATTCAGAACGGTGAAGCGACTTGCCCAGGGTCACCTAATAAGTTCCAGAGCTGGGATTCGAACCCAAGCAGGTGGCTTTAGATTTATGTCCTATGCTACAGTAAAGAATGATCAGCACATGCTTACAAAGTATTTTTTGCCCATTGAATTAGGAATCTTTTTTAAATATGGAGAATTGTATGAGGCTCTTGGCATTTGGGAGGTAAATATTTATTAAATCTACTCTTTGTGATATGTTTTCAGATGGTCTGTCAGTTCAAAGTGTGGTGGGAATGATCTACAACCCCTTCTCAGGTTATTGGCATTGGAGTGAAAATACCAGCCTTAACTATGCAGCTCATGCCGTGAAACAGGAGCACCCAGTGCCTGCGGGGTTTGCTGTAAAGGGAGAAACAGAAGACCACCAAGCTGATACCTCCACCAGCCCAGCTGTGCATGACAAGCTGGAGAAATGAGTCGTTGCGAAGGACTGCAGTGATATGGCTTGAAAGCCCGGTGTTTACAAATACAAAAAATACACAGTTTGATTTTTGAGAAAGGATTATGCAGAAAAGAAAGTCAATAAAAAGGGCCAAAAACCTTGGATAAAAGTCTTTGTCGTTTCATCTAATAGCTAGTTGTAGGGGATTATTTTATGGATAAAAAAGTTTTGTCCAGGGATTGTGTGATTTAGGAGCTTATGTTCCTCAGCCTTTGTTATATATATATATATAGGGTGTGCCTATTTTACAGATTATGTGCGTATACTTTACATCATATATGCCCATCCATAGATGCTATTTCATATGGTTTTAACTTAAAGGAATCTGTGTTATCCGTGTTCTTTATCTGGTTTTGGTTAAAGGCAGTTATGCTTCTGACTGATGAAAACCAAACAGTTTTATACCACTTATGTTTGGGAAGATAAAATGTATTTTTCCTCTATTTAATGAATTAATTAATTTATTTTAATTTTCACCTGAAGATATGCTTATTAATTTCAGAAAGTGAGAAAGGGGAGAGAGAGAGACAGAGATGGAGAGAGAGAGACAGAGACAGACAGGCATCAGTGTGAGAGGGGACATTGACTGGCTGCCTCCTGTACGTGCACAGGCCTGGGATGGAACTCTCAACCTTTTAGTGTTTGAGATGATGCTCCAACCAACTGGGCCACCTGGTCAGGGCTATTTTTCCCTTTACATTTTAGTTTGCTGGAAAGCAAATGGATTCTTAAATGTGTGCTGGATTTGGATTTAAACATTAAAATCAAGAAATTCAGATTATGCTGGACATATTTCTCTATATAGTTCCATAAGTGTTTTACAGTGCTTTTTTTTTTTAAGTAGAAAGGATTTTTAAAAACTCAGTTTAAAAATTTCATTATGGAAATTTCCTTTTTCAACTAATTTTTATAATTAGATGATGCAGACACCGGCCCACAGTGTCCACATCATTATGGATGAAATGAGACATTCACACAGACTACTAAATCTGGTGGAGGAAAAGGGACAGCATGGCTTTTCTCTCAAGGGGAGCAAAAGCCACGGCCTCTGCCATAACCAGCCTTTATTGAGTTTCTCTGCCCATTACATAATGGTCCTCATTTACTATGCACAGGTTCACTTTGGGTGGTTACCTTTTACAGAAAACAAAGGAGCCAATGCTGCTAATCACATCACAGAAGAGGGATATTTGCAAATGAAAAGGGAAAAGTGGTTGAACTGGTTACACTCATCCTTGGAAGGTTTAGCATGGATTCTGGGAAGTTACTTTGCAGTAAATGTCCTCAATTCAGGGTGAGAGAGTTTTAGCAAAAAGCAAGACTCATAGCAGCTGAGGTACATTGCAGGCCTGATTCCCTACGGGAGAACCTATCCATGGCTGTGGGTCCTGTGCATCTCCGAGTGGGAGCTGGGCCCACGCCATGCAGAACGGCCTCCTACAATTAGAGGGGTTGACTTGAAATATATTTTTTGCCTCTTGAATTATCTGAGTCTCTGGCTCTTTCTGAAGTCCATTGCTGTGTAAGGACATTTGTAGAAAGTGTATTAGGGCACTAAAAATTAGGAGCTCTGACCCTGGCTGGTGTAGCTAGGTGGATTGAGTGCTGGCTTGCAAACCCTTAAAGGGTTGCTGATTCAATTCCCAGTCAGGGCACATACCTGGGTGGTGGGTCAGGTAGGGTGCGCTTGAGAGGCAACCACACACTGTTTCTCCCTCTCTTTCTCCCTCTCTTCCCTTCTCTAAAAATAAATAAAATCTTCTAAAAAAAATTAGGAGCTATCATTGGCCTGCATTTGAAAGTTTGATTCTGAGCCTGAATTTTGAAAGTTTTATTATCAAAACAAAGCTTCCTCATTCTATCTGTTAGGAAAAAAGAAGTTGGTATTAAAGATTAATCTAAGAAACATGTAATGGAACTGATTAAAAAGCACTTCCCCAAACAAAGTGCATTTATTTTAAAACAAAAGTTGTAACTTTCAGTTATTGAAAGTATACATTAAGTGCTGAAAATTCAGGATCATTCAGTAATAGCTGCTTTTGTGTTTCACTTGACTGCCTATGGAATGAACATATGAAAATTGTGTGCCTCTGTTTATAATCTAATTTCGTTTTTCAGGCCAATTTTAATCAAATTCTAGGGGAAATTGTCGCTAAAAGACACTGCACTTTTTTAAAAAAAGATTTAGATTATTTTTAGGGAGAAGGGAACGGAGGGAGAAAGAGGAGAGAAACATCCGTGTGTGGGAGAAAGATCCATGGGCTGCCTCTCGCATGCCCCTAGTGGGGGACCTGGGCCACAACATGCGTGTGCCCGACAGGGAATGGGACCTTTCCTTTTGCCAGACAACGCCCAACCAACTGAGCCACACCGGTCAGAGCGATACCACACATGTTAAAAAATGCATCTGTAGAGAGGGGATTGCCCAGGTGGAAAGTGTTAATTTTGAGAACTACCTGCTTTTAAAAAGTAGTGATCTAACAATTAGGTCTATGGTAGGGAGTTTAATCTGCAAACCTTCCCTCAGGAACTGGGGTTCATGAGAGTCCCTTGCAAGAATTAATGATGGAAACTTTATGGCTGATAGTCCAGTGAAAGAGATTGCACACTTATCTTAAAAGGGACAAGAACAAGGCTGGAGAGAGCAAGAAAGTGAATTTGCCCGGGACCTTAGTTTGGGCTGAAAGGAGCAGCTGTGGAAAGCTGGGCAATGACCTGGTCCGCCTAGTGCTGTGAGGGGAATCAGATTGCTCGGTGTAGCTATAATTATAAAAACTGCCAACAGTGGGTTTGAAGGTTGGCTCAAAGGGCTATGAGTGTTAGGAGTGCAGAGCTCTCGGCACTGAGAAGTAGCAGCAAATGATGGTGGGAAGGGTCACACAGCAGGCAGGTGGTGGCAAGAGAGAAGCAAGTGGTCTCACTTTTCCCAAAACCTCTGTAAGAACAATAGGACCCAGCACATAAATGCAAAACTCCCATAGAACCGGAGGAGACTTCTGGAAGCAGAAGTCTAGAAACTAGCCTGGTTTGGAGACTAGAATCGAAAATAATTGTTGTCACTGAAGCTCTGATTTTTTCCTAAGTTGCTATATTTTGAGGAAAATAAGTGTTATGCAGGTTTGTAAAACATTGCTATATTTGTATCTTTTATAATTTTTATCAAGACAAAACATCACAAAATATGCTCTTTAATTCTTTTATTTGTGTCTAGGAGTTTGTATGAGGTGCTAGAAATGTTGTCACATTGTTTATCCCCTACATCATGCCTGAGTGCCCTCAAATGGAAATGACAATACTTCGCTGTGGTGATCTTAGGCAGCTTTCTACGTTTTGATGATCATGTTTGGATGTGGAAAGCGGGTGCCATTTGGACAGTGAGGCCAAACATTTTGTTTGATTTGATTATGATTTGTTAACAGTCACTTTGTAGATAAGCTTAAGACTCCACAAAGAATCATTCTTTGGAATTGCATTGCCTCAGAGGTTTGTTAAGGGAGTCCCTGTTGTTACAGTGGATTCCACCGTGGAAGATTGGAAAGCTTATAGAATGAAGTGTCCTATCTTTCCCTCCCAACACAGCTGAATATATCAAAAGAATTGTCCCCATTTTTCTCCCTTTCTCACTTTTCAACGCACTTTGGTCTGCCTTTCTCCATCGTTGCTTTGTTGAAAGAGTTCTTGCCAAAGTCACAAATTGACCTAGTGACTGTATCCAGTTTTCAGCTCTTATTTTTCTCATTCGACATTGGTAAGTGCCCCTGTCCCTTCACCATTCTCCTCCATTTCCATGACTTCGCCTGCTGACTAACTGCGCTGTGCCAGTCGAAATCTCCTTTCTTCTTCCACCCACTCTCCTGTTGGCTTTAGTTGGATGGTTCCCTCTGCCCATACTTTTATAGTTTCATGTAAATAAATCTCAAATTATCTTATTCTGACGGTCCCATCTGTTTCCTGTTGGGACCCTCCATGATAAATGGACTCAACCTCTTTCTTCTTAAAACGCGTTAGGGTTTCTCGTTGCCCTTACGACAAGAGTCCCCAACTCCTCAGCATGGCTGCCAGATCCCTGCAAAGTCTGCTTCTGCCTACTTCTCAAACCTCACTATTTGGCTTTTGACAAGTATGCTGAAATTTAATAACAGAACAGTTTTTTATAGGCATCCTTCATTATTTTAAACTTTGCTTTTTAACATAATTTTAAAATAATTTCAGACTTACAAAAAAATTTCCAGAAGTAATCCAGAGGGTCCCCATAGACCCTTCACTCACCTTCCCCAAATGTTAATGTCTTCACCACAATGCAGTGATAAAAATCAGAAAGTTAACTTTGATCCAGCATGCTCATCTAATCTACAAACATTATTTAACTGTGTTAATTGTCCTGCTAGTGTCTTTTTTTCCTTTTCTGGAAATAAGATCCCGCATCGCATTGAACTGTCTTGTCTTCTCAGTCTCCTTTAATTCAGGGCAGTTCCTCCGTCTGCCTATGTTGTGTATGACCTTGATACTTGAACCTAAGTAAACACAGCTTTTCTTGAAGTTCTGAAAAGTATTTAATTTGTCTTTCTTCAGCTACTCCCTTCTTCCCCTCATCTTTTTCCAACAAGGTGGCCTGGATCTGCACCCTGGCGGTCTGATTCCCAGCCCTGGGCACTTCACCGCTTTCGTACTTGGTTCTAGTGTCCGTGTCTCCCTGTGGTCACAGGAGTAGCATGACCGCACACAACGAGATTGCTGTCACACACCTGCATTGTCTGCTTCCACATGCAAATCAAACAAAGCTCCAAGAAGTGTAGAGTCTGGGCTGTTTGCTGCAGTGCTCTTGAGCTTCATTGCCCTTCCGTGTTTACAACTAGTTGCTACTTACTGCAACTGAGTGCTTTAAATACCCTGAAAAAAATTGTAGTCTTACTTTCTATGTTATAGTTTATACTTTTGTATTAGTGATAAATTGAAGAAAAGTATTGAGTTAAAATACTACACATTGAGAATATTTCAGTCAAGCAAAACAGTCAAAATTTTGGACAGTATTTGAAATGTCTTTCCGATTCGTGCTAGGGACACTCACAAGGGCTCCCGAGCCACTCTTCGTCTGGAACACACACCACACTGAGAGGCATCAAGTAGAGATTTAGAGATACTGCCCAGTAACCAGGGGAAGCTGTGCTTATGGGAAATATTATTTAAACCTGACTGGTGAGTTCCCTGCAATTCCATGAAATATTTGCATCATTATGGGCTTACAGAAGTAGATCCCAAAATACATGAATCCTAAGGGAATGTCGATGTAGAAATAATGATGGAAACAAGACAAAATAAAAGCAAGTGTTAGTACAGTCACACACAATTGTTTTTATTAACTTACAATGCAACTTTATTAGATTTTATTTGAGTTTTTTTTATTACATTTATTGGGTACATTACATTTATTACATTTATTTATTGGGTGACACTAATTCTCATTTGATGCAAATTAGATGAAAGCCTTTTCTGTGTCAAAAAAATTTAAAATCCTGACATTGATGGTTTGCACAAAATTCAAGCAAAAGAATTTATTTATTGTGAGATCAATAAACTTCTTGTATCTCAGCAAGAAAAGGATGCAATCCATATAAATGAGCCACTGTCTAGAAGCTAAAAGGCACCACTTGGAACCAAAGAAAAGGATATGTTCTCAAGACGATGTGGGCAGAGCTGAGAATGGGGGATGGAGAGTTACATGGCGAATGTGGACACCAGATGTTTCCACTTCCCTGGATTTGAATCTTTGTTTCTTGTTGACAGACAGGACCTGATGGATGTAGAACTCACTAACAACACATATGATCTCCACTGGTCTTTCCTGACTCTAAAGCAGGCTGTGGGTCTGGGGTGCACAGAAAAGCATCCAAGATTCCAGGAACCTTCTCCCCACCCCAGAAATAGGGAGCAAAGTTGTGTGTATTTTTCTGCTGAGAATGTCCCATAGTTTTTATCAGAGTTTCAAAAGGGTTCATGACTCCTCCCTCAAAAAGGTTGAAAATTACTGCTCTAAAATACTGCTGTAGGGAAATACAGTTTTTACTTGACGAGAGGATGTCAGGAAAAGGGAAATATGGTTACTCTATCTTCTGCCTATATTCTGTAAAAGTTAACATGAAGTCTGTCAAAACTCATGAAAGGCAAAAACTTGACCATGATTTAAACTGCTTCTTCTTGGTCGTTCTTCTGATATTGAACTGGAGATACTTTCTGGGGCTCTGTTTTGAGACGTGGTTTTGTCAGAGTGGGACGCTGGGAGGACTGTCTGGATTAATAATCATATTTATGCAGTGTTTAAGGAATCTGAACTCATAAAAAAAGAATACTGGTTTTATCTTATTTTTTCTCTGTCATAAATGATTTTGAATTACTATATATGTCACAGTATAATACACTTTAAAGAGCTGAATGAGATATGGGGCATAATAATCTAGAAAATAGAATACATTAGTAAAGATCATTGTGTTTTTAGCTCCCTATATGTAAAAGTCAGTTGGCAGGGTCTAAGTACAGGATTTCACTGCTTTAGATGCTGAGATAATTAACTAATGTAAAAATGAGGTCATTAGGATGGCCCTAAACCAATATGATCAGTGTCCTTATAAAAAGAAGAGATTAGGGCACAGACGTACAGAGGAAATACCCTGTGAAGCCACAGGGCAAAGATAGCCATCAACAAGCCAAGGAGAGAGGCCTCAGGAGAAACCAACCCTGCCAACACCTTGCTCTTAGATTTCTAACCTCCAGATCTGTGAGGAAATTTCTGTTTAAGCTGCCCAGTCTGTAGCACATTGTTATAGCAGCCCTAGAAGACCAATTCACTGCATTAGCTCAAAATGTCCCAATTGCTTGTCACAACTCACCTTCTCAATTGCCCCTCACTCATCTGAGCCTGGTTATTCTTTGCATGCCTTTCCTTAGCATCGAGTCAATCTCACAGGAAGTGTTCACTGCATTATATAATGATTTATAAAATACCCAAGTCCAGTGAACCAGAAAGTAGATGGGCAAAGTCACCATATGGATTCATAATTAGGACTCAGGATACCTCGGTAGGGAAATAGTAGATCTCTTCTCCACAAGTCAAGCCAAGAAAGAAGAAGCTTAACAATATTTTAAAAATATTTTTTATTTAAATTATAATATTGAGATATTTAATAAAATGGCATCATAAATTTCATTATGTAAAATCAGCAACAGTGCCAACATCTCATCCACTTATAACTGCAGCAGCAAGGTCTTAACTCTCTTAAACTACATTTTGAAACTCGAAATACATTCTTGTTGAAAAAAATTTTCCAGGATCAACGAAATTTATAAAGCATTGTGTTTATTTATGTTCCTTGTGTTGGCACCTGGTAAAGGTGCCACAATATCACTAATCTCCAGGAGTCTGCGTCCTCTCCTTCTCCTCTCCTCTGCCCTCCCCACATCCTCTCTGCTGCCCAGTGGCTTCCTCCCTCAGCTTCTGCCCCTGGGGCCAGGGCCTCTCAGAAGAGGTGTGCATTACTATCTGTTCTAGTTGCTCTTCTTGGATCTTGGTGCATTTTCTTTCCACATCTGATTCTACTTCAGAACCAACCCTTTTATCTGTCTCTCTGGTGTGTAAACTCATCAAGAACAATGACTTCATCATGTTGATTAGGAACCATCCAACATGTGGGTCCCTTGGGGTAGAGTCTTTGATCCTCCTCAGAAGCCAGTAGTCTAGACCATTGTTAACCAAAGGGTGGTTTGGCCTCATCTGGAAGCTTGTCAGAAATGCAGAAACTCAAACCACACTCCAGAACTGTTGAGCCAGAATTTGCATGGTAAAAAGATCCCCGTTGATTGACAGAAACAGTGATGTGTGACAGGCACTGATCTAGTTGTCCATTATTTGCTCATTGTGGCGGAGGCCTCCTGCTCTTTAAAGTTTGGGAAACACTGATTTAGTTGTTTTTGTGTGGTATCATCTTGGCCAGGCTGTAGAGTCACGTGGTACAGTCCTACCAATATTTGTACCAAGAACTTTCTGAATCTGTCTATCTCAAAAGGGGACAATGTAACTAGTAGGCCTTTGAGTCTGTAGCCATCGAACTCAGATGCAGTTCAGAATTAAATGGTGTCCAGAAGGAATACCATGGACAGCGCTCCAGCGCCGGTACCCGGTGTGAGAACTGTCTTAGACGGTGAAAAGCTGGAATGGCTGGTGGCGTGAGACACTTGGGGTTCGATGCTGGCCTGTCATTACATAGCTCTGGAAAGTAAACTTATTAATTCACCCCTCTGGGCCTCGGCTTCCTCACTTGTAAAATGGCGATGACGATACCTATTTAACACATGTTTTGAAAAGTTACTGAAAAAAATCACTACACATGTAGGTGTTCAATAAATATTACTCCCTTCTCTTTTCTTGTAATACCTCAATTAAAGTTAGTAAAAAAAAGTCCTCGAAAACTAAAAATAACAAGATGCCTCTGCTTGAAGCTCATGTTATGATGTCAAGGTCGTCAGAACTCTTGCTGGTGGCGGGAGGGGTGGGAGTCAAGATGCCTACTTGATTTTTTTGGCTCCCCCAGTTTTAAATTATCCATGCCCTTGCTAAAATTTCTGTGTACATCATAAACTTCTGTGAAACACGATCCTATTCTTTGTACTTACAAGCCTTTAAAAAATGAAGTTAAAGGGAAAATTTGAGCGCACACACATTTTGACCGATGTTCTGCACCGAAGAGGAAAGGAAAAACAAAAACACCGCACATCAGCGAGTTCAGTGATAGTGATTTAGAAGAGGAAAGGCTTGGAGCTGGGTTTGTCAGAAAGAAAAATCTGCCTGGATCGCATTTTTCTTATTTGTTACAGCAGATATCTTTCCATGAGCACGTGGCTAAGACCTAGGTAATTGTGTAATGTAATGAGAGTATTTTTACAAGTTATGCAAAAAATAGCGCTTCGATAATGACCAGAACGATCTAATTCCCGACCTTGATCCGGGTCCTGGCAGCCAGCCCCGCTGGGTGGCGTTTCCTGCCCGCAGCCTCGCGCGGCCCCAGGTGAGTCCTGCGCGCTCCCCACGCTCGGCTTGCGGGAGGGGCTGGAGCGTAGGCGGAGGGCGGGCCGCGGGTTGGGGGGCAGAGATCCGGGCCCTGACTGCAGCTTGCTTTCGTCGGAGCCGCTTTGGCAGCCGCATCCTCACCCTTTTCCAGGGCGTGCCGCCTAGAGGCGCGGAGCCCGCCCCGCGCGCCCCAGCCCTGCGGCTCCGGCCCAGGCGGAGGCCGCCGGACCGCGGAGATGCAGGGCGGGGGCAGGGCGCGGGGTAGGTGACTTTATCCCGCCTCTGTTTCCCTGACCCGGGGAGCAATGACATCACGCGGCCTTGTCCAGGCGCCGACACAAAGAGAGGCGCGGAGAGGCCGCTGCGGGAGATCCCGGCGGCCGCCCCTGCCGCCCAGGACCCTGGGGTCCCGCCGGCCAGGTCCGCCTCCCGCGGCCCAAGCGCTTTCAACTCCTCCTTTGCCGCCACCGCCTCGGTCGCCGCCGCCCGCGCCGCCGTCTCTCGGAGCGCGCAGCTGAGCCCGCGCCGGGCCGCGCGGGCCCCATCTCATGCGGGCGCTGGCCCTGGGAGGGGCGCCCGCAGCCAGCCGCGCAGCATGCACTGGGGGGTTGGCTTTGCCTCGTCCAGGCCGTGCGTGGTGGATCTGAGCTGGAACCAGAGCGTCTCCTTCTTCGGCTGGTGGGCCGGGTCCGAGGAGCCCTTCTCCTTTTATGGGGACATCATCGCTTTCCCTTTGCAGGATTACGGTGGGATCATGGCAGGGCTGGGCTCCGATCCCTGGTGGAAGAAAACACTTTACTTGACCGGGGGAGCTTTGCTGGCCGCAGCTGCGTATCTGCTCCACGAACTCCTGGTCATTAGGTGAGCCGGAGAGAGGGCCCCGCGTAGGGGCGCCCGAGGGGCACTTGGCCAGGGCAGGGCTGGCTCAAGGGGGGTGGGGGGCGTGCCAGCCCCTGGATCTCGCTATGGAAATGCTCAGAGACCAGTACTTACCTTTCCCCAGAGGGAGTCCGTGGGCACCTGGTCGTGAGGGGCAGTTTAGAGTTGACAGGAGAATTAAACTGGTATTGGGAGGGAAAAACATTTGTCTACCAATCTTTTGGTGCTAAAAGCAAAGACTGGGCTGTGGAGCAAAATAGTCTAATATGAAACGCTCTTAGGAAGATGCTAAGCGCAATGTTTTTGCAACAATAGAATTAGGCCCTGTAGAAATACTAAGTTACACTTTTCTGAAATCCTTTATTTGTTTATAGATAATGACGCTGGAACGTTAACCACTAACCTTATCTTTTACTTAAAGGTTAGCTCTCCACCATCCCTCCCCAAATGCTAATGTCATAAAAAAGCTGAAATTGCACAAGGTCCAGAGACCTCTGTGTCCCTCTTAAGGATGCATGGCCAGGTGTGGTGGTGTGCAGTGTGCTGTTTTGATGCAGCCTTAAACCTGGTTCTCTGCTAATCTGGTGTTTAAAGCTAAGCACCATCTTCAGGGTTAAATGCCGTGGTTGTGCTAGCCACAGGAGATCGGAGGACAGGGCTAGCACATGGGCCTGTTTGAGGAGAACACGGGAGTCACCCAGGGCCGGAAACAGTTGCATCGGCTGCCTGCTGCAGAGTGTTTACAGGATTGACTTGGAAATACCGGAAAATGGAGGCCCTGCTGTTGATGCGTCCCGCTGGTCGTGAGATCTTTGAGCAGGGTAATGCCATAGGCTGCTGATAGGACTGAGACAGTCCTTTGGCTAATTGCTACGTTAATTTGCCATGAACATTTCTGTGCGTTTGAACCCTCTGTCACCGGGAAATGACTAGAAGCAAGCAATTTTCTGGCCCTGTTGGACAGTATTTTGTCAATACTGAGAAATGGGTCCACACTGCTCTTCTCCAGTGGGGGTCCTACACCACGGGCTGCAAACAAAGGCAGTGACAGGTGACCCTTCACAGGCCGCAGGCGTTCCAGGGGAGCACTGAGGTGCTGTGAATATTTCTAGTCTCAGAGGGTGGGGAATCGTGTAGGTCTGGGAAAAGGTGTTGGCTTTCATATAATTTAGTCATAATTGAGAAGTTTTATTTTCATCTTATTATACATTGACTGCTGTCACTTAGCACAGTGCCTTTCATCTAGGTGAACCAAATAGAAAAATTTTAAGTGAAATTATCTCTCTAGATTATTTTATGTTTTTGCTCCTGTTAAAACCATTTCAAGTTAGGTTTTAAGCTATATGAAAGACTAAAACATTTGTGCAGTAATTTAAATGGTAACCCCGTTGTTTCTCAATTACATTCTAGCCCAAAGACTTTTCAGGATCCCAAACCATGTGGCTTCTCACCAGTTGTCCACTTTGTGGAGGGAGTGAAGGCATGGCTTCTCAGGACTGAGTCCAAACCTTGCTTAAATGACCTTGCAGAAATAGGAAGGAGGTCAGAGCTCACCCTGGGAGCAGGCCACGCCCTGGTAGGTGTGGTCGCTGGAAACAGAAGAGGCCTGTGCACACAGAGGTGTCCTTCCCTACCTAGGGGTCTGCTTGGATACTTAATTAGTTGAGGCATTTTTAATCCTTGGTTTATTCACTTTCATTTCTTGACAAATGCTTAAAATCCTGTTGCAGTGGAAGTAATAAAAGTGCCTGACCATTTTTGAGCCCTTAGCAGCGGTTCCACGTAGCAGTGCTTTACTTGCATGATTGCATTTATTCCTTAAAACTAGCTTTGGGTGCTCGATCCCCACTTTATAGGTAAGAAAAGTGGGGTCCAGGATGGCTAAGCACCTTGCCCAAGATCACACAGTAAGAGTAGCAGGATCCAGATCCAGGTCTGGGAGTGTGCGTATGCTGAGCTGGAACTTTTCCACCGCTGGCTCCCGGAGAGTATCAGTCCTGAACAAGGTTTTGGTGTGGGGAGAGGAAGAGAAATGTAGAGAACTGGGGTGCTGCTTGGGGAAGGCAGGCCTGTGGTAAGGACCTGAGTTCCTGACAGCCTTTAGGGGCCTGGAGGCATGGGGTAAAACTGCGGCTGGGGACTGAGGGTCAGAGGTTACATGATAGAAACCTGCACTTAGGGTGAAATCAGCAGTTTTCTGTGTAGTTTAGGGAAAACACAAAACATTGCACTATATGTGAAATGGACAATACACTTCGAAATGGCTACACTAAGTTCACTGGCAATTGCCTAGCCTCCACCACTCTACTTAGATTTGCTTCTGCGTGGACTTAACCTTAGTGTATGGTTATGTCTCCAGAGTGCAGGGTGAAGTTGACAGGTGAGAGTTATTTACAAAGTTTCATTAATGAGCATAACCAAAGTAGGTATTTTGGATTTTATTCATGTTTTCCCCACCACTATATTTTTAAACAAGTGTAGTTCCAACCCCGTGTTTTTTCTCCCTGAGTGGAGGTAGACTAGCGACCGTCTTCAATTCAATTTGGCATTTGGAAATGTATTATTTGTAAGTTGAATGACTAAATTAATGACTCTTCACTGGTAGCTCATTTGCATTTAAGGCACATGGGCTCAGCCTGCCCTAGAAAACGTAGGGGACCAGAGCGAGGTCACCTGATCTCCACAACCAGCTCCTCACCCGGACACAGAGGCACGGCCACCTGGGATGTCTTCCCCCACGGGAGGAGGGGCAGGTCTTGCTGCTCTACAGGTGCTCTCTTACACAACTCTCATTATAAGGTCACTTTGTAAAATATGGGAACGGGTCACCTGCTTCTCTGATTCTAAGTTAGAGAGAGGTTCCTGATGTGTGGAGGTAGGACTCTGGGGCCAGATTGGATTCAAATTCATTCTGCTTTTAATCAATCATGTGACTTTGGGTTGGAGAGGAACCTTCTTGGCTGCTGGGTTTTCTCATTTGCAAAGTAGGGGTGATAATAGTAGCTTTCCTCATGGAGTTGACACATGTGAAGTGCTTAGTACACCATTTGACATACAGTGAGCATACATAGAGCACATATATTAGTTACTATAGACTTTCATTAGAAAGTTCCGGGCTTGAGTGGTCTGAGTCAAACTGGCTGTTTTGATAAAATTAACTGAGGAATGGTCCATTTTGGTGTAGTTGAAGTGCTTAAGGGTGGGGGAACTGGAGCTATTAATAATTTGATCTTAAATTGATATTCCTTGGGCAAGTTATTAACCTCTCGGAGTTTCAGTTTCCCTGTCTACTATAAAATGTAAGTATAGTATGTACTTAAAAATATACAATTTTAAACTATAATAATATCCACTCTATAGTGGTACTGAAGTCAGTTAATGTGCCTGTATACAAAGCCTTTGGCATATCTGCTTGTCACATGGCATCCATTCTTATGGCACAGCCCAAGGTAACTGATAGAATGGGATTGTTCTGGCCAGCGGCTCAGGGGATTTTGTATTTATCTCCTAACCTTTCAGTTCTTAAAATTTTGCCCAGCTAATTTACATGAAAATACTACTCCGTGACTTGAATTATTTAACTGGACAAAATCAGTTAGTTGTCAAATTCAATAATTTGCACCTTCTAGGAACAAAGTCTAAATGGCTTCTTAATGTTAATATTTGACCTTCCAAATATGTCATCTAAATGAAAACCTTTGTTTCATAGCAAGTATTGCCAGAAAACAGTCAATATTTTTGTTCTTTTGACCAATATTTTCCAAATGAGCCATTCTTACCCCTGAAGTGGAACGGGCACTCGAGTGGCAGGCATCTCCAAGAGAGTTTGTTCTACTGAGCGGGGATGCTGTGGGAAGTGAGCATCCGAGTGGTGATGGCATGAAGGGCTTGTCTTTGCTCGCTTGGATAGGAGCTCCTGAGGAGCTACAGTAGGAACAACATGAGGGAACAGGAGTCTCAGGCAAGGCCCAGGAGAAGGGTGGAGAGTGGTCGGGTAGAGTGAAGGAAGGAAATTACAGAAGGTTCCTGTGGTGCGGGAGTGGAGTTGTGTGGGATGATGAGATTTTGTAGCATACGGGAGTAAGAGCATATCTCATTGAATAAAAACAAAGTCCACCTCCCTTACATAATGCTTGATAGCTCACCAAATGTGTACAGATATTAGCTTACTTAATTTTCAGGATGATAATCAATACAGAATAGGTACGGTTCTCACTTTCCCTGTGAGAGAAGAGAAGAGGTTGAGGGTAACATGGCCAGTAGAAAGCCAGAGTTGGACTTGACCGCAAGTGTCCCGATGTGGAATCCAGTGTTCATTTTACTTCTTGATGGCTATTGAAAACCTGTGCTAGGGAAGTCCTCCCCACCCAAAAAAGTAGTGTGCATGGCTGAGACCAAAGAAGGGGAAAAGGTAGGGGCACTCAGATAAACGCTGTGTGGTAGAAGTGGGGACACTGTGAAGGTGGAGGATGAGAGAGCCCAGAGGCCAGGTTCCTGGGCACCACAGGTGAAAAGCCACGTGAAGGCATGGAGAGTTTGAGAGAGGGACCAGCGTACTCAGCGTCTCAGATCCCCTGAAGACTTGGGTCACGGCAGATAAATCGGCACTGTTACTTCAGGGTTGGGGATGAATAGACTGTTTCACAGTGCAGTCTAGTGGTCAAGAACATAGGCTCTGATTACCTCGTTTAGTCTAGGTTCTGCCATTCACTAGTAATGTGACTTTGGGCAAGTTAATCCTCTGTGCCTCAGTTTCCTCACCTATAAAACATGGATAACAATAGCATCTACCTCATAAGGTTATTGTGAAGGTTAAATGAGATAATACCTGTGAAGCCCTCAGAACAATGCCTGACACATAATAAGCCCGGAATGTCATTTTTATCCATCCGACTTGTCCCTGGCAGGTAGACATAGCCAGTAAGGGGAAGAGGGGGACGTGTACCTGAGAGCACTCTTCCTGTCCATCGGTACCAGATGGAGGTTGATATGTAGTTACTTTTCTGAGCTTTTGGGGTCATGTTAATAACAGAGTTTCTAAGGTTCTTTGTGTCTCAAACAAGCTCCCACTTCTAAGTGCTTCTGAGTGAGGTAAGCCCTGTGACAAACAGATCTGCCTGTTCCTTGAGGAGCTACAGCCCAGCTCCTCAAGGTTGAGGAAAACTAAAGGAACCAAATGTACAACATGGGGATTGTTCTTTATTTCTGTTTTGGTTTTAACAGGAAACAGCAAGAGATTGACTCCAAAGATGCTATTATTTTGCATCAGTTTGCAAGACCTAACAATGGTGTCCCCAGCTTATCTCCCTTCTGTTTGAAAATGGAAACCTATTTAAGGATGGCTGACTTACCCTATCAGGTACTTGTGTGCAAATATGTTTATTCTCCTGACAGCAACGTTGCTTAGAGGGCAGTACCTAGTCTCCCATGGTGGGGAGGCTGGCACTCGGTGCCGGAGGGGCGAGGATGAAAGCAGCAGTGCTCAGTCCTTGATTGCAGGGGCTGGTGACTTCTACATCCAATTTAATGTGGGATCAGAAGGGTTATGAAATTTGTAGGGTTCAGGGCCATGTTATTTTTTTCCTGGCATAGAGTGTAATTTGGTTAAGAGTTTGGGTAGGCTCACTGGGCAGCTTTAACCCAGGTGGATGCTCCGTTGTCTGACTTGGTTTTACCTCTTAGGTTTCTGATTATTGACTGCACTGTACTTTGTCTCCCGTGAACCCTGGGGGCGGAGTGCCCACATGCTGCCAGGGAGGTGTGTGGGTTTTGTGAAAGCTTCCCCCCTGCGTTCCCTGTTTGTTGTGGGTGACTTTCAGGGAAACACCAGTTCAGTTCAGCATTAGAGAGGGGACAGAGGAGGGTACAGGGCATACACTTTTCTCTGGGTAATGCTTGAGCTGTGTCTCACGAATCTGATGGATTTGTGTTTTTACTGTCATTCATTTCTATGTATTTTTAAAAATTCCCTTATATTTTTCTTTTTCACCTAAGTTCTAGCTAAATACAATTTTTAAAAAGCTTTTATTTTTCTTATTGTTTTTTAATTCTATGATCAGAGTAGGTAGTCTTCGTGATATCGATTCCTTAGAATTTACCGACCCTTTAACCTAGTGTGTGGCTACGTTTTATAAATGTAAAAAGTAATTGTGTATTCTCTGTGTGGGTGTATAGCTCTCTCTATGTCCTTGCACAAGCATGTTTAGGGTATTGTTTAGAACTTCTATGTCTCTGGTTATTTTTTTTTGTTTGCCTGTTCTAGCAGTTTTTGAAAGGAATGGGTTAAAATATTCAAGTGTATTTGTTTATCTCTTTTTTTTTTCTGTCATTCTGCCAGTTCTTTCTTTAAGCGTGTTTATATATTTGAAGTTATATTATTAGGTTCATATAATACGAAAGATCACATCTTTTACTGTTTTGTTTCTTTATCTAGTACATATCACCCATTTCTGTCCCTTATGAGTTTTTTAACCTTGAATTCTATATTAATAGTTATTGAGAATGATTCTTGGGCTTTCTTTTGGCTCCTATTTGCTTGAGGCATCCTTCTCCTTCCTCCCTCTCCCTCCCTCCCTCCCTCCCTCCCTCCCTCTCTCTCTCTCTCTCTCTCTCTCTCTCTTTCTTTCTGCATTTGTCTTTTGTATGCAATGTATTACTTATACCCAATCTGAACTGGTGTTAGGACTTATTTCTAACATCTTATTTAATGCTTTCTTCTTACTATTATTACTTTGTCCTTAATTTTCTCATTTCCTGCTTTCCAATGATAGCTAATTTTTTTCTGTCATTTTAAACAAATTCTACTTTTGTTGTTATAGTGCTTGCACTTAAGATCCTAATGTGTGTTTATTCATCCCTACTTATTTCTTCAATAAATCCCAGTCTGTGTTCGCCCTCTATGGTACAAGTGTGTTGGCAGGTTCACATGAACCTTGCACTCCTTTCTGCCTGACCCTCATCCTGTTTGCATTGCTGGTATGTAGTATTCTACTTCTGGAATTTTGCAAACATGCTCTCTCTTTCTCTCTCTCTTTTGATCCTCTTCCAGACAACAAACCTTACTAAGTTATTTGACTAGCCTCATTTCCCATATCTCTGATCCTGCAGGATCTGTTTGTCTTTTCTGTCAGAGCGCTCCCTTGATGCGTATTCTCAGAAGGAGCCTGAGTGGCGAACCGCCAGCAGCTTTGCACGCCTGAGAACATCTTCGTTATGCCCTCACACTTGATGGTTCTGTGTTCAAAGTTCTTTCAGTGGTTTAAAAATCGTATTTTCATTTTAATGTAAAATCTAACAATATACCTCCATTGCCTTTCTGCATCTGTATTGCTATCGAAAAATCTGATGTTAATCTGATTCTTTTTCTTCCTTTTTTTTTCCCTCTGGAAGATTTTAGAATTTGCATTTAATCTTGACATTCTTAAATTTCACTATAATGTGTCTTTATGTACCTCGTGTGGTTCTTTATAAACTCTTTTAGTTTGAAATCTTTAATCTTTGTAATTCTTTTCTTTTTTACCTGTTTTCCCTTCTCTCTGTATTTCCCAGATACTGAAGGCTCTGCTTTTATTTTCTGCATCTCTGAATGTATCCCTTCATTCTTTTCTTCTCCCTTCTGGGAGAACACATCTCTGTGCTTTTGTGGCTGTTCTCCTCTTGTATCCACCATCCTATTTCTCTCATCTGTTGTGTTCAACTTTTATATTTTTCTTCTTAACTAATTTTTCTTTTTAATGTTTTCCCTTGGTTTGTACTATTAATCTCTTCCATTATCTCTTAAAGGGTATTTATAATGCTAATTAAATTTTTTTGGTCTCTCCCAATAACTCTGCCTCATGTTCTAGATATCCAGTCTGTTGCCCTTCTCTTACAGTGGTCATACACCCCTGGTCTAGTTATTTTGGTTTGTGGTCTTCTTTCACCAGAAATGTCAGCTCACCCGCCTGGGAATTTGTACTGAGCAAGGGCTAAAGCTCTGGTCACAGTTTGTGTACCTCAGAAGGAGGGAAGAAAGGGAAGGAGGTGAGCATTCCAAAGCAGTGTGGTCTCTCCTGTTTGCTGCCTCTTCTCCAAATGACTCCCACTGACCAGGGGGTCACCTTCAAGCTCTTACAAAGTAGCAGCAGTGAGAGAAGGTGGTGTCCTTGGATGGAAACCGACCAGCAGGGAATTTGGAGGGGGAAAGCTTCCAAACCCAGCCAAGACTTTGGCTGCTGTGATAATGATATCCCCCGCTCCCCAACTCCTGACTCCCTGTGGCCTGTGCTTTCTGAGCCAGTTTCTCTACAGAAGAGAGCATGGGGTCAGCAGCGATCCTTCTAAGGCAGCACTGGGACAGGATGAATGCCATGCTCTCAGCTTGGTAAGTGCCATTACGGAGGTCCTGTGGGAATATGGTAGAGTGGGAATCTGGATGTTGGGGGTCTGGGAGGGCACAGGGTCTTTGCGACTGGGAACTCAGGTGCAAGTGTGAGTCTGGACAGAAAAGCTTATTCAGGACTTTCTCAGCCAGTGATGGAGGAGAAAACAGCGATGAAAACAGACAAGGCTTGACTTATCTGAATGCAGTGGATCAGATTTGAAAGATCATTCACTGTTCAGCTTGGTGTTGACAGGCAGCATCAAAGACAAGTGTCACCAAGGGGCACAGATCAGAGGAGACTGCTACCCAGCAGCTGCCTATCTCCTTGTCCTTGCTCTGGGCTAGATTGCTCCCTGTAGCCATAACAGCTGTGGGACAGCTGTGGGACAGCTACGCTCCCACAGCTGAATTTTGTGCTCCAAGTTTCTGGCTGCTTTTACCTCCATGCCCATGAAGTGATCCTGCTGTTTGTTCCGCCCTTTCTGGTCTTGCTTTCTGGCCATCGAGCGCTGATTGCCGCTGGCCTGTCTTTACCAGCAGCCTAACTAACCAACTGCCTTAGTTCATATTTTGGAACAGCTGCTCTTTAGTTAGTATACCTGGAGCAGCAGGGCACATGCCTCACTGTGAAGCCTGCAGCTAATACCGAGAAAAGGGAATGCTTACCCCCTTCTAAAATTATTATTTCTTGTTGAGTATATTTTTTAAAAAGGATATGGTATGGGGATGTTTTTTCTTCTGTGAGGTCTCTATGGAAAATAAATGCAGGGAGCATTCAGCACAGGGCAGAGATTCCAGGTAAAAGGAAAGTGGTTCTGTGGTTTAGAGGGGAAGCTCCGTGCCTGCCTGAGGGCCTTGAGCCCCACCTGCCATCAGGAAGGGCTTGACTCGAGAGATGTCTGGGACGTGGTGGTGGGAAGTGCTAACTTCTCAGATGGTCAGTGGAGAGATTTGTCACATTCCCAGGGTACCCCACCCTCTGCCCCTCTGCGCTCTGTGCCTTTTTGAAAAAGATTAAAAGGCCATATTTCTAAAAGCACAACTTTATATTTAAAGCTTTTTTTTATTTTTTAACCTAAATGAGACTGGAATCAATATTTCATAACCATTAATAGGCACTCACAAGGCTTTTTTAAAAAGCCAGATGTATTGGTCATAGTTATTATCTTTTAAAAATCTGGATATAAATATCAGTAGGTTAATTTTTAAAACTTTTCATTTTGTAATAATTTCAGATTTATAGGGAGTTGCAAAACATACATAGGAGACCCTCCAGATATGCTTAATTAAAAAAAAAACAGTTTACTATTTAAATTTTTTCTCATTTATTGATTTCAGAGAGTGGGAGGGGAAGGAGGAGGGATAGGAGGAGGAGGAGGAGAAGGAGAGAAACATCATTTTGTTGTTCCACTTATTTATGCATTCATTATCTGATTCTGGTGCGTGCCCTGACCAGTGATCGAACCTGCAACCTTGGTGTATTGGGATAACACTCTAACCAACTGAGCTACCTAGCCAAGACTGGTTAATTTTTTAAAAAACAAAAATAGCTTTAGTATTTTTTTCTGATTACATGTATTTGACATATGGTTCTTATCAGGATTTCAAACAACAGAAAAAAGTATAAGTGGAAAATGAAAATTAGCTGATATCTACTAGCTAGCGATTACTGTCACTGATATTTTTGACCACCCTTCCAGTCATTTCTCTGGGCATGCCTGAAGACATCCACATCATTTGCAATAAATGGTTGTATAAGAACCATGTATTTCACATGACAATTCTTTTTAAATAAGAGAAGAAAAAAGAAAGACAGTGGCTTCTTTGAAACTCTTTACTCTGGCTCTCAGCTTTAACTTTTGATGTTCCATTTATTTGCTGATGTTGCCTTTTTTTCTCTGATCTCTTAAAAAAAATTTCTAAGTTACAGACAAGTTGAAAGAATAGGAGAGTGAACACCTATATGCCCGTTGCCTAGATTCAACTGTTGTTAACACGTTGCTTTCTTTGCTTTATTTCTCTTTATTTATACCTGTTTGGACAATTTTTAAAATGAACCAACCAGTTGAAAGCAGGTGGCAGAAATCATGACATTTCATCCTGCACCATTTCAGTTTGCATCTCCAAAAAATAAAGACCTGCTTCTATAAAACTACCATACATATTATAAACTATAATATGTACTATAATAGTGGGTACATGGGTTTTTTTCAGTGTGTTATAACCCAAAAAGTTTCTCAAAGCTTCAAATTTAGCCAGTGGGAGACTTTTCAAGATGGTTTCAGGGGTTCAGGGAATATAAGAGATATACATTTTGCTGAAAATTTGGGGGCAGCATGGCTGTGTAGTAAATCAGAATGACAAGACTTTGGGATTTCTTTTAAGGTCTCAAGTTCTGCATCTTAGAATGGTGATGGTGATGTTAATCCTCCTGATGAAGGCACTTCGTCAAACACTTCATGAGCATTTTCTCACTTGGTTCTAGCAACTGTTAGTGTATAATGATAGTATCTCTAAACTGTTGTCTTCTGCTTTTTTTAATCGAGTAAATGAAATAAATTTTTTGATACATTTTATTATGCTATGACAGTTGTCCCAATTTCGCCCCCCATTGCCCCCCTCCACCCAGCAACCCACTTCCCTCCAGCAATTCCCCCTTATATTCGTGTCCATGAATCATGTATATAAGTTCTTTGACTCCTCCATTTTCTATACTGTTCTTAACATCCCCCTGTCTATTCTGTACCTACCAATCTCTCCTTCTTAATCCCTGTGCCGTTTCCTCCATTCTGCCCCCTTCCCCCTCAACTGGTAACCCTCCAAATGATCTCCATATCTATGATTCTGTTTCTATTCTGCTTGTAGTCTGTTTTTTAGATTCAATTGTTGATAGTTGTGAATTTATTGCCATTTTAATGTTCATAGTTTTGATCTTCTTTTCCTTAAATAAGTCCCTTTAACATTTATATAATAATGGCTTGGTGATAATGGACTCCTTAAGCTTTACCTTGTCTGGGAAGCACTTTATCTGTCCCTCAATTCTAAATGATAGCTTTGCCCGATAGAGTAATCCAGGTTGTAGGTCCTTGCTTTTCATCACTTTGAATACTTCTTGCCAGTCTCTTCTAGCCTGCAAAGTTTCTGTTGAGAAATCAGCTGACAATCTTGTGGGAACTCCTTTGTAGGTAACTGTTTGCTTTTCTCTTGCTGCTTTCAAGAGGCTCTCTTTAACCTTTGGCTTTATAATTATGATGTGTCTTGGTGTGTTCTTTTTTGGGTTCATCTTGTTTGAGACTCTCTGTGCTTCCTGGACTTGTATGTCTAGTTCCTTCACCAAATCAGGGAAGTTTTCTGTCATTATTTTTTCAAATAGGTTTCCAGTCTCTTGCTCTCTCTCTCTTTTTGGTACCCTTATGATGCAAATGTTGATATGCTTGAAGTTGTCCCAGAGGCTCCTTAGCCTATCCTTGCTTTTTTAGATTCTCTTTTCTTCTGCTGTTCTGCTTGATTTTTTTTTCTTCCTTATGTTCCAAATCATCAATTTGATTCTTGGCTTTATCCACTCCACTGTTGCTTCCCTGTAAATTTTTCTTTATTTTACTTAGTGTAACCTTCATTTCTGCCTGGGTCTGTTGAAGTACCCAATGAGTTCCTTGAGCATCCTAATAACCAGTGTTTTGAATGCTGCATCTGACAGATTGCTTATCTCCATTTTATTTCGTTATTTTTTCCCCTGGAGTGTGGTTCTGTTCTTTCATTTGGGCCATATTTCTTAGTCTCTTCATTTTGGCAGCCTCCCTATATTTGTTCTGTGTGTTAGGTAGAGCTGCTTTGACTCCCTGTCTTAGTAGCATGGCCTATCATAGAAAAGCACATTGGGAAGTTGGATTGGCCAGAGCCTTAGGTAATCGCCAGGGTGGAGGCAACCCGAGTTGCTGCTCTGTGGCTCAGGGTGGGAGAGGCTCAGAGAGGGGACAATGCCACTGCCTGGCCTTTGGAGTTTTGTCTGGAGGAAGCTGTCTCCTGGTAGTTGCCTTGAATCCAGATACTTCAGTTTCTCCCTATATGCTACTGGTGCCCTTTCAGCTATTGCCCTGGTGCTGAAGCCCAGAGGGCATGAGTCTGTGTAAGTCATAAGTCTATTGTGGGCTCTTTAAGAGGTGATTCCTGAGAATCCTGTAGTTTCTTCTGCTGCCCCAACCCCCACTGTTTTTTATAGCTAGATGTTATGGGGACTTCTCTTCCTGGCACTGGAATTCTGGGCTGGGTGGTCTGGTGTGGGGCTGGGATCCCTCCCAATTTTTGTCTACTGTATGTGGGTGTGGGGCTGCCTGTTCTGGGTCTCCACATCCTCCTGCCTATCTGTATGTCTCCACATCTTCATCCCTCCTAAACATCTGGATGAATGTGGCTTCTTGAATTTCTTCATTGTCAGACTTCCATATAGCTTGATTTTCTGATGATTCTGGGTGATGTTTGTTTTGTAGTCTAGTTGTAGGTTTTGCTGTGGTTGTGTGAGGAGGTGAGCCATGTTTATCTGTGTCTCCATCTTGACCAGAAGTCCAACTTCCCAAAATAAAATTTTTGATGAATACATACTAGAGCTTTAGTCTCCATAAGAGTTGATCATTAATTTTTATTACTGCAATTTAAAAAAGTGTTCTTGATAGAAATGTACCATGTACCCAGGCCAGGGAGAGGGTGGTCTAGAGGGAAAGGCAGATGTATAAACAGAAATTCTCTAAGAGGTGGGAGTGTACATTCTATAGTGGGAGCATAGAAGAAAGACAGACAATGGCTGACCTTGAGAAAAGTGTTTACTAACAAGGTGATATTTGATCTGAATTTTTGGGATGGACAGGACTTTGCAGAGAATGGGGACAGGATTCCTATAAAAAGTGGAGTCTACAAAGTCAGAGAGGTGGTGAAGAGTTTGACTTGGGTCAGTGTAGGTAGTTTGGAATTCAGGAGACCAGAGGGACTGAAAGCAAGGAGGCTGGGCAGGTGGGCAGCAGCTAGATGGTGTAGGCCTGGACTGTGTATGAAGGGAGTTAGATTAGATCCATTAAAGCCACTGGGTAGTTTTGAGCAGCAATGGTCTTATACCTTATTTGCATTGTAGGCTGTTCCCTCTGGTGGTAGCATGGAGGATAGATTGCATCTGTGAGGGACAGATGTCTAGAAGGGGATGTGTTAGATGGATATGAGTTGTGTTGAGAAATCTGAAACTAGTGCCATGTTATACGGCAAATTTACATCTTTGGAGTACATATTAGATGAACTAGCAACTCCTAGAGGTATGTGCCATGTCTCCTGGTCAGCATCAGGGGTGAAGTCTGGGGCTGCTGTGTGTGGTTGTGCAGACTGTTCACTGCACAACTGCCTGGCGAGGGAGGGGCCAGGAGGACTTGCCAAGCTGTGAATCCTGGCACAGACGGAATCCACCAGAGTAGCTTCTGGTTTCCTAATTGCACAAAAGCAATGGCTAACAGCCCCATTAACTCCCTTTTTCCAGGCTGAGACTAGAATGAATTTCTTTACAATGAGCAATGAGGTAAAGTATCAAGATACCAGCAGATAGGGAGAGCAGTCAAAATTTCCAATATGCATCGTCAAAGACAGCTGTAAGCAATGTTAAGCTAGTCTGGCTCTGCTTTGAGCCTTCCAGAAAGGTGATATTTCCTTAAAGGTCTGAGAAGCCTGGGACCCTCAAGCTGAGTCCAGGCCCAGTCCTTGTGGGCACAAATGGGCAACTGCCTTTAAGAGTCATGGTATCTAGCCATATCCCTGTTACTTTACTGGAGGCCAATTCAGTGGTCATACCTACCATACTCAATATGCAAGCATACTTCTTAGACCCAGAGAGAGCTCACTTAGAAATTTTGTAACAGTCTATGTTTTTTGTCCCTTGTGGGAGGATGTACTGTTTGTTTTTTTGGGAGAAGCACACACGAACCTTGGTGTGATTTAGGTGAGAACAATTAGAGTAATAGTCACCTTTGTTAATCTTAACGATTTCTCTCAAAAAAACCCAAAGTGGTAATTTTTTTTAATTTCTTGGCACATTTTGGTCTCTGGTCTAAAAGAAGGTTTGGCCAGGGTCTCCTGGAAAGTGGCCCTTGCAGAGTTTGCCATCATCAAGCACCGTACAAGGAGGCATCTTCTTGTGCAGGGCTTGATGCATGTAGTTACTTACGCATGATCTTATTTCTCTGGGACGCAATCTGGGTAAATGGGTGCTCCCACGCAGAGGTGGGCAGGCTGTGAGTCTGCTGGCCCGATCAGGCTTATGACCTAAGAGGGATTTTCACATTTTAAAATGGTTCAAAAAAGTCAAAAGAAGAATAATATTTTGCATTATATCACACTCACATTTCGGTGCCCATAAACAGATTTTTGTTGCCATTCTCATTCACTTATGTGTTGCCTGTGGCTGCTTTCAAGCTACAGCTGCAACGTGGCGTCACTGTGGCAGAGACCACATGGCCTGCCCACGATGTGCGGTCCGGCCCTTTGCGGGAAAGCCTTGCTGACCCCTGCTCTAGAGAAACGGTTTAAAGATGCCGAGGTCTGATATATTTAAAGTTTACCTAATGCCATCTTTTAAAGTGAAAAACAGCTTTAATGAGATATAACTGACATACTATAAACTGCACATGTTTAAAGTGTATAATTTGATAAATTTTGGCATATGTAAATATTCATGAAAACATCGCCATAATCAAGATAGTGATGTATCCATGACCCACCGAATTTCTTCTTGCCCCTTTGTAATCCTGCTCTCCTGTTGCTTCCTGTCCCTCATCCTCCCTAGCAAAAACACTGATGGGCTTTCAGTCACTATAGATCAGTTTGAATTTTCTAGAGATTTATGTAAATGGAATCCTACAGTAAGTACTCTTTTTTTTTTGGTCTGGCTTCTCTCACTTAGCAGTGTTATTTTGAGATTCATGCATGTTATTGTGTGTATCAGTAGTTCATTCCTTCTTATTGTAAGGTTATACCAGAATTTGCTTCATTCATTTACTCTTGATGAGCATTTGCCCTTTCCCCTGTTTTTGACATTTGCACAACAGAGCTTCTGTGAACATTCGTGTACGAGTCTTTGCTTTCTTTTCTTTAGGCTGCCTCTCAGCCACAAGCCAGAGCCATGGTAACATCTGCCGGAGTAAAGTAATATCTTTATGTGAAGTAAATCTTGTTTGTTTGTTTTTTCCCCAAGAGTAACCATTCATTCTCTATAAGAGTTTATGTACTGAGTGCACTTACATGAGTCATGGAGTTACTGTCAAATGTACGGTTGGAATGTTTCTTTCTGTCAATCGTATGGAGAAATTGAAATAAAACATTGCTTTTTTCTTTTTAAACTTTACTCTGCTTAGAACTATTTTGGTGGAAAACTGTCTGCTCAAGGGAAAATGCCTTGGATTGAATATAATCATGAAAAAGTTTCTGGCACAGAATTCATAATCGACTTTCTGGAAGAGAAACTCGGAGTGAATCTGAACAAAAACCTTGGACCTCAGGAGAGAGCCATCTCCAGGGCGGTGACCAAGCTGGTGGAGGAACACTTCTACTGGTGAGTGCCGGGGCTGGGCAGGGAGGGCCCAGGGCCTGCCGCAGCCCCAGAGTCAGCCAAGTTCTGTGTCGCTTGGCAGCTACTCCCCAAACCTTTCCTTTTGGAAAGAAAACTTTTCAAAAGTTTTCTGCACTCGGACTGACTCAGGAGTCAAACTTATGACTGTTAAGTTTCTAGGTATCTAGAGCAGGGCTGACATTTTCCGTAGAGGCCCAGCCAGCACATACGGCGGGCTTGTGCACCACACGTCTCTGTAGTAACTGCAGTTGACCCTTGAGCGACGTGGGGATGATGTTCTGCACAGTCGAAAATCCCTCAAAACTTACCTACTAATAGCCTGCTGTTGACCGGAAACCTTACCGATGACACGAACGGTCAATTAATACATATTTTGTATGTTATGTGTATCATATACTGCATTCTTACAATAAAGCAAGCTGGAGAAAAGAAAATGTATTAAGAAAAAATTTGGGATGGAAAATACATTTATAGTACTGTTCATATTTATGGGGAAAAATCCAGGCCTGAGTGGGCCCCTGCAGGTCAAGGGTCAACTGTCCTGACTCTGCCCGGCTGTTGTAGCGGGACAGTGGCCAGAGATGAGTTGCAAATGAACACACGTGGCTGTGTTCCAATAAAAACACTGAAGTTTGAATTTTATTTAATATAAAACTTTTTTATTTCTTAGCCTCATCCATTTAAAAATGTACATTTCTTAGCCTATGGGCTACAGTTGGCTGACCCCCGACCTAGACTGGAACTCACTAAGGTGAGGGCGATAGTTTAACAGACTGGGTTCTTCACCTGTGCGAGCTGCTGAATTAAAATAACATCGCCTCAGATACCCAGAGGAGGGAACAGAAAACTAAGACGGGAGAGGAGTCTCGGGTGAAATAAATTACACAAGCTTTGTGAGATCCCGGTCATTTTCCTCAGAGGACGAGGACGTCCCCACGCCCGGGAGTAAAGCACGCCACGAGTAAAGCACGCCACTGCTGTCTGCGCGTGTCTGCCCCGACTGCCCCTCGGGCGTCGTCCCACAGGAGCACCACACACACTGTTGACGAGCTGGCCCCTTCCGCCCGTGGCGTTGTGCTGGCTGTGACACCACGTGGGTTAAACAGACATGGTTCTTCTTGCTTTACAAACTCATGGTCATCTGGGTTTTTTTTTTTTTCTTTTCTTTCATCCATCTTTTGGGAGTCATAGTACCTTTCTAGATCCCAGTAGATAAGAGTTTTCTCTCTGATTTCTGCAAACTTGATCTCATTCCAAAGAGTCAATTAAGAATTGTTAAGCCCAGGTTTTGGCATTCATTGTTCTTCCCCTTGGGTCAGTAGCTGGCCCAGTAGCTCCTCCCTCCCCCGCTGGGAGATACACTCAGTGCGGAGGTGACTGCAGAAAGTTCTTCCTCTTCACCTTCCTGTTTCATTCATTCGGTTCTCTAAATGGGAAATGCGCTCTGTCTTTTGGATTTTGAGTGACCCTCTATTTCTCTTTTCATCTCTCTACTTTCAGTTCTTGCCCACTGTATTCCAGGGCCGACCTGAAGAGCCACTCCCTGCTCTTCCCCCTCTCTGGACAGCCTGCCGTGAGGTGGGAGGGGGCAGGCAGAGGTGCAGGTCTGTGTGGGAGGAAGCAGAGACTGTGTCCCAGGTCTTTAGCTTATGGTGGCATCTGTCAAGAACTGCTGGGCTTCCTTTCTCAGAGACTGCAGGGCTTGACAGTGAGGACCAGAAAGTATGACTGCGAGTGACATGCTTAGCTTCAGGGGAGAGCCTGTGGGACCGACCCTGTCTCACCTGCTTGCCAGGTTCCAGTCACAGCAATTAAGGGGAATGAAGAACCGGTATGGGACCACGCTGACCCTCATGCCACCTCATCTGACTGATGGGCCCATTAATGTGGAGAGCTAGTGCTTTGTCAGCTGCCTGAAAAGGAGCCGCAAGCCTTACATGGGTTGGTAGTTTTGTTATAACTCTTTGATTTCTATAGTGGTTCATAAAATTTATATTTCAGTTAGAAAGACGTTTACCCAGAAAAATTCTGAAGTACCATCTGTCACTGCCTCTTGCTCTGGGTGTGTGGGGCATTTCACATATGTCTACTTCATGGTAGAAGTTCATCTTCTGGTCTTCCCTCCTCTTCTCTTTCTACAAGGGCTCCTGCTAATACTTTCTGGAGGCGGGGGTGGGGGTGGGGAGGGTGAGAGGGAAGGTCCCTTGTGGGAATGGTGGGAGGGAGAGATGGGAGCTGGTGTCCTGGTAGGGAAGTATCTTAATTCTATGGACCACAAACCTCCAAGTGCTTGGGTCATACATAGACTGTTTTCTTTTTAATTAGAAAAATGCTTTTTGGGGGGTTAGCTACTCTTTCTCATTTGTGCTCTTCAAGAATTAATTTGAGGAAGAAATAGTTAAGGTGGAAGGTCAGGTCTTGATTGAGAGGCACATATGTACAGTGAACTTTCAAAAAAAAAAAAGTCCTAATTCATCCAATTCCCTTAAGTCCCTAGTAACAGAAGGAGAAACAGACCTTCCTCAGTTTCATAAGTTTTCCAAACCTCTAGCCAGCCTCTTGCTCTGGGGTGATGCTGAACAGTCTCTCCCAAAAGCTCTGAACCCCAAAGGAGAAAAGCCCTGTCCCTTTCCTGGTGTGAGAAAGCGTGGCACAGAGAACCTGTGGACCCTCCACCCCCAGGCTCCTCTCCTCCTCCCCCTTCTCTAGTCTCAGAGGCAGAACACCAAATGTGCACCTGGGGAAACCAGGGACAGCACAGGGAACTGATCTCAATATATATGAAAAAGGTGTAAGTGTGAGCTTTCTTCCCATGAGAGCCTGTTAAATTCTGACAGTCCATAAGCTGCCAGGTTGTGTCTGTACTTACAGTGGTGGAAGAGGTGGGATGATTGTTTGACTCAATTGATTAAAATATCTGGACTTTTCAGATATGTTTATTTTGGTCTGAAACTTTAAAAATATTCCAGGTGTGATTTTTCTGAAGAACAAAGACAATGGAAAGCTCTTTTTGCAATATCACATCACATAATTCTGAAGGTCTGTTTTAGGTCAGTTCAAAGAAGCACACTCAGCTGGAAAGTGGTTTTTGTCTTGCATTTGAAAGCCCTATAATTATGTCCCGATTGCTTCATAAATCTGTTATGGAAGATGAAGAAGGCAGGTTCTATCCTCTTTGTTCCACTGAATGCTTAAGTCAAATCCAATGCAGGGAAGTCCCTATAAGGGAAGTCTGAGAGACACAGGATCAAATTACTGGAGTGAAATTGATTTTTGGTAGCAGACACCATAGCTTCTTCTCTGTGACATACTGCCCCCTTGTGGACACCAGTGTCTTAAGAGTCTTCCCATCACATAGGGAAATGTGTAGGAGGCACTGCAGTCAGATTAGTCATAACAGCACATAACACCTATAAATATATAGGTGTTAGAACAGGGAATTCAAGTTTGCTTCTAGATTGGCCATAATTTTAAAATTTTGAGTTTTTCAGTGAGTGGAGAGAGGGGAAGCCTTAATAAAATGTCTTAACACCAAGATCTTCTGATTACAACTTCATTGATGTGTTCTCTGATACGCCCCCTCCCAGTTCTAGATGTAGTGAGGGCTCCTTTTGGGAGGAACTAATCTCATGCCTCGTGACACTTGGGAAAACACAGAAACTTATCCTGTGCTTCTGCACCCTTGAGCGTTCGGAGAACAAACAAAATATGGCATGGATAGCACGACGGACGAGGAGAAAGGTGTTCTCATGACCAGGAAGGCCACGTGCAAGGACGAGCTCATCAAACAGTGGTTCACCACGGTTTGCAGCTTCTGCCTACTGATATTTGTTTCTGCTCTGGGCCAGGTCTTGTATTAGGTTATAGTGAGACATATGTTCATTTAAATACCCAGGGTCAGTTTTTCTTTCCTGTCTTCTTGATATCCTTTAAAAATGTTTGAGCATCCTGACCAGTGTGGCTCAGTAGGTTGGCTGTCATTCTACAAGGTGAGGGGGTCGCTGGTTCAATTCCTGGTTGTGGTGCATGCCTAGTTTGTGGGTTAGGTCCCCGGTTAGGATGCGTGCAAAAGGCAACAAATTAATGTTTCTCTCCCTCCCTTCCCTTCTCTCTAAAAATAAATCAATAAAATCTTTTTAAAAATGTTTGAGCAGGATTTATTCTTCTGTTTCAATATAATTGTTCTTTTTTTAAAAAAGAATCCTCTTTGACCCCATTTTACAGGAGAGATCAGATCCATCAGTTGCAATAAAGAACACAAGTATCAGCTTCCTGAAAGATGCTTTCAGAATGATGGATTATTTTAATTGCTCAGCCTAGTCTAGTTTCCAAATGGCTCTCGTTGGCCTCTCCAGTTAAGAATTCATGACTCCTTGTGCAGAGGCCTCTTCCCAGCAGAGAGTGGCACAAATCTCAGAAGAGACGGTGGCAGCCTCTTCTTCATTCTCCATAGCCACTGCAGTTTTTTCCATTTTTTAGTTTAAATATTGTCATCCCTCAGAAACACTGCTTAGCAGTGGCTGGCTCAGAAGTGAAGCTTTTTTTCATTCATTTGATAATTCATTTCTTTAGCTAACTTAGTGAATGAATGACTGCTAGAGGCCAGGCGCCACGCTGCTTGTGGTGGGGGGGGGAGTGGCTGAAAGCAAGGTGATGAGATCCCCCTCTGTCCTCAAGGGGCTGCCAGGCTGGAGGGAGACATGGAGCTTTTCTATTCTCAGTGCCAGGGGAGAGTTTGAAGAACCAAGGAAAGGCACCTGCTGGAAGGATGAGGGGGAGGTTTCCCATAGAAGGTGTCACAACAGAATCTAGGGACAAGTAGAATGGCAGGTGAAAGGGCTGGGTGGTAGGGCAAGATTAGGATGTCCAGGTAGAGCGGGCAGTGTCTGCAAAAGTTGAGAAGCTCAAAAGTGGCATTTGGGAGCCACATATAATTCTGCAGTGGAGCATGGGAGGCAATGCAGGGTGACGGGTCACACTGTGGGAAGGGGCCTGGTGTGCCAAGGGAAAGAGCTATGGGCAGTTGATGAGTGACTCTGAGAAGTGGCACCATTCTCACGTGATTAGATTTGTGTTTTAGGAAGCTCCTTGTGGCTGCCTCGGGGCAGAGATTTCTGGATGGCCTTGAGGGGGATGTCAGGAGCCTGCTAGGAGACCACTGTCCTCAGGGTTGAACTCCACTGTTAACTGAGTTGGAAACAATAGTGAATTCCCAGGGTGACTGGCTGTCAGGAGTGAGGGATGGGGAGCAGTGAGGAGTGACTCCAGAGCTGCTCTCTGGCTTGGGTGAGGAGGAGCAGATCGGAAGGGAAGGAAGAGGATGAGTCCAGTTGTGCAGGTGTTGGTTTGCAGTTCCCGAGGGTCCCTCACGAGAGTCTGTGGATCTCCGGACAGAGGACTGGGCTAGATACGGAGTTGGGAGTTATTACTTTGGAATCATGGGTGGGAAGTAGGTCACTCTTGGAGTGATAAGATAGAAGGTGTAAAGTTAAAATCTTGGCAATATGAAAGAGGTGAGAGGAAAAGCAGTGGAGACATTAGCTAAGGAAGAATTCTAAGAAAGATGCCAGTGTTGTTGGATGCCATAGAGAGTTCAAGGAAGATAAATACGGAAGAAGGTTGCTTTGGATTATGCAGGAAGGAGGGACCGTGGACTTGAGCAGGGTGGTTTCAGTGGAGTGTTACAGGTGGCAGCCCTGCCATGTGGACAGAGTTTCCAGGAAACGGAGTTGCAGGAGGAGATGGATTTGGGGTTGTAATAATATGGAGGCATGTGTCAATAATGTCAATTACCTGTAGTAATTGATTTAGGAACTCATGAAGCATACTTTTTCTTTGGTATTTACATTATAGTGTGATATACACACTATACAGGACTTGACTCTGAAAGAGCCTGCCTGGCCTTCATTATCTTCTCTTTTTTCCTAACTCATGGGAATGAAAGAAAGGAAAGAAATCAAGAGGAGGGCGGGAAAGAGAACAGAGGAAGACCGGAGAGTTTCTGAGGTTACTCTTACCTGCAAAATTCTAAATCAACCCAGTGTTTCTTCTGTGTCCGGCATTCAACCAGCGAATGCAGGTAGAGAACCTTACACACTTCCTTGCCTTGGTGGGGGCTCCTGCCTGCTCAGCTGTGTGGCCAAGATAGGTGTTTCTCCCACCCCCACCTGCTGCTCTTCCCATCAGTCTTCGGAAACTCCCCATTGCTGCATCCTCCTCTTCTGCATCTGCCCTTGTTTCCTGTTCCACAGAGGAGACCGAAGTCATAGGAGCTCTAAACCTCCCTGCAGCTCCTCACCTCTTGCAAATGGTGTCCTATTTTTCCATTTCAGAAAGCCATGTCCACTACTTATCTCCAACCTGGCCCAGGAGCCTGGCTGTCTTCTCTTCTAACTTGTCCTTGAACTGTGGTTTCCCCAACACCACTCTTAACCCTCGAAACTTCCTTAGGCAGCCTCATCTCCTCTCATAGTCTTAAAATTGCCCCTGCTGCCCCCGCCTACAAATTCCCTATGCTGATCTAAGTGTATCTCCTGAGTTCTCAAACTGCTGGACTCCTCACTTTGGAGGTTCCGTGGAAACTTCAGATGCAACAGGTTAACTCATCGTTCCTCAACTAAGTCTATTGCAGCCTGTGTATTGCCAGTATTGGTTAACAGCATTATCATCCACTAAAACCATCAGCCTAGGAGAAAATGCCTAAGTTCTCCTCTACCAAGCCTGAACAAGAAAAAGATGCATTGGCCTTTTTCTCACGTCTCCTTGTTTCCCCGTGCACTCCCTGTGCACCGCCCCCTCCGTTGTCGCCGTAGTTCGGTGCGTCACTTCTGGCCTGGTCTTGCCATGGTCTTCTAGCCAGTCTCCCTCTTCCAATTCTTCACTCTCGGCCCTTTCTTCACCACAAATCTGATCATGTTTCTTGTCTGCTTTAAACCTTTCGGGTCGTTAAACTTTGGTTTAAAAATAAAGTTTAGCCTCCTCTGCTTCTGATCCATCCTGACTGGTCCTTGCCCACCCTTCCAGCCTCAAACTCTTACGAGCTTCCTCAGGCAGCCTGCACACCACCCACCTGTCCTGAAGTCCTTGGCATTCCTCCACCAGCCAGTGTTCTTCCCGCACACAGCTTCTCCCTCTGCTCTGCACGGTGGGCTTCTGCTCACCCTTTGGCATCAGTTATGCTTATGGCAAAACCTGTGAAATTTGCTTATAAAGAATGCATTTCCCCCCACGTCAACCTGTTAGCTTAGAGCCGCCACATTCCTCATCTTTACACCTTAGATGCTTCCTGGATGCTATTATTACCTGGGCATGATTAATTTAGGATAACTTTATTTTATTCTCAGACCACTGATTTCCAGAACAATCACGGATGGCATAACCCATTTATTGTGAATTTAGATGTAGTTCATTAGAATGAAAGTGCCAAATTATTCTGAGAGAATGTGAAGGTTGACTTGATTGCCGGTGTAAAAAGAAGAGCAAATAGAAAAGCATTTTGTTCGAAAATTTTAAAATATTTACTAGAATAAATATGAGATTTTTAAAGAACTTATTAATTTTTAGAGAGAGAGGAAGGGGGAGAGAGAGAGGAGAGAAACATGGATTTGTTGTTCCAATTATTTATACATTCGTTGGTTGATTCTTGTATGTGCCCTGACCAGGGAGAGAAGCAGCCACCTTGGTGTATGGGGACAGTGCTCCAACCAGCTGAGCTACCTGGCCAGGGCAAACGTGAGGTCTTTCATATCAAAGGCTCCTTAAGTACTCTGACTGTACATATTAATTTGTAGCCATCACGATATACTTTTCTCTCTTTTCACCAAAATCCATTTCTTGACTCCTCATACTTTATTTTAAGGAGACTTTAAAAAAAAAGGCACACAAATCTTTCTGACAGGATTTGCAGGCACCCCTGTGAAAGGTAACCAGGGAGAGTGATGATCACAGTAGAGAGAGTACATTAAAATTGGTTGTAGGACCTTTCCGTAAACATGAAGAATGCTTAAAACTTTTAGAGAAATCTAGTTTTTTTTCCTAGTTTTTATTTTAGAGAGAAACAATCCCTTAAAAAAAGAACAATATAAAATGGTAAAAATTTCAGGGCCTTTTATAGCTTTTCTTTTCCCTTGAGGTGAAAAGTAGCTATACTATAATTTACTATCATATCTTGTGCTCTCTCTGTAAAAATATTTTTTACTCTTCTAATTATTTTGAAGTGGCCATTACTGATCTATCAACCAGCACTAGGAGTAGAGATGACTGCTAACACATCTTTATTGCTCATTATGAGAAAAGAAACTAAATATCTTAATGCCTATACACCCTCAGCTACATTTTTCTCAGCCTTCAGTGTGAAACCCTTGAGTTTGTATCTACCAGCACTATCAACCATAAAGACATTCCTGCGGTTGCACAGGTTCAGAGAGCAAAGTCGGCAAAGGCCTGGGTGTTGCAGCCAGCACAACACACGAACAGTGAATAGCTGCTTAACTGTCTGTCCCTGTTACATGGGGACACCTGGACAGGTGAGAAAGCAGCCTCCAGGTGGGAAAAATGATTCCACCATGTTCCTTTGGTATTTGTACCCACTTTAGAGTTCTGGAGAGTGAATCATTAATGTAATATTTATAATTTGACTTTCTGGAGAACGAATCATTAATGTAATATTTATAATTTATATAGTTTACGATAAACATGAACAAGTATACCTAATTCCTAATCTTTTCACAAAGACAAAAGGCATCTTAAAAAAATTATTTGATATCACAAAATATAAAATGTATACACAAAGTGTACAAAACAAAAACGTGCAGCTTAATTAACGGAACATACACCTGTGTAACCATTGCTTTGATCAAGAAAGAGAATGAAGCCAGCACGCCAGTCACTGCCGCCCTTTCCCAATGCCCCCGCAGGTGCGCACTGTGCTGCCTAAAACCCTTCTACAGAGGGTTTCTGCCTGTTTTCTGTGGGGTTGCCTAGAAGAAAACAGAGCAAGGCTGTGGGAGTGGGTGAGGGGATGGTCCGGAGGTGGGTGCCAGGAGAGGTTTGGTGGAATTGTAGCATGGCACCATTTTCTGGATTTGTTACTGTGTACATCACAGGCCCGAAGTCCAGGCATCCACGAGGGCCTGTTTTGGGGCTGCCATGCAGGCTGCTCTTTATAAAAACTGCAATGATTCAGTTCCACCTGAGTGTGCTCAGTTCTGAACCACTCAGTGGAAATCGACCCTGTGGAGCTGCTATGTATCTAATGCACAGTAGTAACTTGTTTCCACACACTTCCAGGACGTTAGCTTATTGCCAGTGGGTGGACAATCTCAATGAGACCCGGAAGATGCTCTCTCTTAGTGGTGGTGGTCCCTTCAGCAACCTGCTGAGGTGGGTCGTGTGCCACATAACGAAAGGAATTGTGAAACGCGAGATGCATGGCCACGGCATTGGCCGCTTCTCAGAGGACGAGATTTACATGCTGATGGAGAAGGACATGCGCTCTTTAGCAGGGCTTTTGGGTAATGTACCACACCTTCTATTCTATGTTTTCTGTCCTTTTTGCATGATTAGTAAAGAACTGTTAGTTTACTGATTTAAAGTGAGATTTTGATTGGTTTCTTTGCATCCATGTGTAGGTTGCAGCCCCACCGTGGGTTTAATTGTGCTTGGGAAACCCCTCCCAGGGAAGCCGCCTGTGCCCACGGGTGGGCGAGGGTGCTGAGAGGAGGGCATCCTGCCCTGGCTCACCTGGTTGGCTGCAGGTGGCTGGGCTGATGTGAGTCTGAGCTAGACAGAGCCTGAGTCTTAGCGGTAACGATTCATAAATATCATTTGAATTTAGGAGCTTCAATGTGCGAATGACAGCCTCTCCTGGGGACAACTGATGTTTAAGGAGCCAAGCTCTCTCTGTGACTAGTCATATGACCTAGTCCTTCGGGGCTGCTGCTTTTGTTTGGGGAAGACAGGTTTTCACTGCCCTCTATCGGCACCCTCGTCTCCATTCTGGAGCACATTAGGTACCTCACTTCTAGGAAGTGGGGTTTGAGATTGGTTTTGTTGGAACCCACCTAGTGCCCTGGGAACTGGGGTCTGTGCTGGGTGTAACCTGCCCCCTGCAGGGAGACCCACTGTGACCGGCTCCTTCCTGCTCCACATTCCAGGTGCTTCCTGGACCTGGGGTCCTCCCCTGAAACCCCAACTTGCAGGGGGAGATCCTGATAGCACATGTAACACTCACATCCAGTCTCGGCCAGCTTTGTTACATGGGGGTGCCTGGGGGGCGGTGTTGGCTGGACTTGTACACCCAACACACATCGAAAAGCACTGCTTGGCTTGAAGAGTGACCCAGTCTGGACCTTCTGGTGCTTTTCCTGCCTGAGCCCAGGTTGGCCTGCCTGATGTAGATATGATTGGAATTAGCCTCCAGTTTGTCCCATTCCTTGGGAATGTCAGACCGGACCCCTGGCCTCACAGAGCAGGTGTGCAGAGGTCTTTTCCTCCTTGGCAGTGGCTCTGCGTGCTACTGGCTTCCTCCCCTTCCTCACTAGCTCAGCTGTGGGGAGCCGAGCAAGCCAGGCTGGAGCCGCTGAAGTCAAGGCGGAGATTATGCCAGGGACAGGGTGCTCACCTCTCACAGTTTAACAGTGTGGCTCCTTGACCAGAGGGGGGTGATCATGACCTCTCTGGAGCACTCCTGGCTGGGAGAACCAGGAGCAAGGTCCTAGCTGCGATAAGGATAAACTGCCAATGTCTTTCTGGCACTTAATGACTTAGAAAAAGGCTTTCTCCCCAATTGTAGTGAAATGAGAGTTGAATGAATGGTCAGTGGTAGCTAGTCTGGATACCTGGCAAGTATTCAAAACCGTATCACAAATCTGGATGGATTTCTGCAGTGTGAAACGGAGTGGGCCGCTCAAAAGCTGAGTTAGCTGGAGTTGGGTCCTGGCTGGGGACTCAGGGAGCAGCCTGGCTCTCTCACAGAAGCGCTTCTGCTGCATTTGGAGAGGCAGAGGCTCTTTGGCTGAACATCAAAGTTTTTCTTACTAAACATGGTAAAATTATCCGCTTCTCCCTTTACCCAGGGAGATAGCTTACTTTTAATGCCCAGATGCCTAAGAGACTTAAAATGCAAAGTGACTTTCTTTTGAAATCGTTCAAGATTTGGGGAAATTGGTTCATCAGGATAAATGAGATACTGTTGTTTCAGTTTAACTGTCATCAGTGATTTGAACACCTCCATGTCCAGGGGCTGGGGAATGCAAAGGTGAACTAGACATCACCCCTGCTGTCAGGGAGCTCACAGTCCAGTGGGAGAGATGACACTCTGGAGCATGGGTAGGCAAATTACAGCCCCTAGCCGGTGGCCCATTGCTTTTATGGCCTATGAGTTCAAAATGGTTTTTACATTATTAAAATACAAGGACAAAATGTACTAGAGATTAAATATGGCCTGGGAATCCTAAAATGTTTCCCACCTGACCATCTGGAGAGGTATGCTGGCCCCTGCTCAAAAAGTGTGACCGTGTACAGGTTGGGCTGGGACAGGTCACGTGTCAGAGGTGTATACTCGGGGCTGTAGAGCAGAAGCAGGGATGAAGTGGTGGGGAGAACTGGGGAGGACTATGCAAGAGGTTGAAGTTGTGTTAGCCCAAGAAAGTAAACAGTTGTTCTAGTGAAGAAAATACAGAAGGACCTTCCAGGCAAATCATGAGAAAAGGACTCATGAGTGAGGGGCATTTCGGGATCAAAGATTGCAATGAAGATTAAAAGGTGGTTGGAGCCACATTATAAGGGATGATAATTATGCTAAGAGGTATGTACTTTAGCATACTGAAAACGTGGAGGTGTTGCACGTTTCTGAGTGGTACAGGAAGAGCCCTGGTTGTGACTTGGACAGTGGCTCTCCTCATGCCATAGAGGATGGGTGAGGCCTGAGGGGTAGGTGGTAGAGACGGAAGGCAGGCAGTGACTATCTATGCATGTAGTTTAAAGGGTTCTAATTAAATTCAAATTAAAATAAAAAATTAAATTTGAAGTGAAAATTAAAGTTAGTTAATTTTAATTTCTAGGTACTTTTAATTTTGGTGTGTAAAAAAGTCTTTACATGTAGACTAAGTAAAAACAGAATAGAAAATGTGATTTGATATATGAAACACATGAATAATACTTGTTATGATTAGCTAGGAGGAGGACCATAATTCCCTGAACACTGAAAAGGCATTTGATGATGGAATTAAATCTCTGTTTCTGATAGAAACTGTTAGTAAAGGAGACTTGAAGACGATGAAATGTCACCGGTTCTTACCATGATGGAAGGACTGAGCCAGGAGCCAGTGTCACAGTGAACCATGGGTCACTGGGAGTGTCTCTACGCCCAGAAGACAAGGGCGCCCACTCTCACTGTTCTTTACGTAGTTTTCAGGGAGCATGTCAATACATTTGGGCAACACGAAAAAAGATGATACCTCCAGTGCTGGAAAGAACAGACAAAATGATTATCTATAGAAATTAAGAGATTATGTAGCTAAAATAATGGGGAAACAACTCAAGTTATTACAGATAATGAGAGAACTCAGTAACTACAAAAGTTACAGACAGGTTAATATGCCAGATTTTTTAACATCCAAATAACAATTTTGAAATATAATTTAAAAAATTCCATTCACAATAGCAGTATAATTTTTAAATATTAGAAATATGATTTATGAGCCCTGACTGGTGTGGGTTAGTGGGTTGGGTGGTGTTTCACAAACTGAAATGTCACCGGTTCGATTCCTGGTTGGGACACATGCCTGGGTTGTGGGCCAGGTCCCCCACTGGGAGCATGCAAGAGGCAACCGATTAATGTTTCTCTTGCACATAGATGTTTCTCTCCCCCTCTTTCTACCTCCCTTGCCCTCAGTCTAAACACATAAAAAAATCTTAAAAAAAGAAATATGATTTATGAGAAATATTCACTACCTACAGAAATAAAATCAAACAATCTTAATAAGAGATAGGCTTTAAAAAAAATGGAGAGTGTACTTTCATTAATTTATTTATTTGTTCACTCAAGATTGGCACCTGTAGACTTCAATCCCAGTTTGTCAGGTAAAATGACAAAACCCAGTTCTGTCATTTACTAGCTTTGTGACCTTGGGAAAGTCTCTAAACTTCTCTAGGCCTCAGTTTCCTTATGTGTAAAGTGGGGACAATAATGGTGAGAAGAAAACTAAGGCACGTTAAGTGCACAGAATAGTGCCTGGCAAACAGGTGAGCGGCACGGGTGGAATTCGGTTGTGACAGGGTCAGGAAGGAGAGGCTCACCATGCTGTGAGAGCCACTAATGGCAGTGCTGTTGGTCAGTGCTGTTCCCTGTTCGGTTCTGCATGTTCCCGCATCCCGGTGGGAAGGTATGTGTGTTTAAAGCAGAGATTCCACGTACGCAGTGAGTGCTGCATTTTTACCTCACGCGATGAGCATACACATTGACTGTTTCCATTCTCCTCCTGAAAGGGTGAGAGTCAAGGAGAGCTATATGGACTATATAAAAATCAAGAACAAAAATTTTAAAAAGCTAGGTTTTGGGGAAGCAGTGTAGGCGGAGGTAGGAAGGCTCGTGGCCCTCACACGAGAGAGAGAAAGAGAGCTCTGGAGTCAGATCCCCTGTGTTCATACCTTGGACCCTACCAGTTATTAGCTGTCTGACCTCATGTGAATAACTCAAGTTTTTTCATCTGCAAATGGGGTCAGAACAATACCTACATCATAGAGTGTGAGGACTAAATGTGAATTTAGGTAATGTACTCACTATAATGACTGGCACATCATAAATGCTAAATACATATTAGATATTTTCATGATCACTTCCACAGATTTTATGTGTAATATAACTACATTAGGAACATTGTGTTCTGGGGGTATAAAAGGTCTTTGGGGCAAAAAAGATTTCTTCTGATTTTAAAATTTAATTGTAGTAATTTGGGAAGGTTCAGAAAAGCACAGAGAAGGAAAATGTTACCCTAATTTTACAACCTATTACTAACCACAATTACCATTTTGATGCATATCTTTCCAATTTTTATGCATAATTTTGAATTATATATGTATGTATATATATACACACACACACATAATTTCTTGACCTGTCTGCCCCCACTTAATATATTTCAAATGGCTTCTTTTGTCATTAAGTATTCAATAGCATTCAGTTTTGTGTACCTGGGAGCACACATCATGGTGCTATAAGATTATCAGCCAAACTCCACTTTGCCCTCTCCCTCTTTTATATTTTTGTTCTGTTATTAATCCTGAATCTACAGGTATGATCTTGAGGCAAAAGGAAAATAAGACAGAATAAAAATAAGAAATATACAGTTGTGTCCTGTGTTAGCACAGAGATCCCCAGCTGTGCCATTTGATATGAGTTTAAAGTAAGAACAGGAGATGAAGTCCAGTATGAATCAGGGTCACGCCACCCATTTGCCACAGGAGGAAACAGAGGCACAGTCACACAAAGAGTAAAACCTGGAGCCGGGAACCAAAGCCAGGCATCTGACTCCAGATTCCTGCTGGTTCTCACCGACCAACTGCCCTGAAGTTCCTTATGAATTGTGACTTAGAGTGGGGTTGTGTTTGCCAAGATGACTCCTTCTGAGCATTTTCTGAAGTTGTCACAACTAAGCAAGTTAAAATGTAGTTTTCAAAGTAATTTTTAAATGTGTTGTATAACGTGCTCCCGGAGGCTAAGTAGAGAATCACATAAGGAGTTTTACCCCTGATTCGGATTTCCTGGGCTGGGTGAGTTGAGGTCACACACTTCTTTACTTAGGAGGCGGCTCCCCGGCAAAGAAATGTGTTAAAACTCAGTCTGAAGTGCATAAATATTTGAGGAGGAATGATGTCTTTTTGAAGCTGCAATGGAAAGAGCCAAGTAATAAAGTGGAATTTGTTAATGGAAGTGAGAAAAACAAGCCGATTGCCAGCCAACTGCACTCGACTAATGACAAGCGCTCCTCCCCGCCCCCCACGCCTCGCCCAGCCTGAAGCCTTTTATTAAGACATACACGTGGCCTGGAAGTCTTTAGTTTTCAGAGTCCTTGTTCACACTGGGTTGGCACGTGTCGAAGAGCCAGATCTCTTGGTTATGTTTAATAAACACCAGTATGTGATCGCAACTACTTAATAAAGAGTGAAGGGAGGCAAAGTAGCACTTCTTTTCAAAGGCAATAAAAAGGAGTCACTTGCCATGTGTACTTCACGTCACCCTTATCAGCATGTACAGTTACAATGTGGTATAGTTTCTCAGGATGAGTTAAAAAATGAAATAATTTTTAAAGTACATAGATATTTAATCCATCATTTATTTCTTAGTTAAATAATATATAGAAGATTAAAGGAAGCTTTTGTGTTTAGTCATAGAAAATTTCTAGCCCACCATTAACCAGACATGCCTGTGGGGTTCCCTGCCTCCAGACTGGGAAGGCTCACTCAGGGGCAAATGTGATCTGGCCCAGGGAGCAGATGGACTGGGGCAGAGTTGGGGTGAGGGAGAGGTAAAGAGAGCATGGCTGCAATTATGCATGCAAGTCTGGGCCAGAAGTCTTTGAAGAACAAGGTGCCACTTGGCAGACCCCCTCACCCCTCTGGCAGGCCAGGAGAGGAGAGAGTTGGTCTTAGGGAGTGGGGACTCCAAAGGGGGAAGCGGGGCTCCAGGAAGACACAGATGAGGGGAGGGATGTGGTCACTACAGCAAGGGGGCTGCCCTCTTAGGGGAGTGTGCCTTTGGTTGTTGTTTCAGTGGGTTTCTGCTCCATATCTGTTGTTCTCACATTTCTCCCAGTCACTACACAAGATTGTGTTTTAATGCTTTTGGAAGGCAGTTTTCATAAAGTTGAGCTAAGAGTTTATTAAGGAAAGCAGAGGTGGCAACCCCTTGTGTGTGGGTCAGGGCCGATTGCTGCTGGGCCTGCGATTCCTCTCTTGTCTCTACTGACCCTAGGGTTCAGGCTGGGGTAGCAGCCTGCAGGATGAGGGGGTGTTGGGGATAGTTCAGATTGTCACAAAGGAGTCTTAAGAAAGCTGTGCATTTATCTGGGTGCCATGAGGCAGATACTACCAGAATCTAATGTTTCTTCGCTTTTAATTGGGCTGTTATAGATCCCATGTGGTGACACAGCCGTTATCTGATGGGGAAAGCAAATTGGTTTGAGAGAGTTGGTAAAGAGAGTTGGTTTGGGAGAGATAATCATGTGGGGGAGGATGATAAAAGTACAGTTATGATGCTCAGCTATGCACCATTGGTGAGCAATAAGTATGTGCTGGATGAACAGCAAATCTAGACTACAGGATCTGTGGGTCTGGAAGGACTTTCCTAGTAAAATATTGAAATTTGTGAATGCATTTAACAAGTGGAATCAGAAATAGTGATGGGTTCTCCAGGTGACATCTACAGTTTCCTATCAAAGAATGTAATTTCCAGTCAGGGCTAGAGATTTAGGAGAGAGTATACTTGTAATAATTGGAATTCAGACAGAAGGGCTATGCCTTTGACCGAGGACTGTGTGAGTGTACCTGGATGGACAAACACACAAAGGTATACCAGGCTCTTTGTGAGGGGCTGAAGAGACAGTGGTGAACAAGTTGGACACAGTCCTGAGTGACCGGTGCTGTCACCCAAGGGACATAGTGTCATAAACATCTATAATGTGGCAAACTTAGGAGAAGTGCCACATGGAGAAATACGAGGTACAACAGGGAACCGTGCAGGGGAAGCTAACTTGGTCTGCGGGAGGGGTTGTGGAAGGCCTCTTTGAGGGGATGACATGCAAAGTGGGCTCTGAAAGATAAGCTGGAGGTAGGTAGGGATGTGCCTGGGGCAGAGGAACCGGGGTGCGACAGGGAGGAGATCAGCATGGAAATGCAAGGCTCTGAGATGAAGAGCAGCTGGGATTCTTTAAGGAACGAAAAGATGGCCAGTGTGTCTGGAGACTGTGCAAGAGCTGAAGTGTGCATGAGGTGGAGGTAGGCTGGGCTAGATCAGGCAGGCCTCATATGTCCCCTGAATCATTTTGGGCTTTGTTTTTAAGAGCAATGAAAGCCATGAGAGGTTGAAAGTCGGGAAGTGGAATGACCTTTTTTATATTTAATGTGCCAGAGGGGCCAAGAATGGATTCACGGGCCTGGCGAGGAGGCCATCATAGTTCAGGAAAGAGAAGATGGTGCTGTGGACTGCAGCGAGGGTGCTAGAGTTGGGCATCAAATGACGGGTTAAGGCTATATTTTAGAGACAGAATTGGCTAAAATTTAGGGATTTGATATGTGTTTATGGGGTAGGGTGAGGGTGGTGGTAGTGAGGGCAAGGGTGCAGAATAACGAAGTTCTTGACATAAACTGACTAAACAAAATAGTGAATAGACTTGAAGAACACTGGAGGAGAGGGAAGATTACATCTTTAAGCTGTGGATATTAAGTTGAGTTTGACATTCCTGTGAATTAGACATGTCGGTGGAAACAAAGAGTATGATAAAGGTGGCCATTTCTATCAGTGGAGGAAGACAAATTAATTCAGTAAATGGTTCTGGGATGCTGGCTAACCATTTGGAGCAAAATAAGTACAATCTTGACTTTATGTCATATACCTGAATACATTGCAAATGGGTTAAGTATTTCAATGTAAAAAATAAAATCATAAAGTTTTAAGGATAAAATGTGGAAGACTTTTTTATAATCTTGAAGTTGGGAAATTTTTTCTGACATGGCATGAAAGAGAGAAACTATAAAAGACAAGTTGAATTGCTAGATTACATGAGAAAAATAAAACAAACAAACCTCCTCTATGTCAAAAAATCTTCATAACTAAAGTTAAAATTGAAATGGTAAGCTGGAAAAATGTTTGTAACAGGTGACAAAAGCATTAATATTACTAAATATATGAAGGGCTTCTACAAATCAATGAGAAAAATGAATACCTGAAGGGGAGAATTGGGCAAAAGAGATACAAAGGTAATTTGCAACAACAATATAAATGATGAATGAATACATGAAAAGTGTTCAGCCTCTTTAGCATTGGGCTGGCCAAAAAGTTTGTTTAGCTTTTTCCATATGATGGCTCTAGTAGTGCTTAGTAGTCTTGAACTTTATTTGAAACAATTGTGTTAGATTGTATTGTGACAGCTGTCATTACCAGCATGCATTTAAAAAAAAAAATCAAAATTGGTGAATATTTGTGCAGCCATTTTAATATTGAAGGAGATATGCAACACTACCAGCTCATTATGCTTTATTTCAAGAAAGGTAAAAACAACTGAGATGCAAAAAGAGATTTGTGCAGTGTATGGAGAAGGTGCTGTGACTTATCGAACTTATCAAAAGTGGTTTGTGATGTTTCTTGGTGCTGTTGACATTTTGGCCAAATCATTCTTTGCTGTGGGGCTGTCTGACGCATTGAACGATGTTTAGCAGCACCCCTGGCCTCTACCCTCCAGAAGCCAATAGTGGGAGATAGCGAACACACTCAAAATATCCAAATCAATAAAGTTATTGGTGAAAATGAAAAACATGCTTCCCAGCAATTTTCATGAGTTTGGATCAAATAAAATCTTGTAAAATAAAAAAAAAAAAAGAAAACTGTTTCTTTTATTTTACAGAAAAACTAAACAAACTTTTTGGCCAATTCAATAATTAGAGCAATGCAAGTTAAAAGATGAAGCACCACTCAAACTGGCCAAGTTTTTTTTTTTTTTTAAATATAATGTGATGTATTGGTCAGGGGTTTGGGGGTGTACTGACACTTTGCTGGTAGGAATTAAAACTGGTACATACTTTCTAAAGTTGCATTCCACAGTTTTAGAAGTCATAAACTTTGCTCTGGTTGGTGTGGTTCAGTGGATTAAGTGCCAGCCTGTGAACCAAAGGGTTGCTAGTTTCATTTCCAGTCAGGGCACGTGCATGGGTTGTGGGCCAGGTCCCAGTAGGGAGCATGCAAGAGGCAACCACACACTAATGTTTCCCTCTCTCCCTCCCTTCTTCTCTCTCTAAAAATAAATAAAAAAAAAATTTTTAGAAGTCATAAAACTTTACACATTATAAATAATTAAATTTTAAGGATTTTCCCCTAAGAAAATAATGATTTATCTATAAAGAAGATTATAATATTGAAACATTGGAATGTTACAGTTGTTGTTGGTACGGATTTTTTATCTTGTCCGTGGCTTTTGTTTGAAGTAGTAACAGGAAACTCAATTACTTGAGGCAATGGCTGCTCTCCCTTTCTCCGCCCTCCTCTCATCCCCTTATTTTGTCATCTAGCTTCTTTCAGGTGGGGGTGTTAAGCTTGACCCATGGCAGAACACACACAAATTGGAGTATCTTTAGGTGCCAACTCGTGACTTATTTGTGAGTAATTTGCATTTCTCTTGGGGAAAAGGATATGATTTCATTAGTTTTCTTTGGTCACAGACACACCTAAAGAAGTCAGTCACTGCAAAGGATGCTCTGAAGAGCTAGGCAGCGGGCCGTGGTGTGGGGAGGTGGAGGGCTGGGGGCACCTGCAGGTTTTGGTTAAGGGTACAAAGTTAAGAGACAACAAGGAGAAAGTCGAAGCACTCAACTCATAATTTGCTTCTACAGAGGTAAGAACTGAAATACAAACTAGGTGAGAAGGTTGCTAGAGAGCACTTCAATATCTTTAAACAACTAGCAGACTAATAAGCAAACTCATTATTTAAACATTATTTTTGTATTGGTTCTATACCAGGTTATATGCCAGGTTAGGCTCTTGGGAAACAAAGATGAATGAGAATCATCTCTACCTTTAAGAAGCTTACAATCTAGTGGTGCTCAAGTCCTGGGACGTGAAAAATTTCCCATGTGACCTTGCAACTCTGACTGTAGTCCCATTCAGCAATGGGAAGGATAGGGAACATGTCAGAAGATGGAGACAGGAAATCGTCCCAGTTTCTAAAAGGGGAGGGAGAAATAGAAACTGGTAGTGAAATACTGTACTAGAATGAGTTATTAAGTAGATAGTTTTCATGAAGGACTGTCATTGGTTTATAATGAATAAATCATACCAAAAAGTAACCACTCTGCCTTCTGGACTTGCCAGACTGACTAGTTGGAGAGACCATCTCTTGATTTCTTCAAACCCTTGGATTCTATCTCTCATAATGTTCTTGTGGGCAAGATGGCTGGTTTTCAAAGGGGGCTCCATGGCTGTGACAGCAAAGTTCATTGAGTGCTCTGGTGGGGAGGAGAGGGTCTCTCTCCACTCCTGCTTCACCTATAGCAGCTCCTCTGTTATCTGTTTATACAGGGTGGGGCAAAAGTAGGGTTAAGCTGTTTATATGGGAAATGGTATAGTAATTAATAAATAGTAATTTGGGAGTAAACTCTGTGTTTCACATCCTCACAACTGTAAACCTACATTTGCCCCACCCTATATGTTGGAAATCTGCTGGGTTTTGTTTGACAGACAACTTCCCCTACCAAATACAGAAGTTTGAAAGTTTGTGGATTAAGTGTGGTGCATTTGTGGCTGGTTCAGTGGCTGCATCCTCACAGTGCTGATTAATGGATTGATACAACCTAAAGAGAGCTCTCCAGGGACTTTTCTCAGTGTCCTGTTGGCAACTTCAAAGGCATACTGAATGGTTTTTGAGTGACTCTAGGTTGAAGGATAGCTAACAAATTGGACAGGAAAACCAGGAATCAAAGCTTTCAATCTTGACAAGAAGAAACCTAACAGGGATGTGTCACATTCTGTACCAGGTCCCCAAACTGAATTGCACAGATCTAGGATGAAAAGAGACATGTGCAAAAGGACTTACGATTTTGGTTGATTTTAATCTCAGTATGTCACCAGTGTGATGGGCTTCCAAAGAGGCTAATACAAACCTAGCCTGTTTAATCAGAGCAGTGTCCTCTCTGGAACTGTATCCCAGAGTGTGTCAGGCAAACTTGTTCCATGTTCCCAGGCGCCCGGTGCTCTCTTCCTCAGAGCACTCCCTGCCTCTCTGCACCTTCTCCTGGTGGTTCAGTTTGACTGCCTCCCCAGCTGGAGTTTGCACCAGGTCTAATGGACTCATTCCTGTCTCCAGGGCCTGACCGAGTGTCTGGCACACAATAGGTGGCCAACAATTGTTTCTTGAACCAGGAAGTACATATTCAATTCTGGAATCCATCTTTTAAGCTTTTTTTAAAGAAAGATTTTATTTATTTACTTTTAGAGAGAGGGGAAGGGAGGGAGAAAGAGAGGGAGAGAAACAATGTGTGAGAGATATATTGGTTACCTCTTCCACGGGCTCTCCCACGGGGGACCTGGCCCACAACCCAGGCATGTGCCCTGACTGGAATAGAACTGGTGGCCTTTCAGTTTGCAGGCTGGCGCTCAATCCATTGGGCCACACCAGTGGCAGCTAGGATGTATCTTTAAAAAAGAACTTGGCCAAACTAGGGTGTATCCAGAGAAGGATGGTTAGGAAGATTGTTAGTATCAAAATAATTTTATGTAAGGAATTTGAGGATCCTGGGGATGCATAGTCTGGAGAACTGAAGATATATGGGTCATATGCTAGTTTTTTGTTTTTGTTTTTATATTGAAAATGGGTGGTGACTTAGGTTACTGCAGATGATGAACACATTTGGGGAAAGGAGGACAGAGAGGAGGATGGAGCATGTATGTGGGAAAATGACAATGGGTCACAACTCAGGGTAAAGCAGCACTGTGAAATAGACCTGCCCAGACCTGGAAGGTCTTGTCTTGTGTGGTCAGAGCAGACTTCTTTGGAATTACTCAGTGTGCAGTTGATGGACAGGAGAGCTGAGGAGTCTCTTTGCGGACGATGAGATCTTTATCAAGACAGGGCTTCTGGGGTCCTTCTAGTTCTGATGGTTTCATGATTTTTATATTCATTCTCTGGAGAGGAGCAAAGACAGTTTTCTAAGTTATAAAACAAGGCCAAGGCCAAAGTGGCGATGCAGTCACTCGTTCTGGTTGATCTCTTGGATTGTGATTTATGTTCAGGTGGCTACTCATGTCTTCTGAAGGCACACTGCTTTCAGTGGTCCAAATTTGCTCTGTATCTTTTGTTATTAAATCTACTTTTGAACAACAGTTCGTTTCTAATAAATCCCTCTTCTAATCTTCCACTTCTTTTAAAGTGATTTTTACTCAAACGCTTTGGATACTAGCAAACTTGTTTTTGTTTTTAAGGTGCCTGGGAATAGGCTATTTTAATAGCTGCTCTTCCTACGCTGTTTAATCATATCATGCAGCAGCACTGCATTCACATTAGGCCCCCTGGGCTAGGCTGGGAGCCACCTGGAGCACAGCAGCCACACACCGGGCCTCCCAGTGAATGACAGGGGGAAGGTTTCATGCCCAGGCATTAGAAAAGGATGAGAAACTGCCCTGGCTGGTGTAGCTCAGTGGATTGAGCATGGGCTGCGAACCCGGCATCGCAGGTTCGATTCCCAGTCAGGGCACATGCCTAGGTTGCAGGCCATGTCTCCCAGCGACCGCGCATTGATGTCTCTCTCTCTCCCTCTCCTCCCCCTCCCTTCCCTCTCTAAAAATAAAATAAATAAAATCTAAAAAAAAAAAAGAAAAAGAAAAGGATGAGAAACATTAGATTACTTTTATGCGCATTTTAGCACAGTTAGCATATGCTGAGTAATTGTGAACAGAGGGCAGAGGAGGGGAATAAAGACATAGAAGTAATTATGCCCATCAGTCTAGCTAGAAAAATGAAATCCACCGATAAAGAATAAAATGATAGACAGTATGAGGAATGTTCTGGAACCTCAACCAATGTTTCCTTAGAACCAATGCAGGTTCTAAGCCCTTTCCAAATAACCTGTCTGGATCAGTGGTTCTCAGCCCAGATTGCTCATTAGAATCACCTGGGGAGCTTTCAGAACACAGCTGCACAGGCCCTATGCGGGGCCACAGAACTCTGAGTCTCTGGGAGTGGCTTGGGGGCGGGAGAAGGTGCTTTTTAAAGCTCAGCAGATGATTCCAATGTGTTTGTTATCTAGTATGAGGCAGAGTGGGGAGGACCAAGGGGGGAAGAGGGAAGGGCGAGGGGCGGGCCAGGGTGCTGGGAGGAGGATAGTGGGTGAAGAGCCCTGCAAGGGGCCATCGGAGGAGGCTGACCTTGGTTTGGGCAGGTATGAAAGGAGGAAATTGTAGTCTTTACCAGGGAGGCAATAAAATTCAGAACAAACCAGGTTTACTTTGCGGTTTTGTTGAGAGGGTGACCCTGGTTGGGTCTGTTTGCCTGGTACTTAGCCCAGCCGTTCCTGATTTCTGTGTCAAAAACCTACTATGTAGACTGCAGAATTCTTGTGTGGGTAAATCTTGGACCCTCATTCTAACAGCATCTTGAGAGGCTGTAGTCTTACAGTGCCTCTGAGAGCGAGTTATCTCACAGATGAGAAAGCCCGGTGAGGGTCAGAGCAGCTGGACCTGGTTCTCAGGCCACTTAGCTAATGACAGTGCTTTTTTCTTTTTTCTTTCTCCTGTACAACCTCTATGTGTTTGCCTTGGTGACTTGTTAAAATCATATGCAAGGATGGTAATAATTTGATTTGGAAACCATAAAATCTATTTTTACCTTTATTGATTATTTTCCAGTGGGAGCCTTAGCTTTTTATAAGTTCATACTGGAGCTTCGTACTCACCGACTGAAGTGGAAGGGATTCACTCTGAGAGGTCTTTGCATATTATTCAATAACTCTAAACTGCTCGATTCTCACTAGTGGAGAGGACCCTTAGACCAGCTACTGAGAAAGCATCAACTCTTCTTTTCAAGCATCCTGCCCACTCTAGAGTTCCTGTGGAAGGAAGGGATGGCCTGGGGGTCTGGAAATCCTGAACTAGCCAGGGATTGCTGGGGACAGGCCCCTGCTCTTCTTAAAGTGTTTGCAGCCGTGTGGGGATCAGGCAGTATGTGGCCAGAGTTGTGGCTCCCTTCCCATTTCATTGTTGCTATCTCAGTTGCTAAAAATATGTGGATTACTCACGAAAATGTAAAAATTACTGGTAGCAGAATAAAATTAAATGCTAATCAGTACCAACCTCTGAGACATCTTTGTGGTTTATTTAGTAACACGAATTGGTTGGTATCATTCTGCCCGAAGTGATCTGGTCTCTACTGTATCTTGGGGATGGTCTATTTCTTCCTCTGAGAATAGTCACCTTGTGCTTAAATTTTGCAGGTTCCAATTATTGAATGACTAGAATAAAAGAAAGAAAAAAATTATAGCATCGTGAGACAATAGGTTTGTAAATGTATCAGCACACATCTCGTAGGCGCTTATGCATTAGACAGATACAGAGCGAGGAGGCTCAGCGCTTTCCTAGTGTGCCAAGTGGGGAAGCCCTCCCCAGGTGCGTTCTGCAGACTGGTTTGCCCGGGTAGAATTCAGTGAGCAGACCACCCAACTCAGGGAGGAACTACAGATAAATGATGAATGACCTGATGGGTCCTAACACATTAAGTCAATTGTTTGGTTCTTGGTGAACCCAACAACGTATTTTTATTTATTAAAGTTATTCAGTTTGTGTTGAAAAAAACTATAATCAACCCATAAAAACTTGACAAGAACTTAGATATGTTCCATAATTCTATCACTTAACTCAGTAGCTATTTTCTATTTCCCTATATCTTCCACATGTATATTTTTTATAAATTTTATTTTTGATGTATACATCTGCTTGTATTCCATTCATCTTTAAAGCAAACTAAACATTTTTCTGTTTGACATATTTTAGAAATTCATCCTTTTAAATAGCTGTGTAATATTTTATTATGTTGGAAAGTATTATTAATTCCCTTAGACTTGGCCCTATTTTTTAAATAGATAACTAAATAAATTCCTGCATGCTTTACCTTTGAGGAATTATTTACCTGAGATACACTCATAGGGGGAAAATCCCTGGGTGAAACGTTGTGAACACTGTTAGGTCTGTTCCTAGGCACTGCCATGGTTTTCCAAAAGGGAAGTTCAGGACTGAGTGTGAAGGCTCATCAATAACAGGTCTTATTACTGAAACATAGTTGACCACTTTATTCTTTATAAAACTGGTATCTTAAGGTTATTTTGTTTTCTGATTCCTTAATGACTTGTAAGAAACATTTTTTCTTTTGTTTTTTTCCTAATTATGTTTCTTACATGAATTAGTCCCAATCCTTTGTATGTTTTTTAAAGTTAAGTCGAGGTTTTCTTTAAAACGTAATTGATCTACTTATATCTCACAGATATAATCCCTGGGCGATGTTCATGGCAAATATTTTCTCTGTCTTGCTTGGAATCTTAAAGGTTTATGTGAATGGACTGTCTTACTCACGGTCATCCTCTTCAGTCCCACCCGGCTGTAGGCACTCATGGTGTCGTGTGGACCTTTTGGCCAACACCTCACCTCACAGCCTTGCACTCTGTCCCCTGTCCCCACAGTGACCTCTGCTCCTCCTATTGAGCTGCCTTCTGCCACAGGCCAGCTTCAGACTCAGACAACACCTGAGCTGTCTGACAGCGGGCAGGGCCTCACACCTGCCAGCATGCTCTCTTATCTCACTCCCTCCCTCTCAGTCTCACTCCCTCGCTTGATCACTGACTGCCTCCGGATCTCAAGCTTCTTTCTTGTTCACCTTCCCTCCACTGGCCATTTTATTATTCCCTTCTTATACTGACTTTCCTCTCACTCAGCTGAGCCAGAGACCATGGGAGCTACTTCTCCAGTCAGCTCCTTTAAAGATTTATTTATTTTTAGAGGGGAAGGGATAGAGAAAGAGAGGGAGAGAATCATCAATGTGTGGTTGCTTCTCACACAACCCCAACTGGGGACCTGGCCTGCAACCCGGGCATGTGCCCTGACTGGGAATTGAACCGGTGACACTTTGGTTTGCAGGCCAGCACTCATTCCACTGAGCCACAAACCAGGGTTCCAGTCAGCTCCTTTAGCCTGATCAGCCTCTCTCTCCTCTCTGCTGAGTCCCAACCTGTCCACCAATGCCTTTGTTCAGGAGTCGGAGACCAAATTCTCATCTCTTCAACCTTTATTTCTTTATAGGCTTCTTCTACTTACTGTGTTAAGTCTTTCCATCTTTAAAAATAACATTCCAGCCCTGGCCAGGTTGCTCAGTTGATTGGAGTATTGTCTTGTGCACCAAAAGTATGAGGGTTCAATTCCAGATCAGGGCACAGACCTAGGTTGTGGGTTTGATCCCTGGTGGAGGTGTGTATGGGAAGCAACCGATCCATATTTCTTTCTCACATCAGTGTTTCTCTCTCTTTCCCACCCCCCCACCTCCCTCCTGCCTCTCTCCATCTCTCCTTCCTCCCCTCCTCCCTCTCCCTCCCTCCCTTTTTCTCTCAAATCAATAAACATATCCTTGGGAGGCTTAAAAAATAATGATAAATAAACAAATAACACTCCAATTCTGTCCTATCCCTTGCCTTCCCTTCACACAGAAGCTTATTTGAAATGTAGCAACAACCACGTTCTTCGCCTATCTTCCATTTACTCTTGAGCTACTGCATCCTGACTCCTGCCCTGCTCCCAAACTATTTGTGAAAAGGCAAATAACACACTGCCCATCACAAGATCCATCTAAATGCCTTTTATTTTAGTTCTTTTTTTTTATTTTGACCTTTTGGAAGTAAGAAACTTCTACCTGAGGGAGAGACTTTGAGAAGTCTCTTCCCTGATGTAAGGCTAATGAAAATGAGGTTTCTTCGGTGATTGAAGTGCAAAGGATTCAGGCTTTCTCTTCCCGTGTTCAACTCTACGGATCCCCAGGTGTCCCTGAGGAGGCGTTAGTCTCTTGCTACTTCAGGGGATGCCCTGGTGGTTGGGTGTAACCTACTAACACATGTAGGCACTTACTTTTCATACACTAATTCATTTACTGCTCACATGATCCTCTATCTATGAGGAAATTTAGGCCCAAAGAGATTATGTCCAGGGATACCTAGCTAATAAATGGTGGAGCTTGGATTTAAACCTAAAGTTGCCCAGGAGAAGCAAAAGTCATTGCTGAATATTTTTAGCCTTTATCTTTCTTATTGGATAAGTAACCATTTCTATTCATTTTTTTCTGCTTCTCCTTTTCAGGTTTCTTAAATCTTGATGGTTCTCAGTATTCTTCCTCACCCCACCCCTGCCCCATACACCCCATTCATCTCCTGAATCCAGCTGTCTTCTATATTTTCACCAAGATGTCCCACAGCCACCTCAAATCCAGCTTATCCCAAAGCAGAACTCCTCACCCTCCCACCAAACCAGCATCCCTTCCTGTAACCTCTCCTGGTGAACGGCACCATCGTTCATTCAGTTATTCAAGTTGGATGCCAAAAACTCATCCTAGATCTCTCCTCCTCCATTACCCTCCACCTGGCTTTCAAAGCCCTGCAGTACCTGGGCCCTCCTTCTTTCTAATCTCATTTCTGACCCCTGACCTCTGGCTTACTGTATGCCAAATACACTGGTCTTCTCTCAGCTCCACAGACCCACCAATGACCTTAAGGCATTTGTCTTAGCTGTTTTTTTGCCTTGCCTAAAATTCTCATCCTCAAGATCTTTCCAGTGCTGGATCCTTCTGGACATTTCTGTCTTTGTGTAAAGATCACTGCCACAGAGGCCACCCCATGGGTGCACGCTCACGCGGCTGCCAGTAACCCTCTGTTATGTCACCTTCCTGCAATTCTCTGCATAACTCACCCCCAGCTAAAAAGCTTTCATATTGATTTGTTTATCATCTCTCCATGTGATGTAGACTCCACAAGAGCAGTGACTTTGTCTTCTGTTAGTCCCTGTCTCGCCAGCACCCAGAGCTGTTTTTTGCATATACTCAAAATAATACTAAGAACTGACATTTATGGAGCATTTCCAATGTGCCTTTACAAGTAGTAGTACAATATACAGTACCTTTATATGGTAATATGATATATACTTTCATAATAATATATATGATGTATATTATACATTAATTATATAACATACAATATAATAAATTATAGATACAATAAATAAATTATATAATATAAATAAATTATAATAAATTATAATACATATATCATGTATATATGTAAGTGAAATATCTACTATATATTTGTATGATATATACATATGTATGTATGTGTGAATGTATATATATATATCTTTATGGTACTATAAAAATAGTGCTTATTCTCATAAGGTTTTAGAAAACTAAGTGAGCTAGAAACTATTCTTAGTATTCTCACTAAAGCCATATGAGGCCAGTGTTATTATCACCAACATCATCAACATCATCATCGGTATTATTGTGCCTGGTTTGTGAGTGAAGGAACTGAAGTACCGTACATAACAGTTACCTAACTTACCTGAGATCATGTGGCTAATGAGGAGTGGGGCCAGGCTTGGATCCAGGAGTCTGTCTTTAGAGCCGGATGCCCAGTAAGTAGTTGCTTACTGCATGAATGGGTGTAATTCATCTCCGGGTGCCTGCCAAACACCTCAGTCTCCCACTTCCTGTCTGCCCCACAGCCATAGTAGAGTCACCTGATGTCTCATGTCTGGATTTTGCCACAGCTTTTTAGCTGGTGTCCCAACCTCCAAGTTTTGTTTTTTAATTCCAGTAGGGTGATTAATCTAAAATGGAAATCAGAAGCGTGGGCTTCCAATTGTTTTAGACTAAAATCCAAACTCCTGTTCTTCACTATCTGAATTCTACTCACATCTCTCTCCTCCTTTCACCCTTCTCCCCCATGCGCACCTCAGTTCCCACCACACCGTTACTGTTGGATGATTCTGAAGCCCACTGTGCTGTTTTCAGCTTCGGGCCTTTGCACAGGCTTCCCTTGCCTTGCCAAATTTGACAGTCTCTTGCTTAAAAACTTCTGAACCTTCCTGCCAAACTCCTCTAATCCCACGGGGCTACCCGTGTTGGGTGTTTCTCTCCTCTCCTGTTTCATTCTCTGCATACCTCCACCATGGAAGTACTACATCGTACTTGTCTGGGCTCTTCCTGTGCTTCCCCCTTCCTCCATGTCTGCCCCAACCTTGACTGTGGGCCTCGTTATTTTGAAGGAATTGGCTCTAACCCTGGTACCTAACAGGAAGCTTGGTAAATAGTAGACACTCAATAACTGTTTGCTTAATGAACACTAACTTCCAAAAGGAATTTGAGGCAATCCACATATAAGACAGGGCAATATAGTGTATTCAACATTAAAACAAAACTTTTAGAAACCAATTTAGAAAAAAAAACCCAGGTTTTTGGAATGAGTATTTCTGTAATTGGACAGAATTTAACTTTGAGTTTTTTGGCTAGCAAGATGAAGTAGGAAATATATGGGACAGGTTTGTGTTTATTTTCTAGGAAAAGGAAACACACAGGTTCTTCAATTGGGACAACAATTTTTTTTTGTCCTGAATTTTAGGAAGAAATTCCTCTATGGATGTTACATAAGGGAGATTGGATTTCCTTACAGACAGTGATTTTGAACATAAACATTTGTAAAAAATTGTTTTAATAAAAGCTCAAGGTTTAACATTGAATTGCAGCTCCAAAGGCATTTGTCTGGGGTCTACTTCAATATAATTCCAATATCTTGTTCCTGATATAACTTATTTAGGGTGGAGCTTGGAGAACCTACAGGTTTTGATAACTTGTCCTATAACCAATGCATGGGCACCTTAGACTGACCTTCTAATCAGTTATGTTTTTCAGGAAGGGATTGAGGAAAGCTTTGGCTAGTCCTAAGTTGGCTATTTTACATTTAATTCTTTGGTGGCTACCAGAGGTACAGCTCTTCCATGTTGTTGGGAAAAGAGAGTTCTCTCTGCATTAGGTGGCCCAGCCTTGAATATTCTCTTAGGAAAACTTAAGGGCTGAATTTCTGTGCTGCCTGGTTAGAAGGCCATCTTGCCTTTGTGGAAGGTGAGCTGTAGCAGCGTGGGGCAAGGCAAAAATAGTTCTTCATGAACTATTAGCTCAGGTACCTATACAAGCCCCTGTATGACCCCCCGAGTTTTGCATCCTAGAGTCCTATACCATCAAGTATTGAGAGAGGTAATTTTGGTACAAAAGATTTAAGGGTAGGTTTTATAAAGTGGTTGCCATTCACTGAAGAATATATTTGTTTGTTATCTACTGTGTGCTGGGCACTGGAATGGGCACTGGGGGATGTAGCCTTAGCACTCACGTGGAGGTCATCATCCAGCGTGATTCCTTTCACAGCTTTTATAGTTTAGACAAAATCACAAGAGAACCATTCTGGTGAGACTGTCAGAGCATCCAGGTACAAGTAAGCTCCAAATAGTTGAGTGCATTCACCTGTTAGATGAGGGTCTTGTCCATTTAAACATTGGGAGATGGCTGCCAAATGTTATAATTTAAGATTTAACATGGCTGACACATTTTTTCTTGATCCATTATTAGTGAACAAGATCAGTTAGTTTTGATTTTACTAATGAAAAATTTTCAGATAGAAAAATGGAATAATAGTCCAGTGAACAGCTTTTATAGCCATCACATCAATTTAAAAGCTGTTAACATTTTTTCACATTTTTTTCAATCATTTTTTGGGAGTGCGTGTGGGTGGATATATTTTAAAGAATATCCAGATATCAATACATTTAACCTCCAAATACTTTTGAATGTAGCTCTGGTGTTGTCCTCCTGTAGGCAGCCAATGACCCCGCCTCCCAGTGCCCATGTTCTCGTGTGATCCCCTCCCCTGGGAGTGGAGCCTGGACATAGGGGTTTGCTTCTAACAGATAGACTGTAACAGAAGCAATGGGATGTCCCTTCCAAGATTAGGTTACAAAAAGACAGTAGCTTCCACGTTGGGCAACCTCTCTCTGGCTTTTGCTCCCTCGCCTGCTCTAACGGAAGTGAGCTCTGTGTTGTGAGCTGCTCAGTGGAGAGTCCACTTGGCAAGAAACTAATATCTCTGGCCAAGAGCCAGTGAGGACCTGAATGAGTTTCGAAACAGGTTCTTTCAAGTCAGACCTTGAGATAACTACACTCCTGGGTGACATCTGGATTGCGGCCTGTGAAAGACACTGACCCAGGGGCACCCTACTAAAGCTGCATAAAGTCTTGACCCACTGAAACTGTGAGGAAATAAATGTTTGCTGTTTGAGCTGCTAAGGTTTGGAGTAATCTGTTATGCAGCTAGCAAGAACTAATATGCCTACGTAGCAGCAATCCCGTGAATCCTAGTAGGTGCCTTCTTGAGCTGTTGTTGAGTGTGAAGAGTAAGTCAGCAGAGGAAGTCCTCCTGCTAAAGTGGGTGGTGGGCACCAGATATCAGTTGCTTCAAGTTAGACAAAAGGTTTTACATCATTTAGAAGTGGACTCTTATCTTACAGTCTCTCAAGAGGTGAATATTATCACCTGATCTGATTCTAGCAGCAGTTTTCTCATTTTAGCTATGAAGAAACTTGGATCTGTTCTGAGATTATGCAGCCTGGCCCATAAGAGGTTCTTGTCTCCAGATGCTCACTGATCCTTGAGGAAGTGGTCTGCTCTGGGGAGGGTTGTAGGGGGCATTTTTCACCATGTAGTAGTCAGGATGCATGGACAAGAGTTTCAGTAGGGAAGTAACAAGGCCTCCCATGCAGAAGGAGATAAAATGCCTGCACTTGAAAAGAAGCACTGCACAGGATTCTGTTGTGATGCCCAGTGCACTCGTGGGTGTATCATTTGAGAAGGTATAGGATTTCCATTTTTAAAAATGAGGTTGATAGCAGTTTGATTTCTTTCCGAGGGGCCTGTATCCTGAGTCAGTAAGTAAGGCCCACCTTATTTAGGACTCTGGGCAGGGCCCGAACAGTCCTGATGGTTAAAACTGTTTACCGGTTCCTGATGATGGTTCAAATGTTTGAAAGTGGATGAAGATCCTGGGATCCATAAAATGAAGAGAAGTCCTTTGGTAATGCAGAGTCTGCTTGCCTGGCCCTGGTGTCCACACACTCCACCTTCCATGAGAATCTGTTACAATTCAGGTTTCTTGAAAGAGGGTAAATTTCTTATAAAAGGATTTGAACTTAAATTTCAACATCACGTTGAGTTCTGTCTGATATGTTGTTTCATGAACTAAATCGGACTCTGGGGGCTACCAGACAGTCTTTATTGGATAAAGAGATAGAACAGCTGGTTCCTCTGATTGCCCAAACACAGGACAACCAAGACAGAAATGATGTTTAGGGAAAAACTTCCCCTGGGATGTAGTTTAAGTTGAGTGCTCCATATTCTTTTACCTTCAGAAGGTATATTTGGGAAAGTGAAACTGGGGAGCCCTATATAACCTTTATGCCCCTTAAATCTTGCCATTTGAGTCAGTTATGCAGTCAGACTCAGAAATAACAGTATTGCAACAACTTCAAGAGGAGAGACAAACAAGGCTGGTTATTAGTGAGTCAGTAACAGCGCACTGTTGTTAGAGATGCTATTCTTTAAGGCTGCTGGGAGCTGCTATTTAATGATATTAATATAATAATAGGTGAGTCTGAGCTCACACTTGCCTCCTCTCCAGAATGCTTTCCTAATCTGCATGTGTGTGAGGTTTTTCCACAACTGCTGTGAAGTTTTCTAAAACTACGGTATATGCCCGTGGATGCTTCGCGGGGAGTTCAGAAGGTACTCCGGGGGACCGAAGTGCAGAGGAGCAAATGCAGTCTGTTCGTTGTAGTGGGCAGTGGGTGTACTTTCCCACCTCATCACAGGGAGTTTTAAGAGTCAGGATGTCAAAGCGAAGGCTGGGAGGAACAGGTGAGATGATTGGTGTTGGTAGTCAGTAGGGAAGGGGTTGGGATAGTCCGTACAAACTGAGAAAATTCTCTCATGTGTTCTTTCAAAGAGTCTTACAGGAAATTGCAGGACCATCTAGCTGGTTTCCGCAATGAAATCTGAGGAGAGATTAAATTTAGGGGCTTCTATGAGTCCTCCACCCACCTTTATCTTTTCTTAGAGTGTGAGCCAACTGATGCAACTAGTACATGTCAGAAAGTCGTGGAAGTTGATAATTTTAATTCTGAGATTTAGTCTTGAGGAACGTTAATAACCTCACATATAAGGTAGCTTCCCCTCCCCCCTCCAAGTAGCTGAAAAAATCACATGCTGAGTGATTTCAGCTGGGAATATGAACAAGCGCTCTTTAAAGAGAGTCTGATCAGGATTATAACAAAGGACAGAAAATAGATTTCATTTTTTTCCTGTAGCTTTGGGAGATTTACATGAAAAAACAAACAAACAAACTTAAGGGGTGAGTGTGTTCTTGGAAAGTTAACTGGCAAGATTACTGTGAGCTGTTCTGTCCTTAGGGAAAGTGCTGAAAATCTTCATTTTCTCAATTTTTCTTGCATTCCCAGTTAATTAAAGGTGAGAGGAACAATTAGAACTATGAATGGTGTCCACATTGACCCTGCTTATAAATTGTATCTGTGCTCTCATATAGGGAACTCTATGTGGGTAAAAGACACATTACTCTTTATTTCTTAGATTAATAGAAAAAATGAGTGCTTGAAAATGTGATTATTCTCTTTAATGTCTCTCTTGAACTTACATTTTTCTGACAAAGCAAGTCTTTTATTTTTTGCCACTTACAGCACTTGAAACTTTAGCTAAATGGCATAAATAGTGCTGATAGTGACCATTAGCTGATAGTGGCTAATTCTGGGAACAAAAGTAGTAATGGAGGAAGCAGATTTATTCAGAGGTTCATTTCTGTAGCAGTTTCAGTGTTCTGAAATAACCTTTCTACCCACTCTTCTACAATGACATATGTGAAAACAAGTAACCAAGTTTTGCTTAGAAGTATGTTTGTGGACACTTACTTTCCTAGGAACAGGAAATGTGGCCATAAATTCTTTGTGTGATTCCAGAGGAAAGAGCTGGGGTCAGTGGTGGAAGCTCCAAGGAGACAGGCTTTGTCTCAGTGTCAGGAGCTGTGTAACCATAGAATGGTTTGCCCTGCCCAGGAAGGGGTGGAGAAGCCTCTCGTGGGGTTGGGGCTGAGAGATATGTGATAGGGAAGTGGGAGGAGGGATTTCTATCCTGGGAGAGATGTTGGACTGCTTCTGCCCACAGGCAGTTCTTGTTTTGGTTATTGGCAGTGAGTATAATATACCTTACGTTAGAACAGCACCTTCTAGTTTGCAAAGTCCTTTCCCATTATTACCGGTTTACCTTTTAATTCTTCCAATAGCTCTCCATTCTAAGGAAGGACAGAGATAAAAAATAATTAAGACTCTCGTCACCTTCACTGATGGTTGCTACGCTGATAAGTACCAAATGGACAGAAAAGTAAAACAGAAGGATACTGCCCTCAAGGAGCTTAAAAACTACCTGAGATAGAACATCCACATAAATGGGACTGAGCTGGCATGTGTCAGTTACCTAATGGGCGATCTAGATGACTGGTTCTCGACGTGCGGTCCTTGTGCAGCAGCATTGACCTTCTGTGAGATCTTATTGAAATGCTAGTCCTTGGTCCCACACCACACCTAGTGACTTAGAAACTCCTGCCGTCTGAAAGTTGAGCAATCAGGAGAATCACGGGGAAGTGTGCTGCCCAATATGTTGTCCAAGAACTGCAGGCTCTCCAGGTGCTTTTCATGCCTGTAAAGTCTCAGAGACATTGACCTGCAAACTCATTAAAACAGATTCCCTCGTCCCACTCTCGGACATTCTGATTCAGTAGGTGGGACCTGAGGCTGTGCGCTGCTGCCGCCCCTGGCCGCTCCTTGAGCAGTGTGCTCTAGGCTGCTGTGCCCAGCAGAGGAATGGGCACTGAGAGGGGCTAGTGTGCTGGGGCAGTGCGGGTAGCCTTCAGGGAGTGGAGGAAGGCAGACTTGATTTGAATGGTAAGGGAAGGGTTAGGTTAGACGAGTGGAAGTCATTTGGGACAGTCATTTGGGAAGGAAGGGATGAGGCCTGGTGGTGTGATGGGCACCCAGCATGTCTGACCGAGTGTTCATGCTAGGTGTGCCTTGGCTTGTCCTGCCTGAGCCTGGAGACAGTTTCCTGCTGTCAGCTCTCACCTGTCCTCCCCAAGAAAGGGGCTGAGAGCCAGGCAGCAGGCAAATAGCCTTGAACCAAGAGCACTTCCTCAGTTGTCCTGTTACATGGTTCTGCCCTCCAGGGAACTTTTAAGATTCACATTGCTCTCTGCTTCTCTCTTCTTCCCTTGGTTCCCCTGCTCACCAAACCCAGCGTGTATCAGCTCTGCAGCTTGCTCGTTCTCTCAGATTGGCTTGAATCTTCAGGCTTGGATTCTGGCCATTTTCCTCAAATTCCATGTTCATTTACTTCTCCCTGGACAACTGTGTGGCTTTGCTGTCTGCACTTTCCCTTCCCTATCATCACCCAGCCATTGCCTCAGTCAGTCCTATTGGGGGAAGGGGTACCTAGGCGACACGCTCAGTCTTTTTCCACATGCTCTCATGTTTGTTGCCTCCTGGTGTCTCCTGGCAATCCCTGTGTTGCGGCTCATGATAGAAGTAGAAGACAGTGTAGGAAGGGCCAGAGGTCAGGCTAAGCAACCTGGGGTTAATGGGTCACTTAAGGTTTTGACCAGTGATCACTGTATGCTCAAATCTGGGGTATAAAGAGTAAATATCCTTCAGGGCCCGAGAAAATTCTTGTTATTCATGACCTAGTACTCCTCCACTCAAGATTGATTATTCTTGTGTACCCCAGTGGTTCTTGCATCTACAACATAGACTTTCTCATGGTGGGGCAGAGCTGCCCAAACCACCAAGGAGAGGTAAGATCAGATTCTAGAAACACCCAGGACCAGATATTATTATTTCCCAGCCTTCAGTGCAGCCAACTCCTGCCTCAGTCTCTCCTTCTCCAGGACCACATGGCCCTTCCCCCTGGCTGTTTGGCCTTGCTTTTTCTCCCCGGTCTCTGCTACTTGAAGTTCCAGCCACAGAGGCCTGTGAAATCACACTGGGCCCCTGGAGTCACCCCACCTCATTGGCTGGGTATGCTCCACACCCTCTTGTGATGTGGGCTCACGCTCCCAGTCGGGAGGCCTTTGCACCCTCAGGGACAGGGTGTGGGTGCTTGAAAGCTGCTGGTGGAGTATCCTTCAGGGAATCTGATGGAGCCTGGGTCCCTCACCTCCCAGGGTTACTGGTATAGTCAACCTTTATTTGCCCTCACCAGAGGCTCCAGTCCACACTCCCAACCTGGGGACTTACAGGGAGTTACAAGTGCTTAGACATTCCTCCTCCATCCTGGCAGAGCCGATGGGGTGGTTCAGCTACTGAAAATGCAGCTTGAGTGGCCTCATCACCCAAGCCTGCTCCTTCAGTGCCCTTCAGAAGTGCCCTCAGTGTTTTGTTTTTGCTAAAACCCTCTGGGCGTGAGATCTGGGACCACATGGTGAAACCTGGGAGTGCTGCGGCCTTGAGACTTCAGCTTGGTTTGTCTGTCTCTAAACAGTCAAGTCTAAATTCAAGTTCCCTCTTAAAGAAACTCTTCCTATCAAGGTCTGAGAGGCCAAAGCTGAAACAATTTGAGCAACAAAATAAATAATGAGAGTAGTGGATTATAAGCATAAAATAAAAATAATTATTTGTAAGTGCATACTTAAATAATTGAATACATTAGTAAATGAGGGATGGAATGAACAGTAGAATTCTAATCAATGCATGTAGAAGAAATGAGATAAACAGAAAATCTTGCTTAGGCAAATGCTACAGTAGTAATTGTTTCAGATGACATCCACCAATGGACGCTAAAATCAGAGGGCCAAAGTCTGCGGAGAAACAGGATATTTATAAAGTCTCAAAATGTCTTCTCCTAAGAGTATTAATTGCAAAAAGGAAAAATAGGACCATTGCAGTGAAGAAACCTCACAGATACCACCTCTAACACATGGTCAAGGTTAAAACTGCAGTCATAAGACATGGACATTATGGACCCTTTAATTTGATGCCTTGAGAAGGTATGTTAGGGTTCCCCAGACAAAAAGACCAATAGAAAAATGAAAAAACATTTTTAGTGTAAAAATTTAGTATAAAGAATTGGCTCATGCAATTACGGAGGCCAACAGGGTCACAGATATGCAGAGTGAGCAAATGGGGAACCCGGGTAGCTGATGGTGGAGTTTGAGCCTGAAGGCCCACAGGCTTGAGACCCAGGAAGAGCCCCTGTTTCAGTTTGCATCTGAGGGCAGGAAAACACCCATGTCCCAGTTTGAAAGCTGTCAGGCAGGAGGGATTTTTTTCTTACTTGGAAGAGAGTCAGCCTTTCTGTTCTGTTCAAGCCTTCAACTAATCAGATGAGGCCCACCCACAGTAGAGAGGGAAATCTGCTTTAATTAGTCTACCACTCAAACGTTCATCTCATCCAAGAACACCCTCACAATAGCACCCAGAATAATGTTTGACCAAAGAACTCAGCACTCCATGGCCTAGTCAAGTTCACATGTAAAATTAACCACCACAGAAGGGTGCTGTATTGCTTATGTGGTATTCCTGCCCAAAATGCACGACCTAATCTAACCATAAAAAACCTTAGACAAACCAGATTGGTGGACATTTTACAAAATAACTGACCAATATTTTGTACAAGTGTCAAGGTTATAGAAGACAAGGGAAACGACAATTTCATAGGTGGTAGAGATGAAGGAGAAATGACAGCTAAATGCAATGTGAGGTCTTGGACTGGATCCTGGAACAGAAAAGAACATTAGTTGAAAAACCAATAAAATGTGAATGACGTCTGTAGTGCAGTTAATAGTATTAATGTGAATATCTTATTTTTGATTACTGTGTTGTGGTTATATAAGATGTTAATATTAGCAGAAGCTGGCTGAAAGGTATACAGCAACTCTGCTATTTTTATAACTTTTCTGTTAGTCTAAAATTATTTCAAAATAAAATGTTTTTACCAAGCTTCCTGCCATTGGGCACTCTAAGGACTTTTTAATAACAGAGAATAACAGAGGTTATTTTTATGTCCTTTAGATTTATAACTGTTTTGTGTGTATACTCATAATTCTGTATCTGCCATTCTCTGTCTCCACAAATGATAATTCCATCAATTTTGTTTGCTAGCACCTTTTAAAAACCCTGAGACTTCTGTTTCCCCCCTCCCCCCATACATTCTGTGTTCCTTACTGGCTAACACATCTTTTTGTAAACATTCATAGCTCACCCCCCTTGCCGTCCCATGGGTCTGTATCTCTGGGATGATGACCCACATGGCATATTAGGCAGAGCAAAGAATGTTGGGCTGGAAGTCAGGAGGCCTGGGTGCCAGCTTTCTGAGGGTCTGTTACCAGCTAAGTCAGTGTCCTTCCAGTTTTAGTGCTCTGAGGCCAATGACAAATTTGGGCTGAATACTAGAAGCACTACTAGTTCATGTATGGTTTCAAATTACTATATTTTTATTATTTTTTTATCAAGGTCCTGTGTGTTCCATTTTTAGGTGTCTGAAGGTTTTTTTTTTTTAAGTCAGTATACATTTATCCTCCTATCTTTGGATTGTACAGTGAGCTTAACAATTCATAGACTTTATTGTTCTGGCATTTCCCAGAGACTTTTTGGCAATTTGAAGAGATCGACACTTATTTTCTTCTTCTTTTGATTAGAAAGCTCTCCTCTGATCTTCTCTGTGAAATGGTGTGTAGCCAACTCTTCTTGCAATAGTCTCTAAAAGTCCTCTCGTGGCTTCCACTTGGTGGGCTTCCCCCATTCAGGCCTTGAGTGGGCTGAGCCCTGGAACAGGGCCCCAGGGAGCTCGGGCTGGCGCACCCCTCCTGTACTGGCAGGGTGGTGGGCCAAGGGCCCTGGGCCCGGTCCCTCTGCCTGCCTGCCTGCAGCACTGGGGCCAGCAGGGCAGTGGCTGAGGCGTGGAGCCAGCAGGACGTACTGCTAAAAAGTAACCGACACTTTTGAGAACAAATGATACACTTAATTTTTCCTTGTTGTTTTTGCCTGGGTGGTATCTTTCCCTTGCATTCCCAGTATTTGGGTAGTGGGTTTAGATCCCAGTTTAGGATTCAAATGATGGAGAAGTTGGTTGACAACTGAAGACACCCAAGGGCTCTAGCATGGACAACTTGCTTGTCCTCACCGGAAAAGACAATTTGGTTAGGTTCAGCATATTGTACTAGTGTAGGTTATTCCTTGGTCCATGTGGAATATAGAGTGGAAATGATTTTTTAAAAAAATCACCTCCAGCTTCATACTGTGGGCTTTTTACTGTTTTTTACTTTTTAAAATTGAGATATGATTGACATACAATATTGTGTAAGTTTAGGGTTGATTTGATGTATGTATAAACTGCAGTGTGATTGCCAGCATAAGGTTCAGTAACACCCCCACCCACCTCCAGCTTCATTTGCACCGGTCTGTGCGCTTGCATTCCCTCCCAGCTTGCTTGTGCGTTGTCATCAGATACTCAGTTTTCTCGGCTTGCCACTCAAGAGCAGTGACGTGGGGGGATATTTTTAGAGTATAACAAGGAGAACCATGCCTGGCATGTAGCAAACACTGTGTTATAGTTTGTTAAATAAAAAGAAGAAATCACACTTATTTTCAAAGAGCTCGCCATTAACTTGGAGGGATAGAACGGACACACGAAGAACAACCGATATGTAGAGCAGAATGGAAAATAATGCCACTTGAGAGGCCTGGACGAGAGGAGGCAGGACCTGTCTGCTGTGTGCCCTCCTCGGGTCATCTTGTTTATTCTCCTAAACTATTAGTGATTTTTCCCATTTCGTGGTTCAAGAAACTGAGGTTAATGGACATTAAAGGATGTAAAGTTCTCTAAGGCTGTGTGCGTGAAAGTGAAATTTGAACCCAGAGCTGTCTGAAGTGAAGGCTCCCGTTGCCACCAGAGAGATGAACACAAGAAGCTTTGAAAGGAGGCTTGAGCCAGACCTCAAGGGATGGATGGGATTTATGGTGTGTGGAGAAGTGGGGAGCATGTAGGTTTTGGGGGGCAGGGAAAGGGGTAAGCATAGCAAAAGCAAAAGTGTAGCATAGCAGCAGGAAACAAAGTGTCCTGGATAACATGGGTTGTGCCCTAGCTTTGCTAGAGAAAGGGAGGAATGCGGGATAAAGCTGCAATGTGGGTTGGAGGCAGAGAGCTTGAATTCCATTTGGACTTTATTTTGTAACCCATTTTGTAAACCATTAAAGGTATTTGTGAGAGGGAGTGATATGATGAAAGAGTGTCTTGGAGATTTAAGTTCAGAGGTATGGGATGGACTGGAGATCCAGAGGGACTATCATCATGATGATTAATGTTAATGGACTCAGCCAGATATGTGCTATGTGCTTTACATGTATTCTGCCATTTCATCCTCACAATAACCCTAAGAAATGTGCACTGTTAATGTCATCCCCATTTTCTGGATGGGAAAACTGAGGCTTTGAGAGGTTAAGGACCAGGCTTCCACAGTGAATTCCAGGATGTGAACTAGGTTGATCACTTCCACCTGTGCTGCCTCTATATGCTACAGCACCTGACACAGTAGCCCAGGAGACAAGCTTGGGGCAATTTTCATAGGTCAGATGTGATACTTACGGTGACAGGGCCTGAGGTAGGTCACAGTGGTAGTGGAAAAGAGAGATGGGAGCAGCAGTGTGAAACATCCTTGTATAGGAGCCTGACCCTGGGCCCAAGCCTGTAATTTGACAGCTGCCCTTTAGGTAGTGCTGCCAGTGGAAGCTGATGTTCAGCGGTGAGAACCTTGCCAAGACCAAGGGATGTCAGGGAGAACCGTGCCTCCAAACTTCTTAAGTAGCTTAGGCCTCTCGTTTTCCCCAAGGAAATGTATCAATTCAATAAAGTAAGTGCTGTGGTTGGGTGTGCTTGGCTGGGGTTACTTGTGAGGTGGGTTAAGCAAACTTCCAGGGGTTCTCAAGCTTCAGTCCCTAGAGGTGGAGATGAGGAAGTCCCCCCAGAGGTCTGAGGGTGATCGGTTGTCCCTTTTTTCCATAAACCTCCTCCCTTATCTGTTTCTCTTTATACCCTCCCAGTTACTTCCCTGCTTTGCTGTTGTATGGGTTGATATATCACAGAATTATTTGTTTTACTTTTGTTTCTATTTTTTTTAAGAAAAGGGGTGCATGCATTTTGACTCTGCAAAGTTTTGGATTCACAGTTAAATGAGCATATAATGCAGGTGTGCTGAATGTCTTGTGACTGTGGGGAGGAGTGCAGGCCAGCAGTGACCTCTCTGTTCTGTCTGCTGCAGGTGACAAGAAGTACATCATGGGGCCCAAGCTCTCCACTCTCGATGCCACTGTCTTTGGACATTTGGCGCAGGCAATGTGGACCTTACCTGGGACGAGGCCTGAGCGGTTGATCAAAGGCAAGCACTACGAACCTCTTCAGGTTTTGGGAGCTGCTGGGAGGGTGCAGGGTGGGGTGATGCAATGGAGAGCTCCAGGCCAATGCCTGTTGGTTTGCCGGTGCTTTATGGAGACACTGGGTTATGGTACCCAGGGCCAGGATCACTTTTCTGTGCCCAGGATAGGTCCGGGTGGAGGAGAGACTGGGCTTCTCACCTGCCATCTCGTTCACGTTGTGTTCTGGCAAAGCTGACACTGATCGTGCCATGTTCTACATCAGGGCTTTTCTCCCAGATCCTTACATAGTGGACTTAGCGCTTGTTGCTGAAACAGGGCTTGAATTCTACCTAGTGCCCTTGTTTTGTTGGTCTTTGTTACAGTCCCTGGCACGGTGGTAGCACACCACTTTCTGGCATATCCAGTGCCACAGTTAGCACAGTGGGGCGGGGATGCTGGCCTGAATGCCCAGCTCAGATGCTCTTTTTGTCTTACTTGATCTTACGTATTTCACACGTAGGTAAAAGTACATGATCCCGTGTCATTTGAGTTTAAAGCCCCCGTATCTCCTGTTTCAGTGAAGTGTCTATAGATCGTACAATGAGGAAAATGTTAATAGATGCTTTGTAAATCTGGTGCTATGCAAAGTTTTATTGTTAATGTTATTATACGTACATTTTGACCAAAGAAACACAATCTTGTATCTTCATTGTGTGATCTTGGCTGTCAGAATTCAGTTCTAGACTGGAGGGGTGGAAGTGGGGATGGTAGGGACTTGAGCTAGAGGATGGGCGTGAGGGTGGTAGCCAGGAGTAAATTCATGTTGCCACGGAGCAGGGAAAATCAGCTCAGCTTGGGCTGATGACACGGAACCAGATCTTGGCCCGTGTGCCTGCATGTGTGTGTGTGTTTTTGCACACACCTGTGTGTGGTAGAGTGCAGTGGGGGACAAACAGGGCAGCCTGGGCCTCTGCGAGAGGCTTCCCTCACAGTTCTGGGTGGGACTTTTTAGAATAATCTTCACTTTGAAGCAGTACCTAAACAGGTGCCTGGGGACTGGGGATGTGGGACCAAGGTTCAATATTTAGGTTTGGGGAAGTGGATTGAATGACAAGAGTTAATCGAGGTGCTCATAGTCCAGCTGAGCAGGCTGGAGGTGTAGATGAGCTCACTGGTGACTAGCAAGGCAGAATTATACAAGGAATTGAGGCAGGTGAGCAGTCATGGGTGGGTGGGTGGGGGGTTGGTTGGTGAAGAGTGTAGCTCTGTGTGTGTATACTCATGTGCACTCAGGTGCATGCCCAGAGGTTCAGAGCAGGCTGTGGGTGACAGGAGTCACTCTCCAGATCCTCTTGTTGGTGAGGCTGGGGCACCAGAAGCATTACCAGGTTTGGTTAGAATGGTTTAGGCATAGATTGAAGGTCTTCCGGGGCTTCAGTTTGAGTGGGGCAAGGGATAGTGTGGATTGATATCTAGCTTCCTAAATAATCAGCACGGAGATGTTCCTTGTCTTGTGATGTGTTGGAACTCAGTCTAAATTGAATATGTTATCTTACTGGTGATATTATAGCTTTTAAAATATTAGTTTCCCATTTTAAATCAGTGGTCTGAGTTACATTGATTCCTTTTAGCTCATTTAGGAGTGTGCTTTATATTTATTCTCCCTTCCTGTTACTTCCTACTCCCTCCCTGTGCTTCTCTGCCCTGCCACCTCACACACCCACTAGTGCACCCCCACAGCTACTTACATACTTCTATACACACACGCACACCCCCACTCACTTGTACACATAAACTGACACTGCTGACAAAGCACATTCGTGTGCATGTGCACGCACACACGCCCTATGCATATGCACACACACACCTCTCGAGGTCTTGTTATTTAGTCAGGAGCATTTAAGAGTCCATCGTCAGTGGCACTCTCAGATTCTATAGCATCGCTTCTTACAGAAGTGGAGCATCTTTTAATTTATTTATGACTTGGCCCTTTCCTCTGTTACTTCCTGGAAGGACCTGCGGCACTGAATGTTCTTTTTAGAGCCATGATCAACCTTTCTGGAGGCTTGATTTGAGTCCCACCCTGAGACACACATTTGGGAGAACCTGACACCATCATCTGCAGGGGGCTTCTGGCGCGCAGTTGCCTGTGCTTTGATTCTTGCAACAAGTTAGTAGCTTCCAGCTCTCCCTGGGGACAGGGGTAGCACAAATTATTAAAGTGCACAGCGTCTCTAAATCTCATTTGAGTCATTCGTTCCTGGCTCACTCCAAACATTTTGATCTGAACTGCTAATATGCAGGCACACTGCTAATTTGGTCTCAACTTATTTCTCTGCCTTTTTGTGTGTGAGTGTGATGGAAACTTTCCCAAGAAGTAACAAGAGAAAGGAAATGTAGAAACAACCAAGAGCCTGGATAATTTACAACTGGCTCAAACCCAGGAGTGTGAAAGGCTCGGATGAGGCAGTTTTCTGCCTCAGCTTTGGAACACCCGTGTGTGTGTGTATAAATATTAGCTCTTGGTTCTAGATCTTATTTACAGTACCTAGCCACACAAGCTACTTCTGGAACTATCTAGGTTAGTGAGAAATATTCCTTTCTTTAGGTGAGTAAAGGACAGGCTGTGAATATTCAGCAATTCTTAAAATATCTATGTGTTTGTTTATATATCTATCTCTGTAGATGTAGATATATAAAATATTATTTCCTTACTGGATAAAATTTAGAAAAGATAGAAAAGTTAAAAAATTAAAAAACAACTTATGATACTACCACTAAGAGAACTGCTATTAATATTGTGGTATGTACACTCATCTTTTATCAAGTATATGTATGTCTATATTTTTAAAAATTGGGATCATGACATGGATATAGTTATAGCCTGTAGCTTTTAAGTTGACTATGTATTATTGCCATTTCCTTTGTTATTAAATATTCTTCAAAACAGTTTATTTAGCAGTTGTATAATATCCTATTCCTATTTTGACCTGAACTGCTAATATGCAGGCACATTGCTAATTTGGTCTCATTTTATTTCTCTGCCTTTTTGTGTGTGAGTGTGATGGAAACTTTCCCAAGAAGTAACAAGAGAAAGGAAATGTAGAAACAACCAAGAGCCTGGATAATTTACAACTGGCTCAAACCCAGGATGGCAATGTACCCTAGGGCTACATTGAAGTTTATGTGATTAGTCTTCTTTTTTCTGGGTGTGTGGGTTACTTTATATAATTTTTAGTAACATTCTTTAGTGACTATTTTATAAATATATATTAGTGCTTATTGCTGGCTTTCCCTTAAATTTCAAGTTTGGAAGTTATTGTCTCAAAGGGTATAAGCTCTTGGTCTATATGCCTAAATTGCTTCTAGAAAGACTGTTGCAGTTTATTCTCACAAGTATTTGAAACACTTCAATTTTGTTCCTCAATTGGTTAAATATAATTTATTTTGAAATTTTTGCCATTTTTATAGTAAAAAATGAATCTCAATTTTATCATCACTAGTACTCTTAGTGAGGAGCCACATTTGATATTTCGATGAGAGTATCCTCATCGGAGAAATGCAGGGAGACTTGGGCACTCTGAGAGCTGGAGAGCTGGAGAGCTGAGAGCTGAGAGCAGAGAAACCGAAGCGACGAAAGGGAACAAACGGGCGAATGAACGGGCTCGGCGCGGCCTCTGCTCGCCCTGCACAGCCACATCCAGACCACAGCACCTAACTCGGTTTTTCTGAGTTTGTAAGAAATAAAACCTCTCTGTTCTAAGAAAAATCTTGATCAGCAGCTCTTTTACCAATGGTTATTTATTACATTTTTCCTTATTATTTGATCGTTTAAAAGGTGGAAAATGCTAGATATCCTTGAAAAACACATAAGTGTCCACTCTTCCTGTTCTCCTTGCGGATGTGCCCAGAAAGAGATTGCTGGGGGCGCTCAGGCCCAGCAAAGGGCTGGCTCAAATGACTTTGTGGGTCTTTGTAGTTTGAAGTCTATGAATTGGTATCTTTTTCGGCTTCAAGGAGATGAGGGTGAGGTGGTGTCCGCATTAAGCATTCAAATTTGCTAAGGACCCTTCTGAAAGGATATACTCAGTGCCCACGCCCCCCCGCCCCCCCCCGACAGAATGCTAATGAAGCAACCCAGGGCACAGGCCAGCACCTTGCACAGGTGTGAAACTGGCAGGTGCTGAGCAAATGTCTGTACCTCAGCTGAGTGTGTGTGGGTGCATGCCCCATGTTTTCCCAGTATTTGCTGGTTAATGACCAGGGCTCAGTGGGTGGTGCTGGGAGACACTGGCCGGCCTGTCTCACTTGCCTCCCTGTGCTGCATGATCAGCAGCGGGAGAAACTGGGTCCTGGGTTTTGGGCCTGGTTGACAGTGTTTTCAGTGTCAAGTTGGACTCAATGTTTTTGAATTTTAGAGAAGTTGGAATAACATGGGAAAATAAAATAAGTCACTTTTTTTCAGAGTGGTCAGGGCTATTTCTACTTGAGAAAGTCTAAGAGAAAAGCTCTTTATCTGTCTGGGAGTATGTTCCGGTTAGAGGGCCGTTTGGCTTTCTGATGAATACCTTCTCCAGGTGTTTGAGGAGATCACTAATCACTCATTGGCATTTTACTGATTTATTTTATTGTCATAATAAGATGAATAATATAGGTGTGTTTTTAAAGATTTATGACCTCCTCCTCATCCATGTCCAATATCACCCCCCATGCAATAACCAATATTACGGATTTGGAATAAATCTTCTGTGTCTTTCTTTTGTATCTACATTTTTTTGTGCAGGTGTATAGCTATTTTGGTGTGTCTTTACTATTTTAAAATTAAATAATGAGATTATATTATATATGATACATGCTTTTACATTAGTAGAATAGAGTCCTAAAAGTGGTCTGATACATTCAATTAAAATTTCAATAGACAACATCAGATTACTTTCCAAAAATGTGGCAATTTAGACTTCCACCAACCGGTGCAGTATAGTGCCTTACCCTCTACATTGAATATTATTAGATCTCAAGTTTTACCAGATGGATGCAGTTGTTATCTGACTGCTGAGTACACTTTGACCATGCAGTTTTTCTCTTGTTTCACAAAGTTCACATCTTCAGCACAGGCATTTATGTTAATAGTCATCCCTCCCCCTCACCCCATACACACACTATATGCAACCTGTTTCTGTTGATGACTTTCCCCGTTCTGTTGGTTGGTAGGCATGTTGAGTGGGTCTGCTGAGGAGAATCTGTGTACAGGAAGGGTTGGCAAGGCCAGATAAGTGTAGAAGTCCATTACGGATTTTCACTCTTTTTATAAGGGGCAAGATGTGAGGATGGGTGTGTGAGCTCCCAGTCCTTGCTTATCAAAGCAAACCCTTTCTTAACTGCATGATGGAATAATCACTTTCTTCATGACAATGCATTGTCTTCAAGGGGCAGCATCTTATGATTCTTTGAGACCCTAGGAAAATATTCCGTGACAGATGGTGCAAAGCTGTTAATTCCCAGGCCGGGCTGTCAGCTCACCAGTAGAGAGGCAGAGTTGAGTCGTAGTGAAGGGCTAGGAGGCTGGAGACTGCTTGTGTGTGAATCCTGCCCTTGCACTATCTAGAACTTGACCTCAGTTACCTCTCTGTCAGAGTTTTCCCATTACAGATGGAGATAATACTGTTTCCTGCCTGATAGAGGATTTTTGCGAGGGCTAAGGGAGTTAATATGAATTCAACAATGAAAAAACACTTCAAGGTACACAGTAAGGACTATGTGTGTGTCTTCTAGTCTTATTAATTTTTATTAGTGCACACTAAGTGGTATTAATGTCACACAGTCAGAAAGCGGGCAGGCGTCCAGGGAGAAAGGTAAAGTCACAGGCTGTGGAGAGAACAGCCGCTAAGGAAGTGGGTAGAGTCATAGAGGGTGTAGTTCCTGTGGATCTTGTGAATGGTTTCTGACCTTCTAGCAGCTCCCAGGGAATGGGCTTGAGTGAGGCAAACAGGGCTCTCCCCAGACCTGCTGTGGAGTGACCATAAATCATTTTTGATGTCTTCCCCAGCCCCCACCTCCTTGCTGCCGTCTACACAGCTTCATCCAGTTCTTGGTTACCTGTGACTGGCAGCAATACCTAGTGAGATGTATCTCATGACTGCTTCCTTGAGGGAGGAAAAAAAGTGAATGTTTTACTTGCATCTTTCCAAAAGGGACAGGGACATTGGCTTTTCTGATTCTGACTCCTTAGCGTGTACATGAAAATCTCCGCACAGGGAGCAATCAGAATGGGCTCTTACACAGTGTGAATTGAGCTGTCATGATCTGATAGGACTGAAATGGTGGCCTGGAGCCAGTGCAAGAACAGTGGTTTACAGGGTCCATGAGGCAGGGAGATTTGCTTTACTGTGTTTTGTGGGGCTGTGTTTGTTTAAGCAGAACGGCAATCAAGTCTTGAGAAATTTTAATGACATGGGAATATGTTTGCATTAATGTTACAGGAAGTACTAGGTAATAATAATGACAATAAACAAATAGGAAAAAATACTGAAAGAAATGACATCAAAATGTTGATTCTGATTATCTTGGGTTGATGAGATTATAGATCCTTTGTATTTTCTTCTTTATGATTTATAGTTTCTCTATTCAGACTTCTAATTTTCCAAAATGGGGATATATTATTTTTTTGATAGAAAATAAAATGGAGTAGTTACAGATTGTAATTAATAGTGCTATTTATACAGAAACAACATAAATGGGCTGTGACAAAATAAAACTATAGTACATATGTATAATGAAATGCTAGGCAATCATCAAGGTGGTGGTAGTATGAAATTGAGACATTTTCATTATATCTTGTTAAGTAGAAAAAAGTAGGATAGGAAACAGACTATATAGTAAAATGTTACACAGCAAACATAAATATATGTAAATGTATATATAAATGTATAATATTCTGGAAGAATGTAAATGAAAATGTTATTATGGAGAATGGGATTGTTGGTAATTCTTTTATTTTTTTGCTTATCTATATTTTCTAATTTTCTGCAGTAAAACATGGATTACCTACCTACATAATAAGTGAATGTTTATATAACTCTAAAAAAGTAAACATCCAAAGAATATTTTTAGTACAATGAAGTCCTGTAAGACACAGTGACAAATTACATATTTATGTGCAATGTTGCCATCTGGTGGATTAAAGGCAAAAGCTCACCCTCTCTCTTCCTCATGTGAAATGAGGACATGAAAGCCAAATGCTGTGTCATGTTTCAGACAAATGCCTGGCTAATTTCGGTGACTTACCCACTGTGTTCCTTTGATTTGCGTGAAAAAGAAGTAGTCCAGTCACTGAGTGGGAACCCAATCGTGAATGCAGCTGTAAAATTTAATTTAAAAAATTAAAAATGTATTTGCTTTACTCTGGGTACTACACCCATCCAAGAAGGTAATTCTGAGTTAACCATTTTATGGATTATTTCGAGCAAAGTTTCCATCTCAACATAACATTTCTCAACCATGTGGCCCAGCACCCAGCCCATAGTAACACTACAAATGTTTGTGGAATGAATGATTACTTCTGACTTGTTTAATCCAATTGTCGGTTGGTGTATTTTCACAGACCACAAATTAATTTGAATATGAATGAGATGAAACACTAGTTTTCTTGATATGCAAACATAAAATACTAAAGTGCTTCACAGAGCCGATTATGATGGTCTGGCTGCCGTTTTGGATAGACCGCCCACCCCCAATTTGTCATCGTCATAGGACTCAGTCCTGCATGTCTCCCAACCCCTCACTGAATTTAGCTTTTTCCATTTACCTTTCTTATTATGTGTAGAAAATCTAAATATTTTGACAGTTCCTCTGTGGAACACATTTTTAATGTCTACCCCGCCCTGTTCTTCCCAATTTCCCAGAAAGCCGAGTAGTGGGCAGATGGCTGCCTTTGAGAACTAACCCTCGCTGTCCTTGCCACACTGCAGGTGAGCTGATCAACCTTGCCATGTACTGTGAGAGGATAAGGAGGAAATTCTGGCCGGAGTGGCACCACGACGACGACAACACCATCTACGAGTCCGAGGAGAGCAGCGAGGCCAGCAAAACCCACACGCCTCTGCTGGACTTCAGCTTTTACTCAAGGACAGAGACCTTTGAAGATGAGGGAGCGGAGAACAGTTTTTCCAGAACCCCAGACACGGATTTCACTGGACACTCGCTCTTTGATTCTGACGTGGACATGGATGACTACACAGACCATGAACAGTGCAAGTGATGTTCAGCCTCACCAGCCCCTTTCTGCTGTGGCTGCCACCCCCGCCGGGGCTCGGTCCGGTTTTCCAGGTGGAAATCCGTCTGAGCTGGAGGAGACCTTTGTGCTTGGCACAATTCTCACATGCTAGCTGGATTACAGCAGCCTTAGTTCTTTTTTGTATAAACAAAACACAGAACCATTCAGATGGCTCCATTTCAAACAAACAGGCAAAAAAAAAAAAATTGTCAGCATGGTTCCTGAAACCCATTTTTGTTTTCATTAGAAAACTAACGCCGTGAGGTAGACCAGGTGCAAGAGCGGGTTTTCCTCAGATTGTTTATGTTGATCCTCTTCAACCCGAGGGCTTAGTTGTGAGATGGATTCTTGAACATCCTTCATATACCAGGGTTTGAAGCAATGAGAGACGTCATCAGAAGAAATGTAGGAGATGAATGTTCTATGCTGCTTGTCTTCTCTGTGAATATTGTATGTTGAGATGTAAGTCCAATAAAATCCATAGGTATTCAGTGAACACCTACTATGTGCAAAGCACTGTGCTAGGTGCTAATCAGTATAAGTCTTTCTCTAAGCCCTGCCGGTGACGAGCTGTGTGATTTCAGGCAACTCTCTTAATTCTTGTGTGCCTCATTTCCCCCACCAGTAAAGTGGGGAAGACAATACTCTCCGCCTACCTACCTCACAGGGGTGTTGTGAGGATTCAGGTGGTCACATCTGGAGCTTTAAACCTCTTGGAAGAGGTGTTACATAAACACAACATTTTATTCTTTATTGTGCTTTATACATTTAAATATTCGAGGGCCAAGGAATTTACATTCAGGCCATAGCAGCCACAGTCCCTCAAAAAATGAAAAACCCGAGCAAGTGAAACATGCAGACACAGTCAGGACTCTGTCATCATCCCTCTGGTGATCTTGTTTGAATTAAAATCTTTTGTTGAAAGAACCGTGGAAACATTTTTACAAATCATCAATGGCTACAAATAGTCTATAATTATGTGTGCTTACAGAAATGCCTTTCTTTCATTGCCTGAACGCACACTGGAATGTCGTCCTTTGCTGATTTCTGTGTGTTAAGTTGCCTGTGTTTGATTTATTTGCTGGGAATAAAGCTCAGGAATATGATGGGCCTAATGGAAGTGAAGGAGAAAGTATTTGGCTGATTTTTGTAAGCAGCAGTTGCCAACTTGTAATGTCTTTTTGAAAACAAACCTTGCAGGCGGTATTGAAAAGAGGAAGCAGGAAGAGGATCATTACCAGTATCAAAGCACTTTGTGCCGTGTAGACTCTTTGCAGTTACATTAATGCAACTTTCTGGTGTTCTCAGCCTTGGCCCGTGAGAGGAAGACAACGCTGAGGACAAATTTTAATGTTTCTTAAGGATCTCCCGTTCCCTCCCCTTAGTGCCCATGAACTCTGTATTTACTGTATATACTAAGGCACTCTATTGCTGAAGACACAGTTTTTGTTGACTTAAAACATTTTTTCCATTGAAATTTAGGTTGAAGCTCCCGGGGTGGTGGCTGTAGATTTGGGCTAATAGAGTCAGTATTAAGGTTTATAGCTGCAAAGAAAACTGCTTTGCTTGTGATTACAATGGACAGAATGGGTAAGGATTATTCATGATGGGGTTCAAGAGGCATTTCTGAAAAGAAAGCAATTTCTTCTGAGAAGTTCTTCAAAAAGACTCTTTGAATATAGGTTTTGCAAAACCTAAGATGCTGTGGATTCACAGAGGCATAAGAGGGGAGAGCTTTTGAGGCTGTTTACCATTTAAACAACTGTGTAGGGGATATGGAACAGGAAGAAATGCTGAGGTACCCTATTCAGATTACTTCGTTGTTAGTATCTTACTAAAATGATGTATTTTTGAGAGAACTCATGCCTACTGAGAATATAGTGGTGAAGATATGAATGGATAAACCTATTTTTTGTCTCCAGTTTCACTTGGGAGGACTGTTTACTGCTTTTTGTCACTAGTAACTGTGTCCCAAGGCTAGCTGGAGGTAGTTATGTGTGACAAGGGACACTCCAGACCTGAGAATGGGAATACAATGAACACGTAGACTATGGAGCTGTCTCTATAAAGACTGAGTTGCTCTTTCTCCACCCACAGCTGGAAAGAGTTGTGTTTGAAATTTTGCCTACGATTTATTCTTATATAGCACTGTTTGATGTATGTCCACTCCAAGAGTGATGAAGTTATGAGTCTATAGATTCAAAAACACATATTTTTAATTATGTTTTACTTGGAGGGCAAGTGCGTGGAGAGCCAGCCTTCACAGTGGAGTTGTGGAACAGTTGATTCCATCCAGGGAACTCCCACAGGAGCTTGAATGGACGCTGTCGCCAGGAGGCTTGGGTACTGGCCTGGCAGCTCATGATGGGGTCATCAACATTTTGCAGGTGCAACTTGACTTGGAAACCTAAAACATATTCAGGTTTTACTTTCCCAATAATGTTAAGGAAACAAAACAACCAAGACAAAAATCACTGTGGTGGGGAATGACTTGCACAGTTTTTACTGGGAGGGCTTTAATTTTATGTGGTTCATTCTTAAGCCAGCTAGATTTGAAGCATTCTCCAATGTGATGAACAGGTGCTACTTATTAGAAAAATTAACATCAAGAAATTAGGGGACATTTTGGTCACCTGGCTCACTTGTTCAACTTCTGTGTTTATTTTTACTGGAAAGTAACTTAAGGAAGTGTGCTCTTTGATGTTAACTTATGCTTTTGGTTGGACAGAAGTCCCACAGGCCGCCTGCTTTGTTTCGCCTCTCATCGTGCAAACAAATTCTGCCCCTCTATCCACTCCCCAGGGCTCTCCCCACCCACACACATCAGGATTAATGAGCAGCAGTAGTATGTTTTGCATATATCAGGGTAGATACAAGGACAATATAAATTTATGCAGAAGTAAACTGTATTGCTGGAGTTTACCATTTTGTTATTGTAACATAATGAATTGTGAATGGTGACACTACCAAGGCCACAGGCTACCCAGAAGACTGATCACAGAGCAACTGGGACGTGAATCACAACAGATGCCTAGTCTCCAGCGAGCCCCGCCAGTGTGTCCTGGGGCACTAGGACATGCTTTTGTGAAACAACTGGGGTTCAAGAAAAGAAGTGTTAAGGATTAGTCTCGTGGGTCTCCCTTGGATTATTTGAGAGAGTGGAATCATTGAAATGTTTGGCGAGGCCATGGATTAGCTCTAGAAAGCCCCTTACAAGACAGCCCTGAGGTCATTATCGACTCAGTGTCACATAAATATTTATTTGCAAGGCAGGACTGGGAACTGAGTGAGATCTTTCACTTTGCCCTAGATTGTTCTTGTTATTATTCCACTTTGATTTGATTTCCTTTCAAAATACATATGCCCTGAGAGATCACTCCTCAAAGTTCCTAGAATGAGCGCACCCCCAGCCTCCCGGAGAGTGCTGGGAATCCTCCCCCCTTGTGCCCCATGTCTGCTCAGCCTGGTCCAGGCCAATTCAAGAGACTGTTCTTCATTATCTATTCTCTGCAAGGCACTGCCAGGCTCTGTGAATGACACCAAGATTGATATCCAAGTCACCACTACTCCTCATTCTTTGTTATTTATCTTTTAAGCATCCATACCCATCTGCTCACTATCCATTGGACACCAACCCTGTGCCTGGCCCAGGGGTCCACACTGGGTTGAGTGATGAACAGGGCAGATGTGTACCCTGATTTCAGTGCATCTTCTTCTGGCTGGACTTCTGCAATAGCCTCCTTTATGTTCTTGTCCACTGCCCGTCCCATGCTACCTATCACCACCAGGTCACTCTTTATAAAAAGCTCTAGCCCTCATGGGGTGCCGTACTGCCTCAGGATGAGGGTCGCTCTTTAGGGCTGGGTATCTTTACCTCTTCATTCACTCACCTCCTGGAGCTCCTTCATGTGAGCCAGCTGGGTGCATCTGGGTTGGTTCCTTTGCTGTGTCCTAAACATGCCTCATGTGACCCCACTCTGTGCCTCTGTTCATGCCAGTGTCTCATGAAATGCCCGCCCTTCCTCTCTGCTGGCTCAACTCATACCCACCTCTCAAAGCCCAACTTCACTGGTTCCGCAAGAAGCTGTATCAGCTCGTTATAATCTGCATTTCCTCTAGAAAAACAACATTCATCATTTCCTTCCCTGAAGACTGCATGGAAAAGGTGTGCTCAGAAAGTGGGCCATAGGCTAGAACAGTGCTTTCAAATTCTCGTGTCTAATCCTACACCCTATTCTCAGACAAATACCTATATGCAAATATATACAATTTACATGTAAGTTCAGGGGATTCAGAAACCTTTTGAAATTATCTGTGGATTCTTTCAGAGGTTCATGAGCCCCAGTTGCAGAAACTTTCTTCGAAGACTCTTTAAAAATTGTTAGTGTTGATTCTTTCTTGCCTTTAACATTTCTGGAGAGGAGAAAAATTGGAATGGGATGGGCAAGCAAAAGCAATCTCTATTATTATCCCTGTTGAGTATATTCTAAGTGACAGGGAAAGAAGAAGGAAGATCTGGCTTGCATTAATTGACAGAATATCTTTGTTTTGACAGATCTGGCATTTTGAAAGTGACAGGTTTTTGTTATCACCATTGTCATTTATCTATTAACCATTTAAAAGGTCAATTTATCGAAATTACTTCATTTGAGCCCTGAAACTCACCATTGCTGCACTGCACAGGCAGGCTGACTGGCTGGTGCTGAGATGTGAGGGAAGAGGCTGGATTGTCCCTTACAGGAAAAAGGTCTGCACAAGCAGGTTTTTCTGTGTCCATCCATCCATCCATCCATCCATCCATTCATCCATCTATCCATCTATCCATCCATCCAATTGTTCAGTTATTTTCCATAAAAGGATAGTGACATTTGTTGGTAGGAAAAACTCAGGTTCTTTTCTTCTCCCTAGATCTCTTCCCCACCCCCTCTTCCTCCTTCCAGGGTGAGGTTCTTTTCATTGCTCCTGACTATGGCCCAGGCTGTTCTTTACACAGTACTATTTAAGTTGACTAAGAATTAATGGGAGTACATTCAATGGCAAATACGTCTGAGTCTACATGCTGAACTCTGGCTACCCCTCTTAACAGGTTTAGGAATCAGTTGAATGTGATTGTGGAGTGCTTGACTTTTATTCCATTTCTGTCAGTGGTTGGATAAAACTTTCAAAGCTCAAAAGGATCCACTTGGTGAGTGAGGCAGGAGGTGCCTCTTGCCTGCAGAACTCTTGCCAGTGCCGGGATTTTCATCATTTGAATTCCTCACCAGAAATTTAGATATTCAGTCCTTGACTTTAAAGAATATCTTCTCCCCCTCAGTGAGGACATTTTTTTTTTCATTGCTTTTTTAGAGAGAGAGGAAGGGAGAGAGAGAAACATTGATGTGCAAAACATCTATTGGTTGCCTCCCATACCTGCCCGGACTGGGGATCGAACCTGCATGCTTTCAATTATGGGAATACACTCCAACCAACTGGCCCGCACCAGCTGGGGCTTTAAAGAATATCTTAAAGATATTTAAGGTTTCTTCATCCTTAAGATAACTTGAGGCAGCCACATAGTGGCCTTGCTCCTTAGGGAAGATAACGGAGAATACTGAAAAACAGCTTGAATAAAAGTAACCCACTGACCGTGACCTTCTCAGTCACTCTGGCTCTTGATGAAGCAGAGAACTTGTCCTCAAACCAAAGCTCTCCAACTGCTGCTGACTAGATCAAATTAGGATGCTCAAATTTTCGAGGAATTTCTTCTTCATTAAGGGTGACATATTTGTGTGACTCCTGTCAAAGTGATTTAATATTGAGTAATCAGTCTCATGGGATTATGCTTATTGTAAACATATGTTTTTCCCAGTGATCTGCATCATGCAGAGTGTCTGACAACTCAGATGTCGATGATGAGGGTGATGGTTTCTTGACGGTGACGGTTGCGAAGGTGAAGAGCTCAGTCCTTTATTCGGTGATATCGAGTTTCACTGAGTAGGAGGAAAGAAAGTGAACGCCAGATACTGGGGCTAAAAGTAGCCGGTGGTATGGCTGTGGGTCAGAGGTGTGCCGGGCACACTGGGAGTTTTACAGGTTCTAGCATCTTACTAAAGCACAGGTTTTAAATTAAAAAAATGCAATCTGTAGGAGGATGGTATGTAGATGTACAAGTGGCTGGTGCAGGAAGCGTTGAAGTAACATGATCTTTGTCACAGTTCTTATTTTCATGCTCCCGGATTGTCCCAGCTGAAGTAACTCCTGGGAACCGAGGAAGAAGCTGAGAGTGGCCAGCCCCCCTGTATTCACGCCTACGATTCTGCAGTTCCCTTCTAGTCTCTCGAAAGTGTTTGTGGCACCTAGTTTTCATTTTACAAATATAAATTGTAGAAAGTGATGTGTATTTGTGGTACAGAAATCCTTTACAATGTTTGGGGATCCCCCACATCATCCCTATGTAGACAATGGTCTCCAAACCTCTGCGCTCATGCACTGCGTCAGTGCAACTTCTGAGCGTGCCCTTCAGCAGACTTGCTTACAAACATACACGTGCTCACGCTGCTGTTCTGATCGAGTATGTATATTGGAAACTGTGGCAAGCACAGGAATTTACAGAGAATATGCTCCTGCAGTCCACAGAGCTTAGAGAAAGAGACGGGGGTAAGCACATAGGGTAGCATCTAGAAGGCTGTACCTGATGAAAGAATGTTATGTAACATTTGTGGCAAAGTGGATGTAAAATAAGCATGGATGCATGATTTTAGGTCAAGGTATTTCTTCATTATTTTTACTTAAATAGGCATTTTTGGTCAGGGAAGAGTGAATAATTGGATGTCACCTTTACCAGATCTCATTTTATTTTTGTTTTTGGGATCACTCTTTCTAGAAGCTCTTGAAAATTTCTGAAAGATTTCACAGTACACTGATTTAGGCAAAACAAGAAAAGAAAGGATGGTGAAAACCTCAAATAATGCAAATGCAGGATGTATTGCCTGAGGATTTGAGCAGCAATCTGAAAAACATGTTTTGATAGTTCCCAATAATCATCATCTCATTGATATGTCTGTCTTCTATTTGTTTATAACCTCATGTCTCCAAATGTGTGGGAAATGCACAGATTTATTTTCAGATGTCTGAGATGGGAAGGACCACTGTTGGCATAACTGGAACCACATTTCAGCTGCTTGGGAGCTGCTGGGTGGATGCTCCCTGGAAACATTCACCTGCACCATCTGTGTTGCAAACACAATGACTAGCATCTTGCTGAATGAGGGCCTCAATGTGGAGGTAGCGTTCTGATGTTTATATATGGACCTATGAGTTACTTTAGCACAGTTATTGTTAGTGGTTTATAAAGCCATATTTAAACTTGTACACTTGATTGTAAAATAGATTTGAATTGTGCACTCTGTTGATTATTGTATATAGATGTGACAATTCTGTATATTTGGTCTGTATGTATTTGATGTGTAAATGATAACTAATGGTATGAAATAGCTTTCTGTGAATGTCTTCATTCCAATTCACTTCTCTTTTGCAAATTTAAATCTTTAAACTTTATACCCATGGGGAAAATATGAAATTTTTGCTGGGGGAATATTTTAGTTGTAAGGCTCTTGTATAATTAGAACAGAGGTAATGAATTCTTTAGGCATATCACTTTCTGACAGAATTTCAAATGAATGTTTTTTAAGTGGAAAAGCCGGTCTTTGAATATGCTGTCCTACTCTCTCCTGCCCTTACTTCATACTCAGTGCACCGCCCCTAAGAACTACCCTACTGGTAGAGGGAAGAAAAGGAGAATGAGAGAGCAGGACATATTAAATCTAAGACCTTCCCTGACCCTGGCCAGATAGCTCAGTTTGTTACAGCATCGTCCCCATACACCAAGGTTGTGGGTTTGATCCCCATCAGGGCACATACAATTATCAGCCAATCAATGCATAAATAAGTGCACCAACAAATCGATGTTTCTCTCTCTCTCTCTCGAAATCAGTAAATAAAATTTTAAAAAGTAAAGACCTTCCCTGTGGTAGCTAATCATATAGTAGACTGATTTTCCTTTCTATAAATATAATCTTAATTAGTTTTTTCACCTCTTCAATCAAGTAATTATGATCCCCATTTTATAGATGAGGAGAGAGGCTTGGGTAGGTAAATTAGGGTAATGTGGCTAAGATATGCTCAAGTAATATCTTGGGGTCAGAGATTTTGGAAATACATATTACTTTTTGCACCTGTATGTGTGAACTGCAAAAGATAGCTGGGCATAAGGGCATGTCAAGATTGAGACATTCTAGATGCTTGAAATGCTTTCTACAAATTTGACCAACTATTATTCAAATATTAGCTTCTTACCCTTTAGAACAAAGTCCAATAAGGTAACATCAAAGTCACTGATTGCCCAAACCATGGGACTATCTAGTAAGTAGAAAATAAGGGAAACCCCTAATCATACATTCTAGAGATACTTTGCCTTTTATTCTTTTATACCTCCTTCCTCTCTTGACCTAGTAAATCCCAACTATTTAGTCCTGCTTATTAACATAGACCCTCTCTGGAAATGCTTTGGGACAAATCTATATCTACTTCAACTTAAGTTGGCTCCAGATCCTTCTAGAACTTGTGGCGGGGTCTTGGACTCAAGCTTGACAGCTCTCCCCTTAGGGAAGCTTTATTCTCCTTGCTTCCGGGAGGCAGCAGCAGGAGGGAGTCATTTGCCTTCCCAACACATGGTGCTCTCTGAAGTGTTGAAAGAAACGTTTTGCTGCCAGTTGTACTGAACATTCCACAACCTGGTTTTTCATATTTTTGTCCTTTCCTTCAGAGGGGAGTCAGAGGAATTGGAGGCCTTGCTCCCCCAGGGCCACCCATTGTGGGTGGAGGATGCTACTGTCAGTACCCATTGAATACTTACTGGTTGGGCTGCTTCCCCTTAGCGACAGACTTTTCTTTCAAACCCTGCCAAAGTCAGAGTAGCTCATCCTCTGGTTGAAACGGAACTTTGGAGAACAAAGAGGTAATTACTGTGTTGCTGTCCTGCATGCCCAAGAGGGTCCTGGTCTCCAGTGACCTGTTCTTGTGTGCAGACTCAGGGATCGTCTCCACTTGAGAGCTGTGAGGATAGGAGGTTTGTGTGCTTGGGGGCGTGTTTGGCCTGGGCAAGCACACTGGGTATCTCATGCTACCATGTATATAGGTAGACCCTGCTTAAAACAATATCACTGGCAGCCTTGAAAAAAGGAGAGTGGAGAGAAGGCCTGTGTGTGGAAGGGAGCTGCCCTAACGCCTTTCCTGACCCTCTTGTGTCCACGGGTTCATTGTGTAAAAGCCCCACTGCTTCCTTTTCCACCTTTGCAAGCCTCCCTCCACTTTAGCTGCTCTGTTCAAAGAAAAAAAGCAGAAATTTTAAGGATGGCTTGAGGATGTCAAAGAATCCAGATTTGCTGGTGGCACCAGCATGGAAAGGGGAGGAGGACCCTGAGCATACTGTTGGGAGGTCATCCCTTTGGAGTGAGGAGGTTTTTTGAGCAGGGGACTAACAAGAGGAAAGAGTGAGTAAATAAGATTTATCTGATTGTGGAGTGGATGCAGGACTAGTCAGAGGAGAGGCTGCAGCCCAGCAGCTAGACCTGACCTCAGGGTCTCAGAGGGAAGCGAGAGGTATGAGATGGGGGTGGGGCTGGTGTGGGGTGGGGTGGTGGGAATGTGGAGGGGAAAGGGCAGCCACTGAGCTCCTGGAAACACTGAGACTTGGATGTGGGGAGCCCAAGCTGGTGGGGAGGAAGATGACGAAGGTTACCCTGGGAGATGGGGGACATGGTGATATGTAGGAAATGAGGAGGAGAGGGCACTGGTTTGGGAAAATGCATCATCCTGTTTTAGCCACACTGAATTTCAGGGATCAGTAGGCAATGCGGGACTGGAACTTGCAAAGGGGCTAAAAGGGAGTCCACGGCCCCTGAAGGGGTTGCTGAAGGAAGTAAGTTGGAAGGATGATAAAAGTCAGTAGTATCTTGCACTTGTATGTTTATCTTTAAGATACTGTTAGAGTCAGTAACACCTGGACCACATCCCTTGTATCCTCGTATACAAATGGACAGTTCTTGCAGGTGATCTATAAGGTACCTTCCAGCTCAAATGTCCTTTCTTCTTTCCCTGAGTTCAATACCACTTCTCTATAAACACTGATTCCACCTCCTGCTTTGTTGATTCTCATTGTGCTGAAGAGAGGAGTTTATTGACCAAATCAACTAGTAATAGCTGACAGCTACATATGAATTACTGTTCTTAGCAACCTACAAATATTAACTCATTTAATCCTCATAACCACCTTGTGACATTGGTACTATCATTGTCACCATCAGTTTTATCACCACCACCACTTTAATCACCACCACCATCATCATCATCATCATCATCATCATCACCATCCTCAGTTTACAGGTAAGAAAACTGAGGCAAAGAGAGGTTAAATACAGTGGAACCGATACTCATTGTTAATTCATCCTGGAATTTGTGACAAGCGCTGAAACTGATGAGTACCAAACAAGCAACGGGTGCTGAAGCCTTTTCTCTTGGGGGCCGGCTTTGTGACTCATACAAGTTCTAGCAAGTGTGAAGAGTCCCAAGCAAGCGCCAAGTGCTGAAACATTTTCTTTCTCATCAAAATTCGATGAGTACAGGGTTTGACAAGTTCTGAAGCCGAGTACCGAGGTATGACTGTAACTTGTCCCAGATCTCTGCCAAGTGAACAGAGCAGCTGCGGTTTAAATGCAGAACCTGAGGATAAGCGTCTAGCTTTTACACTACTAGATGCCACTAGCTGTACAGCTTTCAAGAGATAAAGGGTGCAAAGAAGTGTCACAAAAGGGTTAAAGTGGACATGGAGTGCATCTGTGGTACAGAGGGACAACGCTGTGCTGGGAGGCATTATACCAGCTGCTGGCAGGCAGGTGGTATGAGTTGATTGAGTGTATGTACCTCATGTCTTAGCATCAGCTAAGGCAACCTCCTTCTCCTTAGAAGCAGCTTCCTCACGTCACAGTGCAGTAGCTTTTCCCTATGAGTGGAGCCCTGGGAAACCCCACAGATAGAACCCTGAGGATGGAGCACTCTGGGAACTGAGCCCCACAAAACCCATGGTTGTATCCTCATTGGACATTATAGTTTTTGTTTTTGATGGGCATTTACTCTAGCTGGCACATGTAGGATGTCTAATTTCTGGTGTTGGATGGCCTTAAGCATGGAAAGCCTGCTGCAGCTGGAGATCGGAGGGGCTGCACAGACCACTTCGCCCCACATCATGGTATATACATGCATGTAGTAAATGCTCAATAAAGACTGGTCACAGGAATGGGCAGATTCTCAGGTAAAAGACAAGCCACATTGTAAACAAATATCCAAAGTTTGAAGTTTGAAAGGACAGACTATGCAAGGGCAGTAAGTTACTCATAGAACAAACCATAGATGACTAAAATACAGGGTGGTGATTTCTGTAGGCTCAAGTGGTTTATGCAGTCCTCAGGATCCCTCCCTGGAATTATAGCCCCGTAATTCAAATACCTCCTGTTTCCTTGACACATATATACTGTGGATCTGAATCTCAAATCCTGCTAATGGTTGGCACTGTGTTTTTTCCACCCTCATGCATTTATGCTGCCTGATAAATTCTTTTGTTAGAGCCACTAAGGTAAGGCACATTCGCCTGTCCTTTGTCTTATATTGTCACTATGTGTTACAGGATATTTAACTTATTAATGAGACTACATACATTATAACTTTGTGAATAGCTTTATTTGGGGGTTTTGGAAGTTCATTTGTTTTAGCTATCAGTCTTTGCATCCTATAGGAAGCAGAATGAGGTTAGTGATGCATTCACTGCTTAAGTACTGACACATAAATTTAGCACAATCTCTGCACACAAAAGTAGGAGAGATTCCTGACAGCCAGAAGATAAGCCTTCTTCTTTTATCTTTTCTACTGCCTGCATCAACTGTTTCCTGACATTAGGAATTTTAATTCATAGTAATATGATATTGTATTAGCTCTCTTTTCTATATTGTTGTATACACACATATATAACTAGTCCCTGAACAGCAGACATGAGACATGTCCAGTACAATTATAAACTTAATTTTTTAATAATTGCTCCTAAAATGTTGCTGTATAGGGTAGTTTTCCATAGTGTCAGATGACATTTTTAAAAAAGATTTTACTGATTTATTTTTAGAGAGAAGGGAAGGGAGGGAGAAACAGAGGGAGAGAAACAGTGTGTGGTTGCTTCATGCACACCCCTTACTGGGGACCTGGCCCGCAACCCAGCATGTGCCCTGACTGGGAACAGAACCAGTGACACTTTGGATCTCAGGCTAGAGCTATATCCACTGAGCAACACCGGCCAGGGTGTGTTAGATGAAATTTTAGGCAAGCCTCATTGTTTATATGCTCACTCTGCTCCAGTGAGAAGTTGTGTATCTCCTAAGTCCCACAAAACAGCTGCAGTTCTGTTATTAATACAGGCAGTCAAGCATCATAATAAGAATTCTGAGATATGTTCCACATTGACACTGCTTTCCTGATTTGCTCCCTTTCTATTCACATTGCTGATTTCAATTTGGGTCCTTATTGCTTCTTGTCAGAACTCCTTGCTCAGAGACCTTTGATGGCTCCTCACTGTCTACAGAATAGTCTCAACTCTTTAACCTGCTTGTTACGAACTTTCAGAATTTGGCCCCTAAATGTCTCACTTTCCTGCTGTCCTACATGAGTGCGCAAACAGGAGCTGTGTTCTCCACCCAGGCAACTGACTCACTCAAAATCATGTCATACCCTTGGCCACCTCCATGTCTCAGTTCACGGGTTTCCCATCCTGTTGGCTTCCCTGTGCCCATCCCGTGCATTATGCCACAGCAAATTCATTCTTCTCCAGGAAATCTCCTGCTCGGAGAAATGGTCCCTGTTTCTTAATGTCTGAGGCAATCATTGTTCATCTGCCTTTGAGCACCTAGCATATACCTACACGCATTTCTATTCGTCTCTTGTCCCACTTTCTAGATTTTAAACCTTCAGAAACAACATTCGATTTCCTATATTTTTAAATTTTTCTCTGAGGTTTTGATAAATGTATGTTGTCCAAGGCAGGGGCAGTGGGAATAGGGGGGGAGACACATTTGCATGAGGAAGAATTCACAGAACTTTTGAAGGAAAAATTCATAGACTTTTTGATTACTGGCTTATCTAAATCCTTCTAGGGGAATTATTTTTATTAGCATGCTGTTCAAACTCTTGAAATAATAGGTTCCATATACATCCATACCATTGTGCAAACAAATTCTTCCTTTTATTTGTCCTAAGTTGCCCTTTATACTAATGATCCTATTTAAAGCATAAGGTCTATATGCCTTTTAAAGGTTAGGGCACTGTTTAGCCAGACGCCCAAATATTTATATACTGAGACCTACACGAGTGTTGTCTGATTAATACCTGTCTTCTTGGGAAAGCGGTGAATAATGTCAACATGAACTGCATTATTCCTGCTAAAAATTCATCCATTTAGTTTAACTTGCATGTAAGGACACCTGGGCGTCAAGAGCTGTTTGCAGACGCTGTTGCAATACTGTTGTAGCTCATTCATAACAAATGGCAATGAAGTCCCTTCAGCATACTGATTGGGAGAACGAGCATAAATAGGAAGTTTGGGGGCTCCTGGAAACCTGTAACAAGAGATGAATACGAAGGGAAAATGTAATGGGTCCCAGAGAAATCTTTGGGAAAAAAAGGCACCTTTGGCTATAAAATTGATTAGAGAGTTAAAACTATGTTATTAACCAAATGCTTTACATAATGCCAGTTGAAATTTCTCCGAATAGCTAAACAATGAAGAAGCTGGAGATGGAGCTGTTAAGTAGACCAAGGGAAGGCTGGGGAAGGGCACGACTTCTCCATTCTCTTTTACCTTTCTCCTTCCTCTTTCTCGATTCCTTCCTTTCTCTCCTATTACATGACTCTGTTTATATTTTTTCTTCCCTCATGAAAACATTTATTTGTTTTGGTCTGTCATCAGCCTCTCCTCTTTCAGCCTCCTGTAGTTGCAGAGTCTTTTTTCCCCCTCCACCCGCTTTCCTACTCTCTGTGAATCATATTTCCTCTGTGTTTTAAGTTACAGGGTTTTGCAATGCAAGAGACCTTGAGATCATCTGATTTGGTCTCCACTCCTGAGAAGTGAGACTAAAAAGCCCAAGAGAAATTAACTTACCTGCTCCAGTCACCTAGACAGTGAGTGATACGATCCACGCAAGACGTAATGTATCTTAGTATCCAAAGAAACTGAGATGTCATCTCTGCCACTTATCCATCCAATGCAGAAGCACATTCTAAAATATCCAGAAATGTTTAGCCTGTTTGAGAAGATTTCCAGGAAGGGTAGGTGCATTATTATTTTGCTGGAGAATTCTGATAAAAGCTAGTCTTTAGATTGAATACTGCCTCCCTGTAATTTTCTTATACTATCCCTACTTCTGTCTACTAGAGTTACAAGGAAGGCTTTCTTTCAAGCAATTGCTCTTTAAATTTGTGATAAAGCAATTGGACTCTCTTAAACCTTTCCTTCCCTACATCAAGCACCCCCAGTTCTGTTAATGGTTCCTCATGTCACATGGTTTATACTTCTCTCATCACTTTAGACCCCTCCCCCATGATCTCTAGGCAGTGTCACTCTTATAGGATGACAATGGATTTAGAGACAATGTTGCAAATAATGCAGGCAGACTGCAGAGCCATTACTACCTATCATGATCTGGAAACTCGATCAATTTCTTAGCCTCATTCCCTTGTGCTCATATGATGTTAGCTTGTCCTGATTAGATGCAGCAGAAACCCTCAGGTCTCTTCTAATCAAACTGGCAAGAACCCAGGTCTTTCCAGCTCCTCTTATCTGATTATGTAGATGATTATAACTTTAATTTAGGCCCTAATCACTATTCCTATAGTATTTGATCATTTTGGTTTTGGGCCGTTTTCTCCCCAGAAATCTGAGCTCCTTCTAGGTTGGCAGCATTCACCCACATCCCTGGGCTTCACAGTGTACCAGCAGCTCCCTACTGGTCAACAGCCAACTCTGATCAATGTGAAAGTTTATCTTGGCTATGACTTAAAGTCCATATCGTAACTGTGACATCTCCCAGGTAGAACATTAGGGGAAGAATCGCATGCTACAGAGCAGAATGGAGTGCACCTTGGCTTCTGTCAGTTAATGTTCATTTGATTGCAAACAATAGAAATTGACTGGAAGAACTTTTGTATCTCACGAAGCTAAAGAAAGAATGGGACAACCAAACCTCAGAATAGGCAATTCTGTGGTAAGTGTTCACGATGTTTTCAATAGATTGGTGACTCCCAGTCTTTGGGTCAGATGTACAATCTGAAGGATCTTTCAGAATAAGAGAATAACAAAAAAATGTATATAAGTACTCTATCAAATGCAGGACTGTGGTGCTCCTCTCCTCAGGAATAAAACCTGACATTCAAAACTGAGTGAAGAGAAGGCCCCTCAGCTTTTAAAATTTTGGTGAAAAAATCTGATGAATCCCTCATGGGTGCCACTGGGGCCCCTGGAACTACCCCTCCTCCCAACCCTGTGGTTATCTCACTGTGCCCTGGGTCATGTCAGCAGTGGTGCAAAGTTTTGTAATGTAAACACAGTCACCAGGATCCAGCTCCTGTGCCCCGGGCTGCCCAGCAAAGGAGAAATAGAAGCTGGGCGACCTCAGCAATGCCTACGAAGCAGGAGGAGACTGCCAGCAGAAGACAGTGTATTTACTGGAACATGTAAGGATGGAGCCTCATTAGTATAGAAAGAGAGCAAGGTCAGGGCAAGAACGGATTGTCTCAGATAGCTGCACAGTGCTGAAGGGCAACCACAGGACTAGCGAGAGGTGTGAGGACACTGCACAATGTAGTTATTTTGTGGGAGTGATTCTGCCATAATTTTGCTGACCTCATTTGCTCATTAAATGGTCATCAAATGCTTATTATGTGTTTACTATGTGCGAGTCATTATCATGGGAGCTAGAGAAACCATGGTGAATAAAACATGTGGCCACTGAGCGCTTGAAACATGACTAGTCCAACAGAGGACTTTCTTTTAATGAATTAAAGCATCAGTTTAAATAGACACACCTGGCTAGAGGCTATTGGACAGTGCAGCTTTAGAATATGTGGGGCCATGAGAGATTCTAGGTGAGTAAGTGATGCAATTAGGTACATGTTTCATGATGCCGCCAGTGGAGGAGTCATCAGTATGAAGCTGTGTCTATGCCATGCTGGGACAATCAGTCAAGTGGGAAAAAACCTCTGTTGATTGGTTTCTGCACGGACCAACCTTAGAAATGAAACAACAGTGGTGTCAGGTGTGGAGGACGCTCACCGTGCCAGCTTTTCCAGCGTGAATGTTTGTGGCATCTGAATGAATGCCACTTCAAAACCTCTAGTAATAGTACTCGTAGCTTTTTTATTGTGATATAACAGTAAAAAGATAACAAATCAGATACTGTTTTATTAACAGTCCCCTCTTTCTTTAGGCTATTATGTTGCATTTCTGTAAAATTTCTGAAAATTTGTGCCTATATTCAGAATGTAATAATTAAAAAAAACCCATCCTTCTTCATTTATCTATCTCTAGTTAAGTTGCAAATGATGTGGCAGCTAACAGGGAAATCTTAAATCTTTCATTAGCACAGGGTAGTCTCCAGAGAACTGTGACTTCAACACACATTTTGGATTTATTCCAAGCTATGGAGGATATCTTTCAACATTTCTGAAAACAAAAACATTCCATTTAGCGCTTGAAGGGCTAAGGTCTTGTTTGGCCCACTGGGGATGAGACCGGGGCTGCCGGGCCGGGCACAGCATCTGCTTCCTGCCTGGGCTCCTCAGTGCAGGCTCCCTCGCCCTCCTGCCCCTGAAAGCCTGGCTCGTTTTCACAGGTAATCTAGTGCAGCATTTCAGGATGGGCCCAGGCCCTGACCTCAGCTGCTCTAGAGAAGATGTCACCCTAAGGACCGGTCCTGAATATCTCATCTTATTAGCTCTTCCCACTTCCCCACTCCTTGGCTGGCCCACCCCAGGGTTAGGCCAACTGTCCAAATCCAAGTTTGTGCCATTGTAAAATTATAAACACTGTGACAAATCAGACCTTTTGTTGTTTCTCTTCCTCCACCTTTTCTTCGAGGCTCAGGGCATACTTGGACTTCCCTTGAATGCACCAAACCCCTGCCAGAACTAAATGGAGTTGTGGACACACATGGGAAGTGTGGGAGCAAGCAGAAGTATCATTTTTCCAGGTCCTTTGCTGAGGTGAGCCAGGCTGTTGGACACCAGGTATACTGCCCCCCACCCTGCCTTATACATGTGTCTTGTCTTGAAAACTGGCTGGGAAGGAAACCAAGTCACCCACAAGAGGGCAGCAAATGATTTCCATTCTAGCTTTGTTTCTCTTCCACAGAGCTTCTATTTAGTCAAGAAATAAAAATTTGATGCTGATGGGAGGAACGGGACCTGGGTTTTGTCTCCTATTGCAGCTTTCTGTTGCACATTTCCCAGGTATCCTCGTTAGTGCAGCTTGTCGCTGGCGTGCGGCCAGTCCTGGCTGGTGGCTCCCGGGCCCGGGCACGTGGGATGGGGGTGTCCGTGGGGCCCTCCTTCTCTCCTTTCAAGGTCAAGGCTTATTTATGAGGAGAGGAACATCAAGAGCTGCACTTAATTGCACTTAATGGCAATATATATATATATATATATATATATATATATATATATATATATATATGGTTTGTTTGTTTCAACTTCCCTTGTTCTGAAAGATTCTTCAGATTGTGCCTCTGACCAAATTATCAGATGCTGTTCAGTTGCCAGTTTACCTGCCGGGAGACGATGTGGTTGGGATGTCTCCAAGTCAGCGGCCTTTCCCTCACTGGTCACCTCGGGGAGCGCTTCTTGGTCAGCGGGTGGAGTGTGATGATTCCTGTGTTCCCACTGTGTGAGGAGCAGAAAGGCCTTGGCTCAGCTGTGAGACTGGACCTACTGTGGCATCCTTTGGTCACCTCCCTGTGCCCTTCTCTCTTGAGGGAGGGGCTTTCCATGATCTCCATTTCAAATCAACAAACGTTTTTTAAGCAGCTCCACTGGGAGCCACTATGTAGGTGCTCAGAGGGCCATCCAATGGCACTAGCAGTGACAACTTATTAAATGTGTATGCAACTCATTTCATGACATTTCAAGAATCCTGTAAACAACCTTCTGAATTAGGTATTATTCCCAATTTGTGGGTGAAGAAATTCAGGCTGTGAGAAGTTAAGCAATTGATCACTTAGTCAAAGGGGAGGCACAGGAATTTAAACCCAGGCTTGGCTGAATCTGGGACCTTAACTCGGTGCTATATTGGTTTTCTTCCAAAAAGGCCTTTAGTCTCAAAGGCCTTGTAATTTAATGCAGTGGTTTTCCAACTTGGATATGCAGCAGAATCACCTAGGGAGCTTTGAAAAATCCCAATGCCAGGGGCTTATCCCCGGCCGGCTAAGGCAGTGTGTGTGTATGTGTTTGAGGGTATGGGGAGGTCCCAAGCGCTGACATTTAGAAAAGCCCACAGGTGATTCCTCTGTGCAGCCAGAGTGAAGGAGCCCTGCTCTTGAGGAAGAGAAGGGATGGGTGATGGGAAGTCCAGGCACCAAGGAGAAGAGAGGGGCACATTTGTTTCGGCTGGGATCCCCTGCCGGTGCACCACCCTTCTCCAGAAGGTGGTTGGCCATCCCACCAAGTCGAGCACCTGTGTGCAGAAGGTGCTCCCATTTGATAACAGTTACAATAATGAGGTTTTTTGAGTGCTTACCCCTTGTGAGGCAGTTTTAGATTTTTACCTGTATGAACTCTTTTAATCCTTATAGAAATCCAATGCAGTAGCTTCTACATTTTCATCAAGTCTACAGTGCTGTGGGCTCTAAGATGCATCATCATTTTATGTACACTAAGAAACAGAGGAAAAACACTACCAACAAATTGAAAGTCTCTGCAAATTATGATTTGTTTTTTTCCAGAGAAGTTAAAATGTGAGCAATCGTGCATGTTAACATTAATGAAACATGGTGGTGTTATTTCCACGTATAGATGAGGAAACAGAGGCAAAGGAAGCTTCAGTAATGTATCCAAGATCGCTCAGCTAGGAGGTATTATGAGCAGTTACCATCCATCAATATTCTTCCTAAACATTTTTAATGGCAACATTAAGCTTCATATAAATATACTCTAATTACTTTAATTACTCTCCCAATTTTAGTTGATCACATCTTGATGTAGGTTTTTATATGTCTCTTTCTCAGGCACTGCCAACCATACATTACATGCTGACTATTTTATAGCCAATAATTCAGTTACATCACCCTCACGGATTCCCCATGTGTCTTACGTGGAGTAGATGCTGGGACATCACCAGCCTCTTGCAGAGGTTTCTCTTTTCTCGCTGCTTTGTGTTGTGCTATGTGGACGGTGGGACGCTGACTGGCCGCCTTGGCTGGTTTCCTCATCCAGCGTCTCCAGTCCACTGGCCTCGGATGGGCCTTGCCTGTGCACTGCCCCCACTGCTGCTCTCTGCAACCTAATGACCAACGGTTGCCCAGCACATCAGCTCTGCAGTGACTGGAAATTCATGACTTGAGGGGTGAGCACATTTGATGATCAGGAAGTTGCTGGGGCTTTTTGACTCTGGGAGACCCACCCCTCTTCATGGCAATCACCTTTCGACACTTATGCAGAGTAGAGATGGGGGAAAGACTGAGACTAAACTCAGGACAGGATCTCGAAGGAAAACTTTAGGGATGTTAACAAAAAGTGAAGACTCAATAGGAACCATTAGGTTTAGGAACAGGGAGGAGGAAATGTAGAACAGGCTTCTCAAGCTTTTATGTGCAAGGAAATTGCATAGAGGTGCTGATAAAATGCAGATTCTTACTTAGCAGTTTCAGTTGGGGTCTGCGAATCTGCATTTCTAATAAGTTCCTAGATATGGTGAGGCGAAAAATGAGAAACAGTTTTCAGGATGGAAATGTAGGTGCAGCTTTTAGGTAGTGAGAATGTTAATGGAGTTTCTTTTCTCTGCGCAGCCCTTACCGGCATTTCCCAGCAGGACTCCGGAAGGTGGCGAGGCAGTGCCCACCCTTTCAGAAGGCAGGTGTGTGGGAGGGAAAGGTCCCAGGTTTTTCTGTTTATTTGGAACAATGTGGCAAGTTGAATTCAGCTTTTCTCTAAAATAGTCCTCACTCAACACTTCCCTTCTCCCAGTGCATTGGGATTCTGTTTTTCTAGCCTTACCTGCAAAATGGTCTCAGATTCATTCTTTGGGGAAATAGGGAGTTTGTTAGTTTTGAAACTGCTTTGAGATTCTGGACAGATGCTATGATAGCCCAGAATTCATTTAAAGATCAAAATGATGTTTGAAGACTTCAGATGGTGAATGAAGATGAGAAATACATGAAAAAAAAAAACCTATCTAAGGACTATTTCCTATTTAAGGCTATTCTTTATTTTCATTTTCTTACATGGCAAGACTTTCATTTTCTCAGTTCAATATGGTAACCATTCTAAATACTGTTAGGTTACTTTGACTTCTAAGAATATGCTTCTAATCTCCCAATGAAACCCTGTTAATTCTTGGGGCATTCAACCTTGGCTGACTAAGGGGGAGATTCAAGAAGCCAATGGCCTTGGCGGTAGCTGTGTGGAGGCCCTGCCTCCAGTCCATCTGAGACAGATGGACCCAGGACCATCACTGCTTCCATGGTGAGAACCGTATATGGGCTATATTGGGCGGTTAACACCTCTGTAGATTTATTACTCCCAACCACTCTAGCCACTGTTCAAGTAGACAGTATCTTCTTTTATCACATCTCTTTTGCCCTAACCTGGGAGATTACAGTCAGGGTCCAGATAAATGATACCATTCAAGCTCAATTGTATCATAATTGTATCATTCAAGCTGATTTTTGTATCATAATAGTTATTTGAGGTGTACACTCCTGAGCTGTATGAAATGTGCTATCATGTCATTTTGGCATGTGAACTGTTGACATGTAATACTCATTTTCCAGATAATTGTTTTCCTTGCTATTGTACGGTTGCAAACCACTCCCTGGAAAGCTAGTATTGTATCTTTTTCTTCTTTTAAAGTGGTCTGGTGTAGATAAGGAAACACGATTTCAGATTCTTACCCAAAGCCTATGCAAACCACTTTGGTTTAGAAAATTGGTCTGTAAATCTTACAGGGTCAAGGATTTTCTTGGGCACTTATGTGGTTTCAGATGGATCAGAAATATTGAAGCAGCCTGCTCTTAGAATTACAGCATGGCCATTAAGCCAGCCCATACTTGGGAATACTGGGCAGTGTTATGAGACAGAAAGGCAAAATTCTTGGTTGTTTTGAACTCTGAAGAGAACTTCTGTTTCATTTCCATGTTAGCTTAGAGGCTAGTCTTCCCTGATGGCATACCTTACTGTGTCCTCTGGGGATCACCTAACCTTGATAGAAACAGTCTACCTGCTCTCCAGGGGCCACAGGTAAAGCAGCCATGTTGGGCAATGCTACCTGTGCCTTGTCTGGTGAAGCTGAGCTGTGTGTGACGCTGTGTGGTAGCTGGTCACGGAGAAGGCAACAATGGTGCTCAGGATGCTGATGTGCATGCCTCGTCAGGGGAGTGAACAATGAAAACTGCTGCCATTTATTGTATGCCCACTGCATGCTGGGCTCTGTGCAGACATTGTGTCATTGAATTCTTTCAGCATCCTTGCAAGATAGACATCATCATTTTCATTCCCCAGTAGAGAAAGCCACAGCTTGGAGAAGAGAGATCTTCACCTTTTTTGCCAGAATCACAACAAAAGGACCTGTCAGTACAGCTAGCTTTGATAGTGGCAAAAAGTTCATTGGATTAGTCTTCTCCTCCAAACTCGCCCATCACTTCAGCTTCTTTGTCCTACTCCCTGCCCCCTAACCCTGCTTTTCCCCTTTGGGAAGAAAGGAAGCGTGTAAGAGGAGGAGGCAGCAGGAGCAGAAAAAGGTGGTGCTGGTGATTCAAGTTAGGAAAAGGACTGCTCAGAAGACTCAGAACGTGGAGGCGAGTGGAATGAAGTTGCTCTGTCTTGACGCTCTGGGCCCTGACCCATGAGCACGTTTTTTCTCTGAAAGAGATATGAGTGGTCCATATAAATTCTTCTTTGGCATAGTGTAGAGGGGAGGACAGGAGAGGCTCCCTGGATGGGCATCATTGCCTGCACCAAGGGTGCTGTGGAAGAGACAAGAACCTTCCATCAGTGAAGGGGAGCTCTCCTATCTGTTAAAGACAAGCCAGGGGCTGCTATGTTATTAACATTCAGAATTCAGATAGTTTTTTTTTTTTTTTTTTTCCAGTACAGGGAGCCAGCCTTTGGGGGAAGTGCTTCCTTTCCTTTGTTGGACCTACAGGGTGCCCTAGAGCTAAGGATGTGGCCTCACAGGGCTTCACAAAGTTGTGGAATGAGGCACCACAGACTCTGGTTCTGGGAAGTTGAGCCTCCCTTCTGGAATCCTCCATAGAGCCTCTGGATTTGCAAGGCAGCTGTCTCTGTTCTTTGAAACCGGGGTTATTTGCAAAGCAAAGGCAGCACCATCACATCTTGCTGATGCTTCTAGCAAACATCAGTAGCAAATGATCCTCTTAAGCAAGTGCAAGTGGCTGGAGGCAATGCTGGGGGCTAAAAATACCCACCGGGCTAAAACCAAAACAACTGCTCCACCTCAATGCCACTGCATTGGAAGACCCCTTCAGAATACTGATGTGGGGAAGGCGCCACAGAACCAGCAGGCAGTGGCAGGAGGGGCTTCTTCCTTGTGAGCAAACTGCTCACATCCCGGGGCGCCAAGTCAGGGACTTCAGCCCTTCTGCTTCACCTGTCTGGTTAGGGAGAGGCTCATCCACTGAGGCCAACTTGAATGAAGGCGTCAGAGGACTGGACCAGAGCTGGAAAGGGAAATGCCTTCAGCACACTCTGATTCTTTGATTTCAGCTCGCATTATTCCTGTGAGTCTGATGGACCATTTCCCATCCCTTTCAATGGATGGCAGAAGTCCCCGCCACAGTCTATGTTTTGATTTTGGAAAAGAAAATCCTTGCATATTTTTTCACATAATCCTTGCTCAGTCTTAACATTCTTGTCAACAGTTTATTCTAAAATCACAGGAATTCCCTTTTCCTTTGGAAGCCTGGGACAGGGCTTTTTGCATGGAAAGGATGTCAGAGAGTGTTGATGGCTGGTGGCACTTGTGTGACTAGGTTATTAGTAACATGAGGTTACTAGTGTAATTGGGACCGGCCAAAGTGGGATTACATGAGGATTCAAGCTTCTTAACTGTGTGAAGCTATTTTTCGGTGGGGTGGAGGTGTTTTCAGAATACTATTGGAATGGTCCACGGGGTGTGATGTTTGTGTTTTTCTGGCACCCCATCTCCTTTCTCTTTACTGGAGTCATTGGGGTCCTGTTTTCTTCCCAGGTTGTCTGATTTCCAGCCTTGCTTGCCTCCTGTCCCCAGGGCTGGCTCTTCCTGAACACAGCTGTAGTCTCAGCTCTGCCCTGGGCTCAAGGCCTCACTAGTCCCATTTCCAGGTAGGAGAGGCTTCAGGAGTTTCAGATCAAGTGGCCTTCGGTGCTCATAAAGCCTTGACCTCACGCCCCAGTTGTGATGACTGAAGTTGTGTGCCAGTCCTGAGCCACCTCACGCTGTGCCTTAGGTCTAAAAATTGAGCTTCTGTCTAGTACTTGAGACCAATTGTTGTTTTCTCATCGGAGAGTACAGTGCTTATGTTATTTTCTTGTTGTAAATTCTTGTTTAAACAGTCTTCCATTTATTATGGTTCCTCCAGGCTGGGGCTTCTGCTCTAATTTGATTCCTCCTATTCTCTGTCCCTGAATACCTTCCACCTACTGATGGATATTTCTGATGCAACTTTCCTCTCAGGGCTGCCGAGTTCCTCATCTGTCCCTCATGTCTCCCTATTTGCTGCTTTTATAGGTAACATGCTATCTCTTTTTGGACTCTGACTCTGAATGGCCATTCATTGACCCGTCCACCCACCTATCCATCCACTTACACATCCGTCCATCTACCTATCCATCCATCATCCATCCATCCATCCATCCAACCGGTGGGGGCGGGAGGCTCTGCCCGCAGAGTGCCCCCGTCCGCCACAGATGAGAATAAGTCTACCAAGACATGATCTGTTTGGGGAGGAAAGGTGGCCGATCTCTCGAAGGAGAAGGACCAAGAGCCTTTTCCTCAATGACTTTTATTGGGTTCGTTTACACAGGAATTCAGGTAAAGCTCATTACTCATTGCCGTGAAGTAAGGATCAAATAACAAGGAACTCTGAGGGCCTATTCTGAGTCAGGGTCAAAGAGCTGTAAAACTTTGAGGAACAAACTTACTTCCTCCTTGGACCCTTCTCATTCAACTGAGAGCTTTCTAAACAAAGCAGGTTTCACAGGATTTTACATATTCTTTCTTAGGCCTGATCACCCAGGGAACCCGCCCTTTTCAGCACAGGGCTGCACCACCCTCTCATTGTTTCAGGCTTAGGTGGAGCAAGGGAAATAAGGCAACCAAGAGATTAGGAGATTTTCTCACAGACAAATGAGGACTCAGGCTTTGTCAAAGCCGAGGGGTGAGGGTCCATCCCTCACTTTTGTTGTAGCCCCCAAAGTCCTTCCTTGGGGGCCTCCCACGTGATTGTGCCTGTCTTAGGTCATTCCCCCCTTAGGGAATCTCACCCATCATTGGCTAACCGACCAAGCATTGGGGTCCAGGCAGGGTGAAGTAAAAGGAGCAGAAGCAGCGCTCCTGCCAGGGAGATAAGCTTTTGTCTCCTTGCTGGCTTACAGTCCAAGACTGTTCCCTCAGCCTTAGCCTAGGCAGGGGTTACAGCTTCTGATACCAGGCAGGGCAGCTCCCAACAAGCCAGGAGTTGCTACTGTGTTCCAGGCACCATCTTCTGTGACTGTGTCTTTAGAGAAGATGTTGCACCTGGCAGGTTGTGTTTCCTTCCAGCACTTACGACTAGATCTATCATTCAACTCTACAGGGGAACCTAGGCACGGGCATTCTCGCCACGCCTGCACCCCTGGTGCTAGGCTCTTCTAGCTGCTCTGTCTAGTGGTACTTTATTGGGATTTCCCATTTGCTTACATCTGACAGAATCTTCAATTCAGTTTTTTCATTCTTTCTTTTATGATTTTGATCACTATTATGAAAATATTTAGTTTAACATTTTAAATTCATTATTTGTTAACTTTATGGTATTCCTTGGACTTTATGAAGACTCAGGATGTGGGCTGTGTAAACATGATTCTGGTGTTCCAGATATATTCAAATTCCTTCTAAGTTGTACAGTTAGTTCATATTAATTCCACTCCTACTTTTGTCTTGGTAAATTTTAATGTGTTCTTCAGAGGAATTTTATACCACTTTGTTAAAAATCTCTCTTATTTTCAAGACACTTATGAATGGAAAAAGCTGGGTGGCAAAGAATAAATGTCTTGCCAATTTAGGCAACCTCAGAGAGTGACAAGACTAAAGAGAAAGGCTTTTGGTACTCTCTCTTTAGACTACTCAATAGGTGGTTATTGTTCTGCTTTGCAAATAATTGTTTAAAATTATTTCCTTTGAAGTGGTAGATTTGTTCTGCAAAACAGCAAAATGGTAGAAAAGAGTTAAAGAATTAAGAAGACACAATAAAATTATTTTGTTTAAAGGAGTATGAAAAGACATTTAATAATCTGAAAATATGATAATTTTTTTTACTTAAAAATTAGTGGCATGTATAATAAATTAATCCAAAAGCAAATACTAAATGCAAACTAAGTGCTCAACTCAGTGAACTGGTTGAATACATAAACATCTCAGGGAGAGGGGATTGGTCCTTTTTGAGGAAGACTGTTGGAATATGGGTGCCACTCTCTGGAAGGTCAGGGTCCCGGGATTTGGATGGTGACATTCAAAGACAAGCAGATGCTGCTGGAATCTGGACACTTTCGTTTAAGCTTCCAGACAGTGTGTTGTGAACGAGCACTTGAATAGTTCCTCTGGGCAAAGTCCTTAGATGTGGTGGCTGAAAGCCAGTCCTATTATCTCCACAGTCCTCCTCCTCTCAACTTTATAACAATTCACTTGATTCCCAAGTGAAATGTTTCTCTTCCATCAGAGTCTTTGATCTGGCATGTCAGCGTCACATCGGATTGCGTCACCTGCTCTCTTCTCTCCTTGTTGTATCATCTTACTCTGTTTCTTCTGAACTGCATGTCCCTTCACATTTGGATGATTGTTCAAAATTGCTGCCTCGACATTTTCCCTATTGTATCATGTGTCTTGTGCTCCCGCTCTCTGGTGGAAATGAGAATGCACAGTTAAAAGAAACCCAAATGGTTAAGATAGGATGGAAACCTTGCTGTGTGTGCCATGCACTTGAGTCCATCTGAAGAGACTTCCTTAAACAAAAAAAGGACTTCTTGAAAAGCATTGCATATAATTCATTTAAAGTAATAAATTTAAAGTTTAGAAACCTCTAAATCTGCATAGACTCTGATTTATTTTCTCCTTTTTTGCAAATTGTTAAGATCTACACACAAAATTATATGGTTCTCTCTGTTTATTATAGCATGGTAGATATAATTTATTATGAAATAGTATTATGTTATATGCTACTTAAGTATGATCACAATCATCTGGACCTTCATCAAATGTATAATTATTATAGTTCTGACTTATTAAGCACATACTATATAAAACAGTGTTTTTCAAGTGGGTGCACCTCAGAATTACCTGGGGAGCTTTTTAAAATCCCACTTCTCAGGCCACACCCCCAGACCAATTAAACAAGAATCTCGGGGGTGAGACCCAGTCATGAGTATTTTCTAAAGTTCCTTGGCAGGTGTGCTCAGATTTGAGAACCAGTGATGTAAAGCCTTGCTGCTCGCATTATTCTGTGTGCCTGCAGTATTGGCATTACCTGGGAGCTTGTTGGAACCCTCGAGCCCCAGCCCAGGCTTACTGAATCAGAATCTGCATTTTCTTGAGACCCCAAGATGCTTCCATATATGCTTCAAAATTTGGGAGATACCGATGGACACGGACGGGCACTCTGCTAAGCATTTCAAGGCTGTTCATTCACAAACAATTTATGACCCTTCTATAGTGTGCCGGGCACTGTTCGAAGCTGACATTCATCACTGCCTGGCAAAGCGGTGTTTGAGCATTATTTTATGAGGAAATTGTGGCTCGGGCATACTAACTATCTCAAAATAGGCTCAGCCAGGATTTGTATCCTGGCCTGTGAGTCCAAAACATGGCTTTTCCCATAAGAGCAAGCTGTTTCTAAGTATAGTTCTCCAGTAAGCCAAACAAACAATGCTTCCTAAATCTTTATCCTATTAATAACATCTTTAATCTGTTCATCGGGAACAGAATTAAAGGTAAGATTGCCTGCTGAAACATGTCATTCGTGGCAGAGAAACATGGTGAGGTGACAAGTTGTTTGTTAGTCACCGATGCAGAAGGCAGGAGGCACGGCAAAAATATTCCCCCTTCCTTATGAGTGAGTCCCAGGGGACACACTGAATACTCATTTTAAAGAGGAAGTATGTCCTCAGTTAGTTGTGTGGGGGCTCTAGAGCACCTGACTTCGGGAACTGGTTTGGAAGAACCAAAATTGCCTGTGGGGTAGCTTCATGTATTTCAACATACATTCTTGTCATCTCACTCAGCTGTTTGCCTCAAGGGCATCATTCTGGGGCTACTTGTTCAAAGATTTTTTGTAAGCAATTCACGGGGACTCTAGTAGCTGGAATGTGAGGGATATTTGATATGACCGCAAATGTGCTCAGTGATGTATATTGTAGGCACTGATATTGTTTTAACTAAATAATAATAATGATCTGCCACTGTAGTTCTTTTTCACAAATCTAACTCCTGGCTACCTTGTGTCAGTTTCCTTCCCAAATTAGAGATGGCTTTAGTGGAACATTTCTAAGATATATTAGATGTAATAAAAGGGAATAGGCAAAATAAACCTACCTTTTCACTTAATTATAAGTATTTTTTCCTGACATTAAAAATCATAAACCTGCAACAGCTTTTCAAAATTACTGTTGAACATTTTGATCTATGGCCCCTTCCTAATGTACTTCACCATTATCACACCTTGAACACCTCACTTCTTTTCAATTTTATATGAACATTTTTCTCCATAAACCTTTGTTCATAATTTAGATAATTTCCTTAGGATGTGTTTCCTAAGTGAACACAGTGAGTCAGAGAGTATAACCATTAAAATTAGAAAGGGAATATATTAATTTACAATGAAAAAGATAATTATCCAAAAGGCCGCTCATCAACACAGTCTCCCCTTGTCATAAAAAAGTGCAGATGTTCTGCCCTGACTGGTGTGGCTCAGGGGGTTGGGCGTTGTCCCCACAAACTGGGAGGGGAATGACGCCCCTCTCCATCGCTGTTTCAATTTGCGATCAGAGCACATGCCTGGGTTGTGGGCCAGGTTCTCCGCTGGGCATACGTAAGAGGTGGTCGATTGATGCTTCTCTTGCACATTGATGTTTCTCTCCCTCTCCTTCTCCCTCCTTCCTCTCTCTCCATAAATAAATAAATAAATTAAATAAATCATAAAAAAGTACAGATATTTTGAAGGTTCACGATACCTATTGTACATTTTCTTCCCAGAAAGTTCATTCATGTGCACATTTGCACCGAAGAGATGGTGTTGGAACACCAGCTGCCCTCGCAGGGCTTGTGGTGGCTGGAGGTCAGTGTGCAGGACATCAGTCTGGCCAGGAGCAGAGCTGAGATGGCAGGGAGTTAACCCCAGCCCTGCCGCTTCCGAGCTCTGTGATGTCGGTGATCATCTGTGATTGCTGTTTTCTGCAAAAACAATTCAAGTTATTTAGCAAAAACAAGAATTCCAAGAGGATGAACCAGGCCACGGACACAACCAGATCTATTGGACAACTGTAGTCATTGGGACATTATCTCCTTTCTCAGATCTTCTTTTGTCTTTTAGGGTTCATTGCAGGTGGAATCTTTCCCCTTTGTGGCAAAATATATGCTTGGGTAGCTTGAAACTTAGATATTCTTCATAAATAACAATCTAGGGGTAAGGTATGAAGTCCTCCTCTTCTATATCCAGGCCAATTTCCGAAAATGATTCTAATTGTTGGTGTCTCATCTCCATCCTTGGACCAAGCCCTCTGTCCTGGGGATGTGTATTTTGATTGGCAGCCATGATCGTGTGCCCATTTCTGTGTATGAAAGTCTACCAGAATAGAAAAGGGAAGCTACTCAGAGAAAAGTTTGAAGACAGACAAAAAAGTAAATGTGGAAGACAAAAATTATTCATCGTGTAATTCTCCAATTGAGCTCCAATTCTTCAATAATATAATTAAGGAATTGAATATAATAATCTGTAAAATATTTTGAAAACTTATTAACTTATCTGACTCTCAATGTAACATGTGTTAGTGTAAAAATTAAAGTAATACAAATTAATTAATTAATTAATCTATCTTCTTATTTAGGGTTAGCATGCAGTGAAGTTTATTTAGCACCCATTCTTCAGGAGGACCTCTCACAAGTGTCATATCAATAAACATTTCACAAATTTATAATGTAAAAGAGGAAAAATCACCTGACTTCCAAAGTAGTATATGTTTTCTAGGTCCCCGACCACCGCTGTGCATTACCAATAGCTATTTTACAAAATTTTATCTCCTGTTGGGCTGCTAGAATAAAAAAGCACAGAACAGGTGGCTTCTCAACAGTAGACATTTGTCATTCACAGTGCTGGAGGCCAGAAGTCTCAGATCAGGCGCCAGCACGGTCAGGTGGGGCCCCTCTCCGACTGCACCCTTCTCGTTGTGTCCTCACACAGTGGAAGGAGGTGGGCGCTCTCTGAGCCGCTTTTATAAGAACATGAACTCCAATGTCAGGGCTCCACCTTCGTGACCTGTTCACCTCCCGAACATCCTTCCTCCTAATACCGCCACATTGGAGGTTAGGATTTCAACATGTGAATTTGAGGGGAAGAACAAACATTTCATCCATGAGAAATAGCATGTGCATTTATTTTTTATTTTATTTTGATTTGATCTTTATTATATTTTTTCTATTACCATTTAGTCTCCTTATACCCCCTCTCGCTCTGCAGTCACCACACTGTTGTCCATGTCCATAAGTCCTTTTTCCTTTTTGCTCAATCACTCCATGTGTACATACATGATGACTCGCCAAAAGGTAGTTGTGAATTTATGTTCGCACTGACAGCGACGGAGAGGACTTGTTTCCCTATACCTTCATCAGCATGAAGCAGGGTCTGTTTTCTTAATCTTTGCCAATCCAACAGATAAAATATATTTGACCAAATTCTTCCATTTATTTTTAAGGCTTGTAGTAAGATGATCCTGGCTTATATAGTCAATGATCATTTTTGTAATTTCATATAATTTGGGTCAATATGGTTAAGTTTTATGGATTTTGTAGGGCTACATGTGAATCACAATAGAAGAGTACATGACTGCAGTTGAAAGTTCTGCTCATTAATTTATCCAACAACAATTTACTGAGTGCCTACTCTGTGTAAGACACTCTGATTGGTAGTGATTATCTAGAAGTAAGTAAGATAGATATGATTCTTGTCCTTTCCCTTAAGGGAAGACAATGAATATTGCATAATTGATTACTAAATGGAAAATAAAATGCATGGGGATATAAAATAAGGGACCAGATTTTACCTGAAGAAATAATTAAGCTTCTCTGAGAGAGTGACATTTATATTGAAACCCAAAGGATGAGTCGGCTACTGGGGTGAGGGCAGAGAAACTTCCAGGCAGAGGGAGGCTAGCGGGAAATCTGGGAAGCGCTAGAGTTGAGGGGAACATGGTCCATTTAAAGAAATCCAAATTGGCTGGAGCAGAGCAAACAGAGGGGTACAGGCTGTGCTGATCAGGTGGGCCGGGCCAGACCATGTGGGTCCAGTAGGCCATGGTAGAGATTTTGGATCTTTTTCTAAGGAAAATGGAGAACTACCTTCAGGTTTTAAGCAGTGGAGTGACGTGATTGTATTTGCATTTAAAACGATCACTCTAGCTGGAGTGTGGATAATGGATTGGAGATGAGCAAGATGAAAGTGTGCAGAGCTCATCAGCAGTCTGTTGCAGTGGTCCACGCGACAGAGGGAGCTGGTGAGGACAGCAGAGGTAGAGAAACGAGGGGAGATATGGGAAATGGGTGGAGGAGAGAATCTACGGGACTTAGGGGTGAGAGAGGAGTTAAGGGCACACTTGATAAAAGGCTTGCCTAGATGACATTCAGATTCCTTTGCATCTCTGATGTGGTAACACTCCATGAGCCTTGGGCATAACAGGGTCACACAAATTTGAACTTTTTCTTTTAGGAAATATACTTGGCTCTAGGGAAAAAAAGAAATTCCTCAAATACAGCATGATTCCTCAAAGCTGGGATAAAAATAAGCACAATAATGGTAATAATGAAGGTTGTGTATTACTTTTTCAATATTTGAAGCTTATTTATTTGGAAATAGCTTTATTAATATATAGGAGACATTTAGTAAAGTACATATATTTAAAGACTACAACTTGACACGTTTTGACATGTATATACAACCATGACATCATCACCACACACAAGAGAGCAAATGTCCATCACCCCTAAATGACTCCTTGTGCTCCTGGGGAGTCCCCCTCTGCCACACCATCCCCAGGCAACCACTGATCTACTTTTCGTTACTATTGATTAGTTTGTATTTTTAGAGTTAAATGGAACCATATAACATTGCACTCGTTTTTTGTTTTTGTTTTTGGTAAGGTGAGGTCTGACTTCTTTCACGCATGAAGCTCTCTTACATACATCTGTCCTATCTAATTATTATGGTAAATAACCCTATTATCAAAAAACCAATATTCAAAGAGGTTAAGTTCCAAGGTCACTCAGCTAAATAGTGACAGTGATGGTCTCAGAGCCCACGCTTTTCCCATCACCACACACAGGCTGGCCAGTGCACCCCTCACAGTACCAACAATCTTGAAGGTGCTTCATCTCTGTGGGGCGAGTCTAAGAGGAGTGGTTCTATCCATGTCTTATGGGTCTGGAGGTTGGAATCATGACCTGGAGTATCTGAAGATGAGCCCCTTACCTCCCATGACAGTGTACCTGTGAAGAATGTTAGTGGTAGTGCAAAGAGACATGAGTGGTCTGAAGTTTTGTAGGTTCTTCAATTGTGAAGGCCCCTGGAGGCCTGGGCTTGTGAAGACAGAGGGATCAGAAGAGATCGCAGAGATTATGCCCAGAACTCAGGGCAGACCCGGGTTTCGCAGAAAGTGGGAGGAGAGCGCTGGCTGCCTGTCTCTGCCTCAACCAGGGCAGTTCTGTTCTTACCTATCTCATATATTGTGCTTCTGGTAGATTCCTTTTGATGGGAGACCTTTGTCCCTAAAAATTTTGAAAATCACTGATCTAGTTTAATATTGAACTTACAGGTGAGGGCACTGGGACCTTGGTAAGGTTGCCAGATGAAGGGCAGAATACACAATCAAATTCAAATTTCAAATGAACAAAAAAAATTCTTTTTAGTATAAATGTGTCTCAAATATGGTGTGGGAGAGAATTTATATGAACAATTACTTATTTTTCCAGAATCTGACAACACTAAGCCTACAGAGATAACTGCCCCACCCAAGAGAAGGTCAAGGCTGCTGAGGCACAGGAAGGGGAGTATGTAGCTGGTTCGGAGGAACTGTTTCCTGTCCAGAAGTAGAACTTGGAGGGACTCTACTGCGTAAAAGTATAGATCTTCCTTTGTTGGAGGCCTACAAATTGTTTTCAGCAGAGCCACATTTGTTTAAGGGTTGGGGTGGGAGCGGTTAGAGGAGGCAGGGCAGGACAAGGCCAGTGGCCTGCTGGCATCCACCATGCCTGCCTCCTCCCTGGGTATCTCCCCGCCTTCCCTTCCCAGCTGTGCCCTAGGATCTGGGGGCTGAGCAGCCCATGGCACGTGGGGAGATGAGCCCCGTGATATCTCCAGCACGGGCGCCAGGTGAGGGGGCACACTGAGTCCTCATCCTCTAAGCTTCTAGCTTTCTCTCTGGAGCATGAGCGAGAAGAGACGAGGGGGAGAGAGAAGAGGCCTGAGAGTTAACAAGCAAAATCACTCAAATGATCTCCTGTCTTCCTCTTCCCTGACTCGGCCTCATTAACACAAGGAGGCTAATATTTGGCTCTGGAGCTCGGCAGGACTGGAGCGCTCTCCAGGGGCTCTGTTAAATGTCATAAATTGCGAGAGCACAGCTTGAGGAGTTTGTGAATGGCATCTGAGCCTGAGGCCATCTAGTAATATTTATACTGTGGAAGTTCAGCCCTTTTCCCCCTTTAGAAAAAGTTTCCGATTTGTTTCAGAGGATGTCCATCTTAATCACTGTTTCTGGTGCTCTAATGGGCTGGAAACCGAGGGCCCAGATCCCAGGGAAAGGCTGTGGGAGAAACAAAAGTTTGCACATGGGGAGGTGCTCATAGGAGCTCATTTTCTGGACTTTTATCCTGCCCAGTGCTTTTTTCTCTTTGGGGTACAGTTAGGAAACGGGTCTTTAGCTGTTGTGGGCAAAGAAAATCATATTTATTTTCCATCTATAAAATCTGAGAATGAATTAAATTGACTGTTTAGCAATGTCCAAAAGGGCATAAAACTCCTCAGCAGGAATAATGGAATATTGCCAAATATAATAAAATAATTGTTATATATTACACACGTTCATTTTATCCTTCAAATAGCACTATGAGGTGAGTACTGTTATCCCCATTTTAAAGGCTGAGAAAATAATCTCCATCACAGACTCAAGTGGAAAACCATGCTGGCCGCTCACACCCAGTGTGGCTTCTGAAGCCTGTGGTCTGGCACTCCAGGCCCCTCACACTGTGCCCTCAACTGCCTTTTCAATGTTACCTCGCAGGACTCATATGTGGGCACAGCTCAGATGTGGCAGGTCTCACTGTCCCTGAGCTCATCAGGCACATTCCTGCTCTGAGACTCTAAGTCTGTTGGGTATGTTGGGGCTGTGGTCTGCCCATTTTTCCAAAATATTCTATCCACACTTGGATCGGGTCCCAACTTCCACCCAGGCATCCTCATGACCATTCCAGACCGCCGAGATTTCTCTCTTGGTCTGAATTATTGAAGAACTATTCCTCAGTTGGTCAAGCCTGTACAGTCCTGAAGTCGTTTGTTCTGTCCCTCAAGTCTGTGCTGTTTCTTAATGACTCATCTCTCTGTCTTCTTCCCTAAATAAATTATGAGCCACAGAAGGGAAGAGGCTCTGTATGAACATAATGGTCCCCCAGTCAGGATAAGGGGCTGGGAGCTTTATTTTATACTTGCTAATTCTTGAAGTAATCACCAAAGAGGTAAATGTTGGTCTTCGTGAGCAACTGGGATGCTCTTTGTGGATCTTGGATTAGGCATGGTCTAAAATTTAATATTGAATATAAGCAGACAGCTCTCTCATTTATGCAATACTGGTCTTACACAAATTCATTTTCCTCAAAGTATTCCATAAAACACATAATAAGATTTTGGAGTTGGAGAAAGTTTTTGTTTTTACAGGAACAAAGAGTCAACTGTTGCGGGCAGTGGCTGCTATAAGCAGGTCTGTCCCTTTCTTTCTGGCATTACTTTGTGACCATAGGACTCAGGATGCATCAGCTTATCGTTTATCAGTGTTATTTGTGTCATTTTCCCATTAATTGCCATGAGTTCCCATTAAGTGCCTTTCCCATTAATTGCAGACCAATGATTTAGGAGAGACTAGAAGTCTGACTGAGGATGTGAGGGTGAAGTCCAGTGGTGCCAGCCCTGACTTTGTGTCTAGCTGTGGATGGTTCAATAGACTGAGCTCATGCTTATTTTTATAATGCAAAAGTGGGTTCTACGGGGTGCCTGAAAGGAAGAGCATTTATGCTGCAGTGTCCTTGACTTTCACTAAATATGAGTTTTGTGAGAACTTTCCTACCTGTAAGAACAGTTGTGTGTCTCAGGGAGCATTTGTCATTCGCAAATCTGGGTAAGATGAACTGCGGGTAAAATATTTCTGGAAATGTGTAAGCATTTTGTGTCTTTACTGTTTGTGTGGACTTTCACCTCACACCTATGGTACTTTGGGCCTCCAGGCCTGTCCTCAACTTTCTTCACTGTCCAGAGAAAGCTGTCTGTCCTTAAGACAAAGGGGAGGGGGCCTTCTGGGGACAGAGAGCAATGATTGCTTTTCTTTTATGTTCATCACAAAGATTGATAATCCACGTATAATTTCCACATTGGGCCATAAGTATAAGTAATTACAGAATAATTAAATGTGCTAACGGTGGCTAGGACTGTTAAAAGAGCAATCATGTCACTAACCCCTCTGGGCTGCCTCCACTCTGAGTTGGAATGAAATAATTTGAAATATAAAATCAGATTTCAGATTGAACATTTCAGAGTCCTCTTCTATTACACACTGTTTATCTATAATAGAACTTCTTTTTTCTTTCTCAACATTTAATGAACAGATACTAGACTTAGATCTCAAACAAGGGCAGGGACAAAGGGAATTCAGCACTGTGCCAAGGTAAGGCTGTCCCTACCTGCCTTATACACGTCTCTCCTAGATTCCTGCCAATCTTTCTACATCTAGTTCAAATGCTACTTTATCTTGACTTCTAGGATCTTGTTTGTCCGAGTCTCCCCTAACCATAGTACTTTCTACTTCTGTAGTAGAATTCAGACTTCAAATCTATAGATGAAGAAACTAAAACCCAAATGACTTAAGACTTTTAAACTCAAATGCTTATAGGAGCCAAACAAGATTTGAGGATCACTTTGGTACTGCACATATTTTTGCTGATGCTGACTGATACACACCTGAACAGATTGTTCTGTGTTTGTATTTGCTTGGCTCCTGTAGGCATTTCAATGTAAAAGTCTCATCTTGAGGTACTTGAGTTTAGTTTCTTCTTCCATGAATTTGCATTGCTGTGTACCCCTACCTAAAAAGTTATGAGTAAGATATATTAAAAATGCATTGTAAATTATAAAGTAATATAGACAGGTTTTTATTATCAAGTAGTCATAAAATAAGGCAGATTTTACTGATTCCACTATAGAAGTAGAAGGTACTATGTATCAAACCAGGTTTATTTCTCAACGAGTTTTCATGTTCATTGTAGGTTGGCTGTGACCCTTCCCTGTGTATCTTAACTTCAGGACCCAGGCTGACACAGGGACATTGCCAGGAGTGAGGCACCACGGGATGGTACATATCTCTTCTACTCACAAATAAAAACACGCCCTTTTCCTTTGGTTTCTCTAGTGGGCCTGCATGAACCAGACATTCATCCTGCATTAGGGGTTGGCAAACTAAAAGGTTGACAAAAATCAAGAGAAGAATAATATTTTGTGACATATGAAAATTCCATGAAATTCAAATTGTAGTGTTTCTATCAATTAAGTTTTATATGGACAAAGTTATTCTATCTGTATATTGCCTATGGCTCGTTCATGCTACAATAGCAGAGATGAGTTACAGGGGTCTGCGCAATTTAAAATATTTACTGTCTGGCCCTTTACAGGGGGTTTGCTGCATCTGTCTTATATCACTAGTCAGAAAACAACTCGATCAAGTAGGAGCTCAATCTAGGTTAGTTTTAGCTGTCTTTTTTGTTTTTTTGTTTGCATAGAATGGACAATGTGTTTGGAAATCAGGGCCACTACGTACTGCTATGCATACCAGGGGCTGTTGACCAAACAGCTTCTAATGTAACTGGAGCTCCTGAACTCTTGTGATGGGGCAACAAGGCTATTAGCATCTACGTGCAGAAGGTTTCTTACTTTTACTTAGAGCACTTTCAAAATGGCATTGAATTCTAGCTAATGCAAAAATACCCTAAATTATATTAAAAAGCAAATGATAGCCTGTAGGAAACATTGGCAACAAATATAGTAGACCAAAGATAGATATTTTAATGCATAAAAATTCTTGCAAATTAATGAGAAATATAAATACTAGAATTTTTAAAATGGTTAAAGTTAAAACTATTTAAGTAAGTGTCCAAAAATATATGATAAAATTTTAATCTCACCAATAAACAAAGAAATGCCAATTAAAACAGGGAACTCCAAATTTTAACTATTAAATTGGCAAAATAACAGACAAGTCCACCATTGGCAAAGGTGCAAGGAATAAGGCTCATTCTATATATGTGCCCAATTTTGATGGGTAACTTTTTAAGATAAACTGAAAGCTTAAAATCATTTATACTCAGACTTTGCCTCGAGAAATTTATCTTAAGGAACTAATAAGTAGAGATGCACAGAGATTTATGTACAAGAACTTTTACTACTAATGCTACTTCTAATAGAAACAACTTAAGTATCCAACAGTAAATGCTAGATAATCCTTGAAATTATGCTGTAGAAGGAAAATTAATGTCATGGGAAACAGTTTATGGTGTATCATTAAGTGAAATAAACAGGATAGAAATAGCATATAGAATACACTCCAATTTTTCTAAAAACAACAACAGGAGAGAAATGTAAATGCACAAAAAAGGGCTGGCATTTATTTAGTAAACTGTCAATAGTGGTTATCTCTGAGTTCCTGGATAATGATTGATTTACATTATTACCTTTGTGCTTTTCTGTACTTTCCTGTTTCTACTTTATAAACACTTAATTACTTTGGTAATCAGAAAAAAATTAAACATATTTGGCTTGAGGAAACTGACTTACAGGATGCTTGTGAGTATATGGGGACCATGTAATCTTCTGCATTACTTCGTTAGCTTGAAGAAAATTATTTTGGGGTAAATCATGGGCTTTGTTTTCTTTGACACACTAGAAAATCCGTGATTCCTGATGTTCGCAGAGGAATATCCTGCTTTGGTCTCTCTCATCTGGGCATTAAAGAGAAAATATTTTTCTTGGATGCTCTGAGGTATTTAGAGAATTGTCTCAGCTCAGCAGGCCACTTTATTACTGTCGCTGTGGCTTAATCAGAGGCCAGAGTGCTTTCTGAGATGGAATGATCCAGCTTTGAATAGAAGTGGTCTTCTAAATTGGGGTGGGCCCCTGCAGCATGTGGTCTTCATTGAGAGTCTGCACACTTCCCCACCCCCCGGGATTCATGGATTCATGGCACCTCCTCACTCCAGCCCAGGCTCATCTCCCAGGGAGGAGTGGCCTGCGCTCAGCTTCCCTTTGGAGAGGTTGCCGATTGCTACTCAAGAAAATTGCTTTGTTCTCCAGTTTTTGTTCCTACTAGTCTGGCCTGGGCTGTCTGTGGTAAATGAAATTCTAAGCAAAGTTTGGAGAAAGTTGAATACTTTTCTTAGGTCTGAAGCTAGAAATCTAGAAAGTTCCAGGCAAGAGCCTGTTTGTTTTTTTTTGGAAATCAACTTTTGCTAGGCCTCTCAGACATGATGCCATCACAGTGTATTACGTGACATCTCTGGTGTCATGATTCTTCCTGTCCTTTCTTAGGATCCACACTGCCATGGGTCAGGTGTTCACAGGCAGACATGGCAGATGGAAGAGGCCCAGAGTGGCTCTGGTCAGCCTTCAGGGCCCAAGGGAGGGTTGGTCTGGCCAGCACAGAAGAGGTTTAAGGAATGGGGGAGCAGCCTGGTACAGCCCAGCTGTGCTGTCCCAACAGGTGGAATTATGGGGTGAAAGTGTTCTGAATTCTTGGTGAGCAGCCAGCCAGTGGGTGGCAGGGCACCAGACACCAAGTTCAGAGGTGCCCGACACTTAGCACAAGAGCCTGGTAAGGGTCTTGCCTTGGCCAGGTGGAACTGGGGAAAAGTATGGGCTTTGGAGCCAGACAGTCCTGGGTTTGATCCTGGCTTTACCACTGCCTCACTGTGAGCTGCTGGTGGAGGCCTCACTGTCTTACCTGTGAGTAGGGCTAACATCTCCTAGCTCTGCGAAGTGTTGGGAGAATTAAGTGAGAGAAGTTGTGTAATGCATTAGAACAGAACAGACACACTAAAGGACCTTCTTAAGGCTCTAAGCTTGGAATTAGAACTGGGAGTTGCGTTGGGCTTGCAAATGGGGAACCAGTGGTCCCAGTCAGGGACCCATTGTGTTGAGGTTGAAAGCCAGGCTGGAAGTCACACTGTTGATAGGAATTTTAGGAAAATATACCCACTGTGTTTTCCTACTCTCTTTTCTAATAGCTTCTCTTTGGAAACTCAAGGACTTTGATCTGATTTTATCAAAATTTGAGGTGATTAGAAAAGAATGGGGGTGGTTGAAAACAACTGAACTTGGATTTGTGCAGAGAATTACAAGAGGCAGCAGAAATTCTTGCAAAGATTTAAAATTATAAATATTTGTTGAGAGAAACAATAAAAATGCAAAGGCTATGGTTCATCTGACACATTGCTTTCCAGTTTTAAAGAAAATGAGTATGAACTTATTCTTTAGATTTTAGTCCCTTTGTAAATAATCTAAAAAGATTTATTAAAGGGAATATTTATTTATTTTTAGTTTGTAAAATGTCTAACACTGTAACACTTTCAGCACTACATTAAAAATTCCAGGTCTTCTATAGTCAGGACATAATGCCCACTATGACATTCAATGAAAACAAAATAATGAAGCTAACTCCTTGAAGCCCACAGGGACTGTGCCACGCTCACCTCTGCTCTCTGATTCTTAGCGCAGGGTGTCCCTCCTCTTAGGGGGTCCTTAGTAAAGATTGTTGAGCTAAACTGAATAATCAACAACATTTTCTTTTATTTTATTACAGTTCTATTGAGGTATAATTGATATACAAAAACTGCATGTATTTAAGTGTACAATTTAATAAGTTTGAATATATGCATACACCTGTGATACTAGCATTATAATCAAGGTAAGGTAATGAACATATCCATCACCTTCAAAAGTTTCCTGATGGCTGGTGTGGCTCAGTGGATTGAGTGCCAACCTACAAACCTAAGGGCCGCCGGTTTGATTCCCAGTCAGGGTACATGTCTGTGTTGTGGGCCAGGTCCCCAGTAGGGGGTGCTCAAAAGGCAACTGCACATTGATGTTTCTTTCCCTCTCTTTCTCCCTCCCTTCCCCTCTCTCTAAAAATAAATAAATAAAATCTAAAAAAATGTTTCCTGATAAATGACATTTTCAGTTGAATGTGCTTTACTCTAAGAAAATCCAAAGATCTTCAAATTTATCAAGCAGATACCTAAGGTGGTGGTGGTAGTGGTTGGGATGTGAGCGAAATTGAAAATTAATGTTGGGGAAATTCATCTTTGCATCCTTTTTTGGGGACATGGTAATTTTATGAACTAAAGAACATAGATCCTTCTTTTTCTATTAAAATCATTTACTAATATATTTTTTTAAAAGCTTGGTTTTCCTTGAGTTGTCAAAGAATGTGTGGTTTTCTAACCTTGATGAGGAGAGGAACTTCCCCAATTTTGCTATGGACCTGAAACCTAAATTCCTAATCCAAATACCAAGTTCTAAAGCCCTAAATACCAAAATTCTAAGCCCTTTCAACTTACCCACTGAAGAGCCTCCGTGCAGTTTTTGTGCCCTTGGACACATGCCGGAGCAACAGTCTTGGGGACAGAAATTCCCTGGACAGTGCGAGTCCGTGTGTATCAGTCCCATGGCCTCCCAGGGCCAGTCACACTCGGTGTGGGAGTTCTTTTCTGCAGAGAAATGCATGTCTCTGTGGGTGCTTGAGCTGTAGGGAGAGATTGTATTCACAGAGTGCCTGAGGGGCAGAGGCCAGGTAAAGAGGTGATATACTCAGAGAAGACTATTCCTAAAATATAGAAGATAAAGTGAGTTATTTACCTTGCTTGCCTTGCCCTGCATGTACTTATTACCAGTGCTGACAGCTACACCACTGACATATTTGAAGCATCTTTTGTGGATCATAAAGATCAACCATAGTTCACCAACAGGAGCTTTTCACAATCAATGTTGGCAGCCAGTCACAGACACCATTTTAGCCACAAAGGCAAAGTAGACTAGGTTTGAACACGTCTCTCAGTCAAGCAGTTTGCCATGGAGATAGAATAAGATTCTTTATGCACAGACTGAAATTTTAAAATGTCATCTGTACTTCTAAGTTCTTTCAAATTATCCACTAAATACTGATCCCGTGGCAGGTGATGGACAGTCTGGCACTCTCGTGGGTGTCCTACCGCATTTCTTCCAGCCGCGCAGTGCAGACTCTGAGGTCCAGCTTTGCTGAATTATTCACTGTTCCTTTTTACTGCCTGTGGCTATTCACCTCTGTGCATTTGTTTGAGCTGTTCCTTCACCTGAAATCCCCCTGCCCTCCACAAGTCAAATCCTATTTTTTTCTTTAAGACCCTCCTATGCACAGTGTATATTTGGGTCCTCCCAAAATTCATATGTTGAAACCTAATGCCCGACGTGATGTTACAAAAGGAGGGTTCTGTGGGAGGTTGATTAGGTGATAATGGTGGAGCCCTCACGAATGGGTAAAGTGCCCTTAAAAAAGAGACGCAACAGAACTCCATAGTTAAGTTGTAGGGGGAAGATGAGCCAGGAAGTGAGCTCCCACCAGACACCGAATCTGCCTGCACTTTGACCTTGGACTTTGCAGCCTCTAGACCTTTGAGAAATAGACATTTGTCTGCAAGCCAGTTTATAGTATTTTTGTTATAGCAGCCCAAATGGATTAAGGGAGATCCCACTGAAGTCTGATTCTCTATGAAGACTTTTGTAGCATTTGCTGGTGCCTGCCCACATTCCCTTAGCCCACCCAGGGGACTCACAGGCAGGTCCTGTTAACTCTGGCACTTCTTGCCCCCTGCTCTAGAGGGTATTCTTTGGCCTCAGGTTGGGGTTTGTACTGTGGGGCACTGGAAACCAGTGACCGTTCGTCCTAAGACGTGGGAGTTGTGGGACAAACACCCCAGCTTCCTCACTCCTTGTTTTGATGATTCTGAGGGAAGCTCAGCCTCTCCCAGAGACTCCGGAAGAGGGTGAGCCCCAGATGTTTGTAGTGGTAACTGATCGTTAAAGCATCCTGTGCTGGTTTTCCTCTCTCTACTGACTTGACTTCCATTCCTTGTGCTCACTGAGACCTTCTCCCTCCCAAATAAACTACTTTTACTCACATTCTTATCTCAGGATCTGCTTCTGGGGAAACCCAAACTGCAGACAATGTCCCCTGTATTCCAAATGGCAACAATGTCTTTCCATTCCCGAGACACATGCAATGCTGTCTGTCCTTTTCTCATAGTTTACCTTATCTCAGAAAAAGCTATGGCCACGACATCCCCTCTGTTAAAGGACAGCCTTTCGAGGGAAGGATACCTCAGTACTGTGTCAGACACAGCACTTTTCACAGAGTAAATATTCAGTATCTATCCATTGAATAAATGAGTAAGTGAATGATGAATGAATGAACAAACAAACGGCAAAGTTCCTTTTCGCCTTGATTTTTTTCAGGGCAGGTGCAGGCAGCACACATCCCAGAGGCTCTGCATCCCCAGTCTTTGCACACTGGAGGTGCTCAAAAGATGTTAGTGATGTGAAAGTAAAGTGCATTTGATTGTAAAAAACGCAATCTGCAGGAGGGACCAGAGTCTCTCATCAGGCCTAGGTCCAGTTCCTGGTAACTTGATCCAATGATATTTAAGAAGCCTGCATGTTCTGCTGACTTTTGAGGCCATGGGCAGCCAAACCAAGTGTGCTGGGGTTTCATGGAACCAGCCAAAACAGTGTCAGTCTGAGCTCTGTCCCTGTCTCAGTGAATGAGCCTCAGGATTGGCTGGCGGCGAGAGGGAGGCTTGCCTTCCTGACAGCTGTCAGCTGCCCATGGAAACCAACTCAAGTTATAGCCTACAAAATTCAGACTACTCTGAACCACTGAGGAGAAACCTTGAAACCCCTTAGATAGTGCCCTAGGGCCTATCTCAGCCTGAAGAAACCCCTGGGGGCCTGGGGCTCAGCTGGATTCCACAGGGGATGGGTGGGAAGAGGGAGCCCAGAAAATTCTTTGGGTTGTGGAAGTGTGGAGGAGATAGTGATTCAGACTCTCAGCTGCTTGAAGTATTTTCATGCTGGTAGACTATGTAGATACCTGAGGGTCCCAGGTGGTGAAGGGGTGACACCCACTTCCTTGCATCAAGGGAATTGCTTAGTGTGTTAGGAAAGGCTTCGAGAAAATGAGGTGTGCAGACAAGAGCACTGACGTGCCCTGCCTCCTGAAAGGGAGCAGAGAGCAATACTTAGTTTGAAAAGAGACAAAATCTGCTAGGAGCATCTCATCCTACTCAGAAAAGACGTTAACAACTTCATAATTTTTAGTGTTAAAAATTGTTAAAAGTTTAACAATTTAAACATGCACTTGATAACAGAGAAATAGGAATGTTGCATAATAAACTTTTAAACACTTTTATTTTTATTAGGAGGCAGGAACAATGAATGGAAAGCAAAAATTTATAAGACAAATCTGCTTTTCAAGGAGAGAAAACAAGTTTTAAAAATTTCTTGTTATAGATCAGTGAGAACACTCTTCTGTCCCAACTTTACTTATAATATTGACAGTTATACTTTCATTATTTTATTAACGTATTTATCTAATATTCTTTTAAAGATTCATGCTTCAACAGAGAAACAGAGGGCCTTGTGCATTTCTATTGATCTCTGTCAATAAAACTGAGGAAAATACATTTTGATACAATGATATATATTGTGAGAACTCTATCTTGGTATCTACATCTATTAATCTAGTGTTATGGGTTATATTTGTGTATTTTACTGCCATAAAATGCCAATGAAAAGAACTATGTTGACATTCCAAGTATTCTTTCTTACTTTTTGAAAGTGGAATTACCTTAAAATGCTTATGTACAAACAATGAGGTACCCAGGAAAAAATATTATTCCATCTCTTTTAGTCTCAGAACTGTGTGTGAACTTAGTTGTCATTTAAAGTGAACCATCGCCTTAAATGGGGATGCATGTACCTGTGGTTGCCATAGGGTCTGCAATGGGCCTTGAGGGGAGAGCACGACAGGCTGGGGTGGGTAGCAGATGCACAAGGGCAGAGGCAGGGAACGCCTTCCTACTGGAAGGTCATCAGAGAGTGCAGCTAAGATGAGGAAAGCTCCTGTCTCCATCTGTGCATGGAGGTCAGTGTAGTCTCTCACAGGAGGAGGTGTGGGAGGTCACTGAGTGCCTGTGCGTAGCTGTAGAGGAAAAAATGAAAGAATGTTCAGATAGCTTGCCACAACCTTGCTCCTATCAATCGTGGATTCACCTAGCATAGATCAAAAAGGTCGTAAACTCTCATGAGCCCAGGGTATAGGGCCTTGAGATTAGGAGATGACCTGGGATTATCCAGGGGGGTCCATCCTAATTATGTGGGTTTCCTAAGAGTGGAGAACCTTTCCAGGCTGTGATCAGAGAGGGATGTGACTACAGGGAAATGGTCAGAGAGATACAACATTGCTGGTTTGGAGGATGGAGGAAGGGGCCATAGCTAACAAATGTAAGAAATGGATTCCTTCCCTGAGCCTCTAGAAAGGAATGAAGCCTGGTGGGCATTTTGATTTTAACCCAGACTTGTGCCAGACTTCTGAGCTACAGATCTGTAAAATAATAAATTTCTGTTGTGTTAAACTGTCCATTTACAGTAGTTTGTTACAGTTGCAATAGGAAGCCCATGCAGTAGAAGAGAACTGAACTAAATGGCTACAGATCTCTTAGAGTGCTTCTAGTTCTGGGATTCCTTAATCGAATCTGGTTTAGTAAATACCTCCTTCTACATGAATAATTTCCATATTAGCTTCACATATTTCCAGATCATGACAGTATAAAATATTGACGCCAGGTTAGACAGACTTAATGAGTTGACTTACATTGATTTTTGTGAACCTTTTCTCATTGGTCAAAGACAGTCTTTTTTTTCTTTTTTTAAAAAATTCTGTTCACTCAGAACAGTGCAATTCCAACACACTTCCTTTGAAATTGAGTTCACACGTGTATCTTGTGCCCATTGTCAGGGTTTTGTGCTCTAGGACCTTAGGAAATTAACTTTTATATGTTACCTTTTAGCTGCCACGATGGGTCACTGACACCTGAAGAGACAAGATTTAATTAAAGCGCAAATGAAAACGTATCAATGTGCTACCGAGAGCAAACCAGTCCTGGCTGAAGAGCGCTCAGGACGGCAGGGATTCTGACAGTCAATTAGCAGTAGGATGGACTCTGGGCCAGAGCAGGCAGCCACACCCACCCAGGTCCCACTGGGCTGCTCTGTGAGGGGATTTCTTTTTAAAAGTGGCCATTAGGCAAAACACCCTGAAATCATTGTTTTTAAGGATTAAAATGCCTATTTATACTCAAAAGACTAAAAGACTTTGAAAAGGTCATTGAATTGGTCTTATTCCTTCCTGGAGTGTTTTGCAGCTCACGGAGGAAGAACGTGCAGAGAGCAACAAAAAACAAATTAAATTTCCACTTTCAAGAGGCAAGAGGGTCACAGGCACTGAATCACAAATCTTTTCACGTTGCTGTTCCCTAGATCCCCTCTTACCTCAAAGCTTTCTGGAATCCGTAGACAAGAAATAAATTTAGGGCATACCTTTCCATTCTTTCTATGCCACTGAATTAAATTCAATTCTTGTTTCTTGAGCACCTATTATCAGTCAGGCATAAGATACAATTTTTACCCTCGAAGGACTCACTGTTGAGCAGGAAAAATATGCAATCAAATTTCAGTTGAGGGATTAATGCTACAACAGGGGTTAATATAAAGTATAGAAGGGGCTGAGGAAGAAGGGATTAATCAAGGGGGCAGAGTGGAGCCTTCCTGGAGGAGGTGATATCCTTATTGGAGCTTTAATTATGACTGGTATTTTATCAGGTGGCAAGGAGAAAGTGTTCTGTGGGCTGTGGAAGCAGCTCTGTGGGTGCTTCCTCACCCACCCTGGAAGGCTGCCTGGAGGAGCCCTTCCAAGCGGATTGGGGGCTAGAGGGTCACCAGTCTACTGACCGTGGACTTTGTTTCCAGAAGAACCTTCTTGTGAGATTTGCCACCAACTTCTTGTGTGACCTTTAAAAAATTACTTAACTTTTTTACTGTTCATATTTTTAATCTTCTTTTTCTTAGGTAAGTCCCTTTAACATTTCATATAATAAGGGCTTGGTGATGATGAACTCTTTTAACTTGACCTTATGTGAGAAGCACTTTATCTGCCCTTCCATTCTAAATGAAAGCTTTGCTGTATAGAGCAATCTGGGATCTAGGTCCTTGCCTTTCATGACTCGGAATACTTCTTTCCAGCCTCTTCTTGCCTGTAAGGTCTCTTTTGAGAAATCAGCTGACAGTCTGATGGGAACTCCTTTGTAGGTTACTGTCTCCTTGTCTCTTGCTGCTTCTAGGATTCTCTCCTTCATTTTTACCTTGGCTAATGTAATTATGATGTGCCTTGGTGTGTTCCTCCTTGGGTCCAACCTCTTTGGGACTCTCTGAGCTTCCTGGACTT